>JAJHZJ010000324.1:6745151-7100151 GCA_023548195.1 Bettongia penicillata ogilbyi
GGGCCATCTCCCAGGCTCAGTTCCCTCAGGGAGTTTATGCAGAGACCTGAACTTCTGCCTGCCGCTGCCTCCCGAGGGGGCCCGAGCCACCGAGACACCCCGCTCCCCTCTCGGCCAGCCCAGATGTCTCTCTCACTGACCTGTAGCGTCTGTGGGCAGAGGGACCCTCGCAGCCGCCAGAGGTTCCTTCCCTGAAGCCTGCTCGAATCTGCTCCTCTGGGGCTGCCTGGCCAGGGCAGCACTGGGGTGGGCTCCGCTTTCCGGAGTGCGATGGACCCCTGGGGACAGATCTCCAGGGCTCTTTGGAACGGAAATCTTTTCCACTATGTTTCTGTGAACCTTGCAGTGATCCAGAATTTGTGGGAAGTTCTTCTTATAGGAAATTTATGGGCTGTGGATTCGGAGCTAGCATATGTGAGTCTTTCTACTCCGTCATCTTGGCTCCTCCCCCCTGTTTTTGTTTTGTTTTATTTTGTTTTTTTACAAGAAATGGCATTGACTATTTTCAAAGGTTAGGGTTAGTACTAGGGTTAGGTTATGTATCTGGTTAAATTCAAGTGAGGAAGCTGGATTGCCACTTGCTTGGTTTGCTGAAAGAGAATTTAGGGGTTGTTTGGACCAGATAGAATGTAAGGTCCCTTCGAACTCAGAGACCTTGTAATTTTTGCTACCTAAGATTTCCTTGCATCCCCTTAACCAACAACCATCATTTATTTCTGAAATAGTTAAATTTGTCATAAAAGTTAAAGCTATTATGTAAGGAATTTTGCCTGCCACCTTGGAAAACTCATGTCACTCTGTTTTATCACTGGAAAATCGGGGTATTGCACTAGATGATCTTTCAGGTGCCTTCCAACTTTGAGATTTTAAATCAAGTAGCACTGAATTATATAGTCAGGTGATTTAAGAATCATTCTGAAAGCCTTGAAGTATTTATTCATAGATTTGACCACTTTTTAATGATACTGAGCATTTACTTCTATTTTTTGTAGGAAAACTGATTTTCCCATGATTGTGCTCATGCTGAGATGTAGTTTAACTTACTGGAAAGCCATTGCTCTCCTTTCCTTGTGCTCTTTCTGTTGTGAGATTTGTGCCAAGGATCTGAGTTCAGTCACCTACTTAATGTTCCATTTGCTTTCTTAACAGTCTAGTGAGGTCACACTGTAAATTTCTTCTGTGGTTGTTTCTGATTTCCATACTCCATCAGCCTCATCACAGTACCATTCTCTGACCTGAATGTCTTGGCTCTTTCTAATTTCCAAAGACTGTCTTGATCATTAGCAAGAAGCAGATCTGAATTTTCAGTATTCCTGATAACGCCTCTGACATGTAATCATTTCTAGCATACATCATTTCCACCCTCCTGTTGCCACATGTCAGAAAAGTTCCCCAATTAATATTGGAAAGGTTGAGATCTGACAGGTGGTAATCATGGCTGTGTTATTCCATCATGGCTTTTCTGTCTCAGATACATTCTGTCTCAGAATGTGCAGGAGGAGAATGTGAATAGAAGAGGATTATAATAAGACATTTAAGACCAATTTCCCTGACTGGTAAAAAGAGAAATTGACAGACCTTTTCAGTCAGAAGAAAGATGAGCTCCTTATGCCCTCAATGAACTCATCACCACCTACAAACATCCAGGAATGTCAGGTGCTATTTTCCATTACAATTGTTAGAGGATCACACGTTTAATTCTAGGCTTAAAGGAAAAAATGTATAAAGGTTTTCTGTAATTCTTTCTTCTTTGGAAAATAAATCAGTCTCTTAGAGGGGGAAGGGTTTTTTTTTTTTAATAACAGCCCTTCATACCCCTCTTCACAACACCCAAACTAAAATTACTGCACGTTTTCCCAAATGCAATCAAGCCTGTTCTCTTCCTCCTAGTCAGTTCTGGACCTAGTTTATTACTTATCTATTGGTTCTATCTAAAATATAAGTATTGCTAGGACAGCTTTCTGGGATGTCCATCCAGTAAATTTCCTGGTCTAGAAAATATACATTTTTCATCCATTTGGTTTTTCTTGTGTGAATGGTTAGGACAAACCCTTTGAATTACTGGTCTGGACTTAATGAAACAAACACAATACCATCCCCCAAACAAGAATGCTGATAAGTCCTTACCAACTTTAGGTGATCTTTCTGACACTGAGAAGAGAAAATAGACTGGACCCCAAATGAGGACAAGCTCAATTACAATTTGGCAATTATGCAATTCTTTCATTGACCTCAAGCTCCTTACTATTCTTATGGCATTTGTCATGAATTTCATTGTCTCTGAATATATCTATCAATCAGTCAATGACCATCTATTAGTCACTGCCTATCACCAGATGCTGGATTTATTAAAACAAAAGTGAAACAGTCCCTGCCCTCAAGAAACTTACATCCTTAGAAGGGAGAATAAGTACACACCAAATAAATCCAAGGTAATGTGAGGCAGTAGGGGAGGGTGAAGATACTAGCAGCTAGAGAATGAGGGAAGACTTTCCATCTGAATTGAACCTTGAAGGAAACTAGCTATTTTAAGAGCAGGAAACAAGAAGGGAGTCCTTTCTAAGCATGAGAGACAGCCAGTGGACAAAGGGAGATGGAATGTCCTACATGTCAACTGGGAGGAAGGCTATTGAGCTGGACCACAGTATACAAGGAAGGGGGGAAATTAGGTCCAACAAGTCTGAACAATGACAGCTGCACCTAACCCAAAGGCCAGTGGCAAGGTATGTGGGAGAAAGGAGCAGGTTGGAGCATGTGGCACAGGAAATAGTAAAACCAGGATTTCAGGTCAGGTCATTGGAATTCAAATTCAGCTCATTTCCACTGTGAGGATTAAAAATCACTCATTAAGCACCTAGTTCTTGGGGAATCCTTTTTTCTCTCTGAGCCTCAATTTCCTGTGTAACTAACTTATTATTTCCAACTAAATTATCTCCAAGGTCTCATATGGTTCTGTAAAAAAGATGAAGAATTTTGATAGCTTCATCTTTGCCCAGAAGTGGCAGTGCAATGTGGTGACCAAAATGAGCCCTTTCTTGCTCAGGAGCCAGGTAGACTCAGATCATCTCTCATTTGTCACTACCTCATAGTCTGGGCTACTGGGCTGCTGCTCTGCCCTAGATTTCAATCTAGTGGGTGTCACTTTGGAAGAACTTTGTCTCATGTGTTGATTATTCAAATGCAAACACTTAAAAAAGTTCTGATTTTTTTATGCTGTTTTCTCATTTCCTTCATATACTCTGGCTCTGAGGAGCCATCCGGGTATCTTGAGGAGGGAGTACAGCACTATTTCCTGTTCTAAGGAGCCCACTAGCATAGATTTTTCAGGTTGGGAAAAATCGCTGAGGACAGCTAACCTCCTGTTTTTAAGGAAAATGCAATTTAAAATTAGGAGTTAGCATGGATATGAGAGTATCCACTCAATATAGTCAAATCTGAGTTCAAACCCAACCTCAGATGCTTACTAGATGTATGATCCTAAGACACACACACACATACTCACACATACACACATCTCTGCTTGCCTCAGTTTCCTCATCTGTAAAATGGGGATGATAATAATTGCACCTATTTCCCATAGTTGTTCTAGGGATGATATTTACAAAGAGCTTTGTAAACCTTAAAGCACTTTATAAATACCATCATTGCTACTTAGAGTACCAATCATATGCTAATTTTTATTTCTCAAGCTGAAGTCTGAACTCGCATACTACAGAAATAATAATAATACCTAATGCTTGAAGGTTTTTGAAGCATTTTATGTACATTTCTTCATTTGATTTTCACAATGACTGTGGGAGGCAGCTGCCATTATTATCTCTATTTCCAGATGAGGAAATAAAGACTCAGAAAGGTAAAATGACTTGCTCAAGGTCACACTGCTAGTAAGTGCCTGAGGACAGATTTGAACTCAGGTCCTGCTGACTCCTTGTCCAGGAAGTACTCTAACTTTCCCTTAGCTGCCTCCTAGAGATGAGTATGTTGCTGTCTGGATAGAGACACCTATATGACAACAACAGCAACAGATATTTGTACAACATATAGTATGTGCCAAGCACAGTGTTAAGCAGGTTACAATTATAAATCCCGAGAGGCAGGTGTTGTTTTTATCTCTGATTTACATAGAAGAAAACAAATAAACAGCGCTTAAATCACTTGCCCAGGGTCATACACTTAGTAAGGGTCTGAAACTAGATTGGAACTTGTCTTCCTAATTCTGGGTCAGACTCTATCCACTGCACCACCTCAGAGACATGTAAATTAGCACAGACATTTGCTTTTAGGACCCCATTGGATGCTTAAAAATGATTGAAGGCCTTTCCCAAAGAGCTTTTGTTTATCTGGGTTGTATCTGTTGACATTTTCCACATTAATAATTAAAACCAATAAATTTAAAAATATCTCTTTATTCATTTCAAAATAATAACAAACCTATTACACATGGACATAAATGGCAAATTTTATGGGAAAAATACATTTTCCAAAACAAAAATAAATGAATGAGTGGCATTGTTATATATATATTTTGCAAACCTCTTTAGTGTCTTGTTTAATTGGAGACAGTTGGATTCTCATCTCTCCTTCTGCATTGTTTGTTGTGATGTGTCATTTTGGTTGAAGTAAATGAAGAAAATCCAGCCTCATGCAGATATGCAACTTGAGAGGGGAGGAACATTTTAATGGATGAACAACATCTTAACATTGTTATGAAAATAGTTTCGAACTGCAAGACCATCTGGAAGGGTCTTGGGAATCCCCAGGGGCCTTTAAATTATCCTTTGAGGACCGCTGCTCGAATGAAGATGGAAGGTTCAGAGATTCAGAACCAGCAGTGGAGTAAATGCAAACCAACAATGATACCAAGACAATGTCTGGGTTATCTCTGGCTTGATATAAGCAATGGGAGTCAGTATAACTGCGTTTGCTTTTTATTCATCAGATGGAAAGGACCTTAGAGATGCCAACCTTTGAACTGTATAGACAAGGAAACTGAGGCCCTGAAAGGGGAAAAATGGCTCAAGACCTTTTCCCTGCTCTCAAAGATCTAAGATATAACACTTTGAGGATTACTGAATAAGGAATTCACATGGCACAAGTGCTAAAACATCACATGTTCAATAAACATTTATTAAGTGACTTATGCTGTATAAGGTGTCAAGAATACAACCAGTGGTGAATGGGGCAAAGAACCCACTTTCATGAAACCCTCAGTCCAATGGAGGAATAATTAGATACCAGAGTAGAGGAGAGAGTGAGGTCAGGATAAACACCTTAGAAAAATCCTCCAACTCAGCAGGATTCACTTTTCATTTCCAATGGATGGCCTGGTCAGTTTATTCTGGTTAGCTCGGCACAGAGACAGTTTTATGCTTGAATTTTAATGACCTCAAATGATTCTCCAAACTTGTCTTGGTATGTCTTGGCACATAAACACAAACACATGCAAAGCAGACAGATACCTGATAATGAACCTGTTGTCCCTGCTGCTCACAATTTATGGATCTTGTTAAAATTTAATAAAAAATAAATCGGATGTTAAGTGAATCAAAAGTTCAGGAGGAAAAGAATAAATGGGTTAGAGAAAATACTCAGTACAATTAAAAATGCCACATATATTTAAGGGCAGGCTTTCCAATTTGCCACAATCTGTATCACTCTGAGTCTGATTTCATTTGGTATAATTATTTTTTCTCAATAATTTTGTAGAGTTGCATAATAATTCAGGATCACAAATAAAAACAAACTCAGCCATGCTCCCAACACAGAGATAATTAGTTTCTATAGTCGATGCATTCACTTCCAGTCTGGTGCAAGGTAATTATTTTCTCTCTTGGTGCAAAGCATTTTTATTAACCCCAAAGAAATTGTGAAGTGCCTGGCACATAGTAGGCACTTAAAAAGTGTGTATGTGTGTGTGTTGAACATTGAATGAAGATAAAGGCTGAAGTGCAAGAGGATCGTAGGCATCTTTACAGGAAAATGCTCAGTTTGAAATAGAGCCATCTGAAATCTATCCCATGCTTGTTTTTATAGAACTGATCCATTGAGGAAAGCTGGAGGGACTATAGGGCATCTCTGTATCCCGGAAGGGTAGAAGGCAACCTTCTGCATGCTCGCTGTGCCTTTGTGTATGGAGATCATACAGGATGAAGAGATACTCAGGAAATTATAATAGTCCATATCTATATCACCTTCAGTTTATCACATCTTCCATGTTGTTTGGTCTTCACAGTGAATCTGAGGGGTAGGTATCATTGTTACCCTTAATTTCCAAATAAGGAAACTGAGGCTGACTGAGTTAAGTGACTCAGCCATGGTCATATAACTAGCATGTGTCTGAGATGGAATTTGAACCCAATTGGTTCCAATCAAGTCTTTCAGTCTACTGTCTATGTCTCTTTGCCACTTTATGCTGACTTTAGTGGGAGCTATGAGCCCTGGCTCCCCTAATGCTGTAGCCAAGAGGAATGTCCCAATATATCCAAGAGTGAGTTAATTGTCAATACACATTTCAATAAAAAAGTCACTGGAATAGATTTAAACCTGCCTTCACTAATGCCTTCACTAAATGAGCCCATTAATTCATTAAAAAAAATTTTTATTTTAGGAAACAAAATAAACATTTCCATAACATAGTATAATTAAAAACAGATGATTTTACACATGAAACTGCAGATCTGTTTTGTACAACTTGCTAGTCCTTTTAAGCCCATTTTCTTGGTGGGACCATAGAGAAGCAGCCTCCCTCCCCACCCATCCAGCACGTGTTCCCTGAGTTGCTGGGATCATGAAAGATGCTTTAGGCTCCTGCTTTTCTGGCTGGTGCTAACTGAAGCTGCTCTGCACAGTAGCTGAGTCTCCTCATCAGGGCTGAAATGAGCCCAAGCCCTGCTGTTTGGCTTTTCCATCCCTTTGGGTGTCAGGCCCACACAGCTCCTGCTAAGCAGGGCTAATCAGGCTGAGTGCTTGGCTAGCCCAGTTTCATCAAATGCCAGGCTTTTCTCAATGTGCTGCCCGTCAGGGAGATGAGAATACTATCGAAAGCTCAATTTAGAGGATGGGCCTGGATGGATCCCAGGGATACAAAGGGAGTCTCGTTTCCCGGGCAACAGAAATGTCTTCATCCCAATCAAGGTTCAGGGGACTTTCTTAGACATATTTCTCCCTGGGCACGTACATCTCCTTGGGAGCCAAGCACTTCTTTCCCTTCCTTGTTAAGGAGCCTAGGCTAGCCTGGGAAAGCTGGCTGAACAGAATGGTGATCCCCATGAGCCTTCACAGATAGGCTGAAGAAAATGGAGTCAAATCATAGAGGATGAGGCAAACTGTCAGCAAGCTGGGAATTGGCACCAGGCAAGGCAGGCTAGGGGCTTTGTGTTTCCCACTCTGCACAGAATAGGGGATTCTGGAAACAGATGGCACCATCTGTGACCCGAATTACAGGAGGTAGATCTGATGAAGCAGGTGAACAGCACCCACTATCTCCACCAACAAATGGGCAGAATCCCCACTCTCTACCCAGCTCCAAGCTGTGCTTCCAACCACCTCTATTACAAATGTCCCCAAAACTGCTGCCTGGGTATAAGCTAATGGGAACAGAGCCATTAGGTCCAGGAGAAGGCAGAACAGGACTCTAGGGTCTGGGCCACTCTTGGGGCACCATTTCAAGACAGGAGATAGTGGGGAAAAGGCTTCCTTGTTATGGTGGAAATGACCAGATCTGTAGAGTGCCAACTTCAGAGACGAATTGAGAGGTGTCCCACCAAGCCTCAGTGTTTTCATCTGTAAAAAAGAAATATTTGGGCTAGATAATCTCTCTGCCTCCCCTCAACTCTGCAGCTTAGTGGAATGAGTGTTGAACTCATTCAGAAGACCTCCGTTCCAATCCCACTGGTGACATTTATAGCTGCATGACTCTTGGCAGGTTGAGTTTACTCATCTATAAAGTAGGAATCATAATACCTGTATTAATTACCTACTTCAAAGAGTTCTTATGAGGTTCATTTGAAATCAGATAGGAAAGGTATTTTGCATACTACATCAGTTTTTATCTCACACGTAAAAGTGAACATTGTTATGATGATTATAAAATCCTAATCAAATGCTCACCATGATAGACCTAGATTATCTTTCATAGATCAGAGATTTTTACAGATTAGCAAATGCCAAGATCAGAGCCTGCCCACTTTACAGAAGAGGAAACTGAGACCCAGAGAGGCCAAGTCACTTACAGAAGGTCAAGTAGCTAGTAACTCAGAGGAGGAATTTGAATCTGGGCTCCTCAGTTCTGTATAATATTCTCCTCTTTGCACAAGTAGAGAGCAGCAGGAATGATGCAGACCAGGACAGTTGGTTTGGGATGGTGTGGACTATAAACAGGACTTTTTGGGCTCTCTCTGAAAGCTGGGCCACTTGGGTTCCACATGAGATTGAGGTGGGAATACACTGGGAGCATCTTGAGTTTAGAAATCTCAGACCTGGCCTAAACTTCCTGGAATCTGGGCTACTCTCAGTCTACGTGAGACTGTCTGTGGAGGGGAGAAAGGGAGCTCTCCGACCTGGCAGAGCACAGGGCGCAGAAATAGCTCAGGTATCCTCTTCCTCCCTTGGCCCAGGGATGGCAGCTCCCAGGGATTCATCTGTAGCATCAGGCTTTCCTTGGGGACGACTGCTCACGAGGCCAGGGCTGGTCCTAAATAGGCCTCTCTTAGAACTCACTCACTGTTTGCAAAAACAGTTTTTCTCTCCAAACAGGCCCAGCTTTCTCTGTAGTTCATGTAAGGCAGAGAAAGGATCCCGTAGAGCTAGGGATATTCACAGTTTGCTGCCTTCAGAATTTCTGCAACAGTGATGTGACAGTCATGCTGGTGACAGAGAAGGCAGGGGTTCACCCACAGTCATCCAGGGCTGACTCAGGCACCCACTCTATCTGGGCCTCAGTTTCTTCATTTCTAAAGTGAAAGCAGTTGTACTAGACAGGCTTGACCTGTGGAGTGCTGCTAAAAGGAAGAAACACCACAACTACGAATGAATTGATGGACAAGAGGCAATGGAAAATGTTAAGTAAGAACTCTGGAAAGCAAATCTGCAAAAGAATAATGTCAGTAGCAGACATTGCCAGAGTGCTGTAAGCTTTAGAAAGTGCTCTATATGTGTTTTTCATATAATGATAATGATTATGTAGGTAATATATAATAATATAGAAGTAATATATAATAATATGTCTAATCATAATTGTTATATAATTACTATGCAATAATAACAATTTTTACAGCCAGCTGTGATGAGTAAAAAAACCAAGAGGCAGCACTTCTGAATAATTAAAAATAAATTTATTAATTAGATTAGCTAATAATTGATATTATTATGATATTAATTAATTAAATGATATTAATATGCTATTATTAACCAGTGGTCATTGGTTTCTTTTGGTAACCAGAGAGAAAGACATGAAGAGATTGAAAGTAATAGTATACTTTTAGAAAAGGGGGTGTCCCTGATAGGTGAAAATCAACCCTGATTGGTGAACAAGTAATGAGAGGGTAGGCTAGAAGTCTTCAACATCTCCTGTTCATAATGTGGCTTCTTCAAAAGACTCAGCTGTGTCCAGCACTCTGGACAGAGGAATCCATCTCTACCCAGATCACTCTGGTTGATTTTCTCCTTCATGAGCAGGGTCTCCCCAAACTCCAATGGAGGGGGGCAAGGACATGGGTTTATAATTTGGGGCAGGAGTTTACCTAAATTCTATTCTGTTTACACTCTAAACAGAAGAAAGGTCTCCTAGTTGGGTGGGGTCCTGCCCCCAAGATGGAAGAGAATGCACCCCAAGGAACAGAGCAATCTCCTCTGTCAACTAGACCCTGCAGAGACTGTCTGGTTGAACTACAGGGGCTGGTCCCTGAATGGAGAAGTAGGAAAAGAAAAGCCTGGATCCCAATTTAATAATTTTTATTAATATAATAGAAAATAATTTCCCTCCTAGCATTTATATAGGCACTGTGCTAAGCACTTTACAATTATTAACTCATCTGATCCTCATAACTGCGCTGGGATATGGGGACATTATTATCCCCATTTCACAGATAAGAAAACAGAGTTGCAGAAGGCTTAATTGAACTGCCCAGGGTGATGGAGTTGGTAAGTGTCTGAGGTGGTATTGGAACACAGGCCATCCTGACACCAAGGCCAAGTACTTCATCCATTGGGCCACCATGACTCCTTTCATTTGCCAAAAATAGGAATAATTTCATAATTTTCTCCATAAATCTGACAAACTATTTTTTGCTCTCCTAATTTGTTTATAATATCAGCCTTTATACCCAAATCATGTACCCATTTGGACTTTATTCAGGTATACAGTGTCAAGCATTGATCTATGCCCAGTTTCTGCCATGCTATTTTCCAGTTTTAACAGCAGTTTTTGTCAGTGAGTTCTTATCCCAGAAGCTGAGCTCTTGGGTTTTACCAAACAGTCGATTGCTATAATCATTGATTACTGTGTCTTGAGTACCTAACCTATTCCACTGATCTACCCCTCTATTTCTTAGCCAGTACCAAGTGGTTTTTATGATTGGTACTTTGTAATGCAATTTGAGATCTGGTATGGCTAGGCCATCTTCCTTAGCATTTCTTTTCACTAATTTCCTTGATATTCTGGACCTTTTGTTCTTCTAGATGAATTTTGATATTATTTTTTCTAGCTCTAGAAAATAATTTTTGGTGGTTTTATTGGTAAGGCACTGTAAGTAAATTAATTTTGGTAGACTTGTCATTTTTATTATATTAGCTCAGCCTATCCATAAGCAACTGATGTTTTTCCAGTTATTTAGATCTGACTTTATTTATGCAGCAAGTGTTTTGTAGTTGTGCTCATATAGTTTCTGGGTTTGTTTTGGCAGGTAGACTCCCAAATAATTTTATAACGTCTACTGTAACTTTAAACGAGATTTCTCTTTCTATCTCTTGATGTTGGGCTTTGTCAGTAATATATAGAAATGTAGATGATTTATGTGGGTTTATTTTGTATCTTGCAACTTTGCCAAGGTTATTTATTATTTCAAGTAAGTTTTTACTGATTTTCTAGGATTTTCTGAGCATCTCATTATATCTTCTATCCCTATTCTATTTCCTTCAATTTATTTTTCTCCTCTTACTGCTAAAGCTAACATTTCTAGTACCATATTGAAAAACAGTGGTGAAAATGTCCATTCTTGATCTTATTGGAAATGCATCTAGCTTATTCCAGGAATGGACATTTTTAATAATCAAACTAATGAAACCAATACAACTAAACTGAATTTTAAAAACAATTAAATTTTTTTTTAAAAAAGTGACGTAAAATTCCAACTTGCTTGAGAAAAGAGTGTACCTGGGCACAAATGATGCTCCCAGCCATGTCAACCAGTGGTGTCCTAGGCATGCCAATCTTTGGGCCACCAGGTTTGTATCAGAAGCTTTCTGTAGTTCTACAACTCTTACTGTTTTGTTTATAATTTTAATAGTATTTTATTTTTTCTCCAATTACATGTCAAGACAACTTTTAGCATTCATTTTTACAAGATTTTGAGTTCAAATTTTTCTCCCTCTCTCCCCTCTTCTGAGAATGGTAGGCAATTTGACACAGGTTATACATATGTTATCATGTAATACATATTTCCATTTTATTCACAGTTGTGGACGAAGAAACAGATCAAAAGTAAAGAAACCACAAAAAAAGTGGAAAAAAAGCATGTTTTGATCTGCATGCAGAGTCCATCAGTTCTTTATCTGGATGTAGACAGTATTTTCCTTTGTGAGTCCTTTCTATTTGTTTTAGATCATTGTGTTGCTGAGTCATTCATAGTTGGTCATCACACAATGCTGTTGTTGTACAATGTTCTCCTGGTTCTGTTCACTTCATTCAGCATCAGTTCATGTAAGTCTTTCCATATTTTTCTGAAATTTGCTGCTCATCATTGCACAAAATAGTATTGCATTGCATTCATATGTCATAACTTGTTCAGCTATTCCACAACTCATGGGCATCCCATCAATTTCCAATCTTTTGTCACCACAAAAATAGCTGCTATAAATATTTTTGTACATGTAGGTCCTTTTCCCATTTTTATGATCTCTTTGGATATTAGTGGTGTTACAGCTGGGTCAAAGGGTGTGCACAGTTTTGGTTGTCCTTTGAGTTGTACATAATTTTTACTTCATGTGTTCTCCTGCTACAATACCAGAAGTTTTGACCACACGGTAAGGAATTTCCTTCAACCCGCAGCAAATGAGGAAGATCATCTACTCAAGTTTAGAGAAGATGCTATCTGCATCAACGAAGGGAAAAATAATACAAATTATCTTTAAACCATTGAAGTATGTTTTCCTATAGTGATTTGCAGGAAAAGCATCAATAGCTAAAATAAACAAATAAAAGCTCCAAAACTCTTTCAAAGGAAAATTATGTCTGTAGGCAGAGAGAAGAGCTACTTTTAAAAATATCATTTCATTTATTTTTAGTGTTCAACATTCCCTTCCATAAGATGAGTTTTAAAATTTCTCTCCATCTATCCTCTTCCCCCTCCCCAAGACAGCATTCAATCTGATACAGGCTATACCTATATATTCATATTAAACATTTTCGCATTAGTAATGTTGTAAAGAAGACTTAGAATGAATGGGAGGAGTCATGAGAAACATACACACACATACACAGAGGGAGAGAAGGAGAGAGAGAGAGAGAGAGAGAGAGAGAGAGAGAGGAGAGAGAGAGAGAGAGAGAGAGAGAGAGAGAGAGAGAGAGGGAGAGAATAGTCGGCTTCGATCTGCATTCAGACTCCACATTTCTTTTTCTGGATGTGCCTAACATTTTACATCATGAGTCTTTTGGAGTTGTCTTAGACTATTGCATTGCTGAGAAGAGTCAAGTCTATGAAAGTTAGTCATCACACAATGTTGCTGTTACTGAGCACAACATTCTTCTGGTTCTGCTCACTGCACTCAGCATCAGTTCATGAGTCTTTCAAGGTTTTTCTGAAGTCCTCCTGTTCATCGTTTCTTATAGCACAATAGCATTACATTACATTCATATACCACAACTTGTTCAGCCATTCCCCAATTAATGAGTATCCCCTGAATTTCCAGTTCTTTGCCACCCCAAAAAGAGATGCTATAAATATTTTTGTATATGTGGGTCCTCTTCCCATTTTTATGGTCTCTTTGGGATACAGCCTTAAAAGAAGTATTGCTGGATCAAAAGGTATGCACAGTTTTACAGCATTTTGAGTATAATTCCAAATTGCTCTCCAGAATGGCTCCAAAATATTCTCCACAAACCATATATTAGTGGGGAACATCTACTTTTGCAGTAGTATGGGAAGAAAGGTAGCCATGAGAAACGATGATGACTGTCCACATTATGTAAAAAAAAAGCAACAAAAAAGAAGGAAATTAGGATGCTAACTCCTGAGCCTTCCAGTTTCAGGAAATATGTTTTAGGAAATTAGTTGTGTGTGTGTGTTTGTGTGTGTGTGTATGTGTGTGTGATGTTGGGGGCAGGGCCAGTAGTGGATAGGAAAAGGGGAGATCATGCCTATTTTACCATAGAGATAGTTAATCCTCAAAATTCACGTTTAACTTTTGGTGACTTCAAGAATTTGCATGATGTTACTAGTTACCTCTTTTTCATTTCGGAGTTGACATCCTCACATATTTGCAGCTGTGGGCAGTAGAGAACAAAAAAAACAGAGATACAATGCTCCCGAGTTAGTGGAGTGGCTAGCATCCTATGAGATACTTCAATGGTCTTGTTCACTCGACTCTTGTAAAGAGTAAAAACATTTTCATTGTTTGCCTTTAAAACTCAAGTTTTATGTTGCAATTCTGCCCCTAAAGCACAGTGCAAAAAGAATGCTTTAGACTCTGAGCCCAGGAATGCAAAATCAGTGGTAAAGCTTAGTGAAAAAATAAAAATGTTAGATCATCTTCATACCATGGCTAGAGTTTGGTGTCAGTTAATCCATGGTTCCATGTCAGTAAAAAGGAGGAAAGTTATTTCAAACTGGTGCATCCTTCACAATCTCTAACACTATCCACAATCCATGAAGGACAGAAGGTCAGAGGCGAGGTAGAGACCTCACCATTCTCAGTTTCCTACAGCAGCAACTGAAGTCCTAGCAAAGTCTCCCTTGATTTTTAGAGGGTGGTCAAGGTAGAGAGGTTTACAGCAGTGTAGTATAGAGCATAATATCCTTACACTGCCATCTGACACAATAGAAGATAAAATTCAGGTTAAAATGTTTTAGTTTTAAGAATTCTATTTGATATATAGTATTTATGGTGCTGTAGAGTTCATGTGTTATGAAAAGTGAATATCGTCTGAAGTCATTTTTTAAAAATTGAGATGTTAGCACAAAAGGTCAGAGAATTCTAAGGAATTACTAGTGAGAAGAAATGTTTTGCACTTTGCCAATTTTATTTTTGTGCTTCATTTTGTGAATTATTTCATGGTTACAGTGTTAGGAAAAGTGCACATGATCAGACAATGTTTTGTTTTAAAGAATTGTATGCTAAAAAGTGAATTATCAGCAATATCTAGTAAAAGATTCCCATTTTTTGTGCTTGTGGGGACCTGTGTGTGTGTTCGTCCTTCATTGCTAAAGAAGACCATGCCATCAGAAAAACAATGACATGACTTGCACTTGATTTTGTTTTTTGAGTGAGGAAGGGCTGTGAAGGTCACCAACCTCACTCCTCCTCCAGAGACATCTGAATCCAGTAACCAGTCATCAGAATGAGTGGAGATGACCAAAGATGAGGCAGTTGGGGTTAAGTGACTTGCCCAAGGTGACACAGCTAGTGAGTGTCAAATGTCTGAGGTATACTGAGGCTCTATCCACTGCACCATCTAGCTGCCCCTTGTGGGGACCTAAACTTAAGTTCAGTGTATCAACATTCACATTTTTGACTTTTATGTCACTTTTTAGGAATGTTATCCCCCCCCCAAAAGTTGAAGATCAGTTGTAAATGATGAAGGAGGAATTCTTCAGAACACTGAGGCAAAAGGAAAATCTTAGCACTGATACTGCCAAGGCCAACTAAGACAGTAGAGATGGAGGATATGAACAGAAATCTTAGTGTCTGAGACATCTTGTATAAACACAAAACTTTCAGATAGTCCTGTGTCTTCAGATTAGCATGACTTTTGGAAGGGTGAGTACAGGGGCTGAGAAAACTCAAAGAACCAAGAATTGCATCATCCTTAAGAGGTATAGTAGAGATAATAATAAGTCACTACCTGGTGGAGAGGATGCTTGAATTGAGCCTCTAAAGAGGCAGAGACAAGAATAATGTGTGTGACACAAGACTGATTTTTGGACTCTAAGGCTGATGTCTTTTCCTGTATAGCCAATCACAGTTAAATTTGTTTTCATACTGGGGAGAATGTTCAGAAGAAGATGGCAAGGATGATAACTAGAGGCCATAGCACAGGAAGATCAATTAAAAAATCAGGTTGCTTATCTTGGAAAGGAGAGGGCTTGGGGTGGGGTGCAATAAGAACTCTTTTCAAATACATGAAGGTTTGGTCACAGGGAAGGTGAGTTAGACTTTTTCTGCCTGACTCCAAGGAGCAGAACTAGAAGTGATGCTTACAGGTAGACTTAGGATTCATATCAAGAAAACTGCCTCCGGAGGTAATGAGATGCTTGTTCCTGGATGTCTTCAAGAGGAGATTAGATGATTACTCCTCAGGGACCCAAGTCTCCCATAGGTTTGGTAACTGGTCTGAATAGTAGAGAATAACAGTCACTGACTTTCATATGGTGCTTTACATTGACTCATTTGAACTTCACAATCAGCTGGTGAGGCAGGAAATCCTGGCTATTTTTGTCACGCCCATTTTGCACAAGAGGAAACTGTGAGAGGTAAAGTGGTAGTGGGAGGTCAAGTGCCTTGACTGGAGTTGGTCAGCTTTGGAGTATCAAGAGGTGAGACTTGACCCCAGGTCCCCTTGCCTCTAAGTCCAACTGACTTGCCATGCCACGAAACTGAGTCAAATATAGGTCCTCTGACTAATGACATATCATTCCGCCAACAGCTGTGAGCAGCAAAGTGACCAGGAGAACTACCCGCTTTATCAGCCATTGCCGCACATCAGAACAGCTCTGCTTTTGAAAGGTATTTCAGTCTCTTTCTCCTCACTTGAAAAAATGAGAGCTTTGAGAAAGACATGACAAATTGATCTGGGAGAGAAAAACATAATTGATTCTCCTTTGTTTCAATCAGGAGCTGGTAAATCTCCCAGGGATGAAAATGTAGGTGGGAAAATGGACAAGCGAAGGGTGACAGTGAGGGTACAAGGACATTTGGGGCCATTGGGGAACAGTGCAGAATCTCTCTTGGGACAAAGGAGGACGTGCTCAGTTCAGACAGGGTTGGGGGCAGAAGGGATCACTGAAGAGCTTTTCCATTCCAAGCTCTGCGATTTTCCCTAGATGAGTCTCTTTTCTCCAGCATGAATCAGGAACAGAAGCTTTGATTCAGACAAAAGACTTGTCAAACTGGGTGCTGGGTGGTAAGACTGCGCTGCTCACTGTATTCTTGAGGAGGACCTTTGCGTTGGCAATGATAAGCATCTCACCCTGGGCTCCTGCTGACATTTCCAAGCATGGCAGGGCTAGCTTCCTGTCAGTCATCATCTCTGAAAGGGAGCTCGCTAATAACACTGAAGCAGCTGCAGCCAGGTGCGGGGTTACCTGGGGCCTTTCTTCTACTTTGAAAATGCAGCTTTCAGATGCCCCTTCTCTTTTGAGAATGACTGTTTACTTCCCCCAAATCACAGGCATGGCAGGATTACAAAATAGCCCTGGCGGCCTTCTGTTTTAGCTATGGTGTTCATTCCACAGATCGTTATTAAATACCAACTGTATGCAGAGCCTTGTGCTTTTCACAGATAATTATCATGAGCCAGCTGTATGTAGAATACCATGCTTGTCATTGATAGGGATGACCAGGTTTGGATCTCATCCTTAGGAAATTTACAGTTTAATAGAGTAATGTATGGTAGTGCATGCTTTGGATTGGGAGTCAGAGGACCTAGGTTTGAGTCTTGACTCTGGGCAAGAAACTTCATCCTAAGTTCCCCAGTTCATCCTAATAAAATGAGAGAGAGAGAGAGAGAGAGAGAGAGAGAGAGAGAGAGAGAGAGAGAGAGAGAGAGAGAGAGAGAGAGAGAGAGAGAGAGAGAGAGAGAATGTGACAAGAAGTGCAGAAAGTTGTCTTTGGCATCAAAAAGCTTGGGTTCAAAGGCTTGCCTTTAACACTCCTGGCTGTGTGACCTTGAAACACTCATCTTTTCAGTGGTCTCAGGTTTGACATACGAAAATAGAAATACTAGTATGTAACTGTGCAGTTAGAGAAGGGAACAATGACTTCCCTATCAACTTCTCTGGAGAGAAGAGAAGAGGCATTGGAGCCAGGACTTGAAGGGTGAGAAGAATACTTACAGGCAGAAGATAGAGGTCATTCCAAGTTGAGGGAGGTGTGGGGGGCGTGGTTGTTCTGTAACCTAGCTAGTAGTTTTCAATCATCAAGCAATCAGTCAATGTTAAACATTGATTAAGCACCTACTCTGTGCCCAGAATAGTTTGGGAAAGAGCAAGTGCACAAATCTGGCTCCAGTTTAGCATGTGTGATGGGGAGAAGTCTGCAAAAAGCCTGGAAAGATGGACTGAAGCCAGATTGTAGAAGGCTTTCAATAGCAGAATGAGGTCATATGCTTTCCTAGAAACCATAGGGAGCCACAGAAGACATTTAAGGAGTAAAGTGGCATGGTCAGACCTGCTCTTGAGTCAGGATATCTTTGTAGCTGTTGGGATAGCAGGTTGGAGGGGGAGAGAATGGAAGCAGGGGACTACTTTTGGACTCTCAGAGGTGATCACATCTGTCCTAGCATGGTGGTGGTTTGAGTCAAAAGGAGGGGGACACAAGAAGTCACAGAGTTAGAATTTATGTTTTAGCAACTGATTGGACATTGTGGGGAGGAAGGAAGGGAAAGGAAGAGTCAAGGATGCCTCTGACATTGTGAAGAGAGGACTGGGAGGACAGTGATGCTCTTAGTAGAAACAGTAAAGCTTGGGGAGGGACCAGATGGGAAGCAGCTAACAAGAGCATCCAGCATAGCTAAGATTTGATTCCCCTCTTTCCCTGCCCCCATACAGGAGCCTGCTTTTCTGGGTGAATGGAGCATATTCTAGAGGCAAGAGCCCATTAATTTGGGTCTTCTATATTTTGATAACTGTATTTTAATATAATCAGTTTCCTTTGTAATTCTACATATTTTATTCTATGTATTTAAAACATATTTTCTGCAAAAGGAATGATGAGTCTCTGTAGACTATCAAAGGAGCCCAAGACATCCCCAAACCCCACCCCCCCCGTTTGAGGAATGATGGACAGGTTCCATTCCTGGGTGGTCCAGGAGAAGCAGGACATTGAGTTGTTCCCTAAACTCTTTGGAAGTGCCAAGTGCCAATCACCTACACTGGGGAGAGCCAGAGGCAAAGAAAGTGGGACCTCTCAGGCCCACCTTCTGGGTGATGCACCTAAGCCTTTGGCCTCACCTGCCTTACAATATCTTTTCTTGAAATCTTTTGGTTATTTCACATGAAATCTTCTGTCCCCTTCTCCTTAATATATCTGATTCACAATCTAAAGCACCAACAGGGCACATGATTAATTTTCTCTGCATTCAAAGAAGGTAATCTGGGGAGAGGAAATTAGGGCCATATAGAAAAGAGAACTACGAAGACTGAATCTGACACCATCTGCTTACTCGAAGGAGTGACCTGCACTTGGCAGCAATTAGGAGATTGGTGCAGCTCCTCAAGCCTGCCAATATCAATTATGCTCTCAGCAACTGAGTCAATGGATCCTGTAGAAAGCTTCCTCTCCTGGAAAATGTCAGTCAACCTGATGAAAGAGACACCTGTCAGTGAGGGAACGTGGTTTCACTGGAGGCCAGTCTGGCTGAAGTTCATAAATAAGAGTAAACGTAATGGGGTCACAAAAGTTAGATCCAGACTGGGAAGGGCTTTCAATTCCCAACATGAGATTATATTTGAGCTCAGAGATATACAACATGGAACCACTGCAGTGTGTTGAGCAGTGGGGCACCATGGTCAGGTGTGTGACAGGTAGCATTCTATGAGGGATGCACTGGAAAGGAGAGACACCAATTAGGAAGACATTTCAGTAGTTCAAGAGAGAGATGAGGTGGGCTTAAAATTGGGAAGTGGACATGTGAGTGGAAAGAAAGGAACATGGGAGAGAGATTCTCAAAGGTTTGCAAAGCACTTCACAGATGTTAACTCATTTGATCCCCACAACAACACAGTAAGATAGATGCTATTATACCTATTTTACAGATAAGTAAACTGAGGCTGGTAAAGGTTAAATGACTTACTCCATGCTTAGCACAATGTCTAACTCATAGTAGGTGTTTAATAAATCTTCCTTTCTTTCCCTCCTTCCTTCCTTCCTTCCTTCCTTCCTTCCTTCCTTCCTTCCTTCCTTCCTTCCTTCCCTCCTTCCTCAGGGTCACACAGGTAGTAATTATGTGAAGCATGATGTGGATTCAGGTTTTCCTGATCTCAAGTCCAATGCTTTGCGCAATGTACTACCTAGCTCCCTAAAGGATATGAGAGATGCTGTAGAATGTTAGAATCCTTCCCTTTCTTCAAGGCTGAACTCAACTGAAACCTTCTCTGTGAAACCTTAATGGGTGAACTCTAGTTTCTCTCTCTTCAAATTTTCTTGTATTAACTTATATGTATATTTCTCCAGAAGCATGTAAGTTCCTGAGGCAGGAGATGAAGGGTCATATATGGGGAAGAGTGAGTAGGGCAGGTCACTTGGAATGAGAATAAAGATTAGGGATAGAAGGGGAATGATTGAAGAGGGAAGCCTCCAGAAAATATGTGTACAAGGATACACATGGAGGGGCTAGTCTGGCAAGGAGTGTGGTCACCTTTTTCGTAAGATACCTAAATAATGGAGACTAGAATTGAGGGATGAGAGTTGTGTATTGAGAAGGGGGGAATTTCAAATAGCTAGCTTCTATTTTCCTGATAAAAGATGGCATGAGGCCCTTTCCTAAGAGAATTAAGCTGGAGAAAAGAAGAAAAGATTTGGAATAGTAGCTGTCGGGAAATGTGATAGGGAGTCAATAAAGCAACAGGAAAATACAGCCTTGTGGCAGTGAGGAATCCATTGAGACTAGGTCATTTAAATTTGTCATGGACTCAATGAACACAGATGGGTAACTTCCCTTAGCATTTATCAACAGCACATACACAGGAGCAGAAAAGACAGAGGTGGGAGGGGGTGGGGGCTCAGGGGTGAGGTGGTGGTGGTGGTGGTGGTGGTGGAAGTAGTCTCAACTTGGGGTTTTAGAAGGCAGAGGTTTTGATCTAAGACTTCTTCTCTTCACTCTGTACTCTTTTTCTTGGGGATCCATCAGCTCGCATGAGTTTAAACTATTATTTCTATGGAAACAAGTCCCAAATTTAGGTGTCCAGCCCTAGTCACTCTCATGAATTTCAGTCTTATATCATCAGCCTCAAATTGGAAATTTTAAAATAGATGTCTTATAGACATCTCAGATATAACATACCTAAAAGAAAATTCGTTTTTTCCTTCTTGCAAAACAGGTACATGAATAATCAAATAGACATAAGCTCCAAACCTTAAACTTGTCTTGACTTTTCCATTTTTATCAAGGATACCATCCTCTAATCTCCCAGGTTCATAGTCTTGGAGTCATTGTCAAATATTTCTTTTCTCAAAAAATAAATTAAAGGAATTAGAATAGGCAATGAGGAAACAAAACTATCATTCTTTGCAGATGATATGATGGTATACCTGGAGAATCCTAAAGAATCAACTAAAAATGTAATTGAAATAATTACAAATTTTAGGAAAGTTGCAGGATAAAAAAATAAACCCACATAAATCATTGACATTTTTATATATTTCTAACATCATCCAGTAGCAAGTGATAGAAAATTTCTTTTAAAATAACTTTAAATCATATTAAATATTTAGGAGTCTACCTTCCAAGACAAATCTGGCAACTATATCTTTATGAATGTAATTACAACACACTTTTCACACAAATAAAGTCAGATGTAAAAAATGGGAAAAATATTAATAGTTCATGGGTAGGTTCAGACAATATTATAAAAATGACAGTTCTACTCAAATTAATTTACTTATTCACTGCTATACCAATCAAACTTCCAAAAAATTTTATAGTTAGAAAAAATCATAACAAAAATTCATTTGGAAGAACAAAAGTTCAAGAATGTTAAGGGAATTAATGTAAAAAACGATACGAAGGAAGGTGGCCTAGTCAAACCACATCTCAAACTATATTATAATGTGGCAATCATCAAAACTCTCTGGTACTTCCTAAGAAACAGGGTGGTGGATCAGTGGATACATAAGACATGGTAGTAAATGACCACAGTAATCGAATATTTGATAAACCTAAAGATCCCAGTTTTAGGGACAAGAACTCACTATTTGACAAAATCTGATGAGAAAACTGGAAAACAGTATAGGAGAAATTAGGTATACATCAATATCTTACACTCTAGCAAGATAAGGTCAAAATGAGTACACATTTTAAAAAATAAAGGATGATACCATAAGCAAGTCAGATCTATAGAAAAGGGCAGAATTTATGACAAAACAAGAGACAGAAAACATTACTAGACATAAAATGGATATACAAAAACAAAATCAATGCAACCAGGATTAGAAGGAAAGCATGAAGTTGGGAAAAACTATAGCTAGCACTTCTGA
This sequence comes from Bettongia penicillata ogilbyi, assembly GCA_023548195.1. Taxonomy (NCBI): domain Eukaryota; kingdom Metazoa; phylum Chordata; class Mammalia; order Diprotodontia; family Potoroidae; genus Bettongia; species Bettongia penicillata. Next base: position 6,766,998 of record JAJHZJ010000324.1, read on the forward strand.
AAAAGGTTGTATTTCTCAAATATATAGGGAATTGAATCAAATTTATAAGAATGCAAGTTATTCCCCAATTGATAAATGGTCAAAGGATATGAACAGGCAGTTTTCAGATGAAGAAACCAAAGCTACTTATAAACATGTGAAAAAGTGTTCTAAATCACTATTGATTAGAGAAATGCAAATTAAAAGAACTCTGAGATGCCACCTCACACCTATCAGATTGGCTAATATGACAGAAAAGGAAAATGATAAATGTTGGAGGAGATGTGGGAAAATTAGGACACTAATGCACTATTGGTGGAATTGTCAACTGATCCATCCTTTCTGGAGAGCAACTTGGAACTGTGCCCAAGAGGCTATAAAACTTTTTTCCCCCTTTAATCTAGAAATACCACTACTACATCTGTATCCCAAAGATATTTTTTTAAAGGGGAAAAGGACCTGTTTAAATAAAAGCGTTTTTAGCAGTTCTTTTGTGTAGCAGAAAAAAACAAGGAAAATGGCTGAGCAAATTATGGCATATGATTTTAATGGAATATTATTGTGCTATAAGAAATTATGAGCAGGATGCTCTAAGAAAATCCTGGAAAGACTTGCATGAACTGATTTTGAGTGAAGTGAGCAGAACCAGAAGAACATTGCACACAGTAACAACATTGTATGATGATCAACTGTAAAAAGACTTAACTATTCTCAGACTCATGATGAAAAATACTATCCACATCATGAGAAAGAAATGATGGAGTCTGAATGATGATTAAAGCATACATTTTAATTGACCTTTTTTTTTTTCATTTTTGTCCCTTATGTCTGTGCCTTTTTTTCACAACATAACTAATACGGAAATGTGTTTTACATGATTGTACATATATAACCTATATCAAATTGCTCACCATCTCAGGGAGGAGGGAGATGAGAAGGGAGAAAATTTGGAATTCTAAAACAATAATGTTAAGTAATAGGAGAAAATAAAATATTTAAAAATTCTCTTCCTTTTCCTTGTCACTTTTCCTCTCAGTGGCCACGTTTTCTCAATTCCACCCAATGTTTTGCATCTATGTTCTATTCTTCACTCCTATAGCCAACACCTTGAGGCTAATCACCTCTCATCTGGACATTTACAACACTCTCTTAATTGTTCTCCCTAATTATAGTCTGTCAGCTCTCTGATTTATCCTTCACATAGCCACCAATATGACATTCTTTTCTCTTTTTTTAAGTCTTTTTATTTTTAAGTGAAAATTTTTATATTTTATTTTTCCATTTACCTATAAAATAATTTTAACATATATTTAAAAAATTTTAATTCCAAATTCTCTCCCTCCTTTGAGAAGGAAAACAATTTGAAAAGGTGGTACAAAAGCTAACTAAAGAAAATAATTCCTTAAAAATTAAAATGGAGCAAATGGAAGCTAATGACTTTGTGATAAATCAAGAAATTATAAAACAAAACCAAAGGAATGAAAAAAATAGAAGACAACGTGAAATATCTCATTGGAAAAACAACTCAACTGGAAAATAGATCCAGGAGAGATAATTTAAAAATTATTGGTCTACCTGAAAACCATGACTAATAAGAGAGCCTAGACATCATCTTTCATGAAATTATCAAGGAAACCTGCACTAGTGTTCTAGAATTAGAGAGTAAAATAGAAATGGAAAGAATCCATACATCACCACCTGAAAGAGATTCCAAAAGGAAAACTTTTAGGAATAGTGTAACCAAATTCCAGAGTTCCCAGGTCAAGGAGAAAATATTACAAACAGTCAGAAAGAAACAATTCAAGTATTGTGAAAACACAATCAGGATAACACAGGATTTAGCAGGTTCTACACTAAGAGATCAGAAAGCTTGGGATATGATACTCCAGAGGTCAAAGGAGCTAAGATTAAAACTAAGAATCACTTACCCAGAAAAACTGAGTATAATGCTACAGGGGGAAAAAATGGGATTTCAGTGAAATAGAGGGCTTCCAAGCATTCTTTTTTTTTTTAATTATTAATTTATTTATTTTAAGTTTTCAAAATTCTTTTCCACAAAATTTTGAGTTCCAAATTTTCTCCCCATCTCTCCCCTCCCTCACCCCTAAACACTGAGCATTCTGATTACCCCTTCCATCAATCTGCCCTCCCTTCTAACATCCCTCCCTTCCTTTATCCCCATCTTCTCTTTTGGCCTGTAGGGCAAGATAAATTTCTATACCCCATTACCTGTATTTCTTATTTCTCACTTGTATGCAGGAACAAAACTCAACATTTGCTCCTAAAACGTTGAGTTCCAACTTCTCTTCCTTCCTCCCTCCCTACCCATCCCCACTAAGAAGGCAAGCAATTCAATATAGGCTATATATCTGTAGTTTTGCAAATGATTTTCATAATATTCATGTTGTGTAAGACTATATTTCCCTCCATCCTATCCTGCCCCCATTTCTTTTATTCCTCTTTTGACCTTGTCCCTCCCTAAAAGTGTTTACTTCTAATTGCTCCCTCCTCCCATTTGCCCTCCATTCCATCATCCCCCCCCCACCCTGCTTATCCCCTTCTCCTCTACTTTCCTGTAGTCTGATAGGTTTTCATACAAAATTGAATGTGCATGTTATTCCTTCCTTGAAAAAAATGTGATGAGAGTAAGCTTCGCTTTTTCCCTCTCACCTCCTCCCCTTTTCCCTCCATTGAAAAGACTTTTTCTTGCCTTTGTTATGAGAGATAATTTGCCTCATTTCCTTTCTCCCTTTCTCCTTCCAATATATTCCTATCTCATCCCTTAATTTTATTTTTTTGATATGATCCCGTCCTATTCAACTCACCCTGTGCTCTCTGTATCTCTCTCTCTCTCTGTATTCCTCTCTCTCTCTCTCTCTCTCTCTCTCTCTCTCTCTCTATATATATATATATATATATATATATATATATGTGTGTGTGTGTGTGTGTGTGTGTGTGTGTGTGTGTGTGTGTGTGTGTGTGTGTGTTTGTATAATCCCACCAACTACCCAGACACTGAGAAAAGTTTTAAGAGTTACAAATATTATCTTTTCACATAGGAATGTAAGCAGTTTAACTTTAGTAAGTCCCTTATGATTTCTCTTTCCTATTTACCTTTTCATGCTTCTCTTGATTCTTGTGTTTGAAAGTCAAATTTTCTTTTCAGCTCTGGTCTTTTCATCAAGGATGCTTGAAAGTCCTCTATTTCATTGAAAGATCATTTTTTCCCCTTGAAGTACTATAATCAGTTTTGCTAGGTAGATGATTCTTGGTTTTAATCCTAGTTCCTTTGAATTCTTGAATATCATATTCCATGCTCTTCAATCCTTTAATGTAGAAGCTGCTAGATCTTGTGTATCTTGATTGTACTTCTACAATACTCGAATTGTTCCTTTCTAGCTGCTTGCAATATTTTCTTCTTGACCTGGTAACTTCGGAAATTGGCTACAATGTTCCTAGGAGTTACTCTTTTTGGATCTCTTTCAGGAGGTGATCGATGGATTCTTTCAATATTTATTTTGCCTTTTGGTTCTAGAATATCAGGGCAGTTTTCCTTGATAATTTCATGGAAGATGATGTCTAGGCTCTTTTTTAGATCATGGTTTTCAGGTAGTCCCATAGTTTTTAAATTGTCTCTCCTGGATCCATTTTCCAGGTCAGTTGTTTTTCCAATGAGGTGTTTCATATTATCTTCCATTTTTTCGTTCTTTTTGTTTTGTTTTGTGATTTCTTGGTTTCTCATAAAGTTATTAGCTTCCATCTGTTTCATTCTAATTTTTAAGGAACTATTTTCTTCAGTGGGCTTTTGAACCTCCTTTTCCATTTGGCTAATTCTGCTTTTTAAAGCACTCTCTCCTCATTTGCTTTTTGAATCTCTTTTGCCAATTAAGTTAGCCTATTTCTAAAGGTGTTATTTTCTTCAATATTTTTTGGTCTCCTTTAGCAAGCTGTTGAATCCCTTTTTATGATTCTTGCATCTCTCTCATTTCTCTTCTCAATTTTTCCTCCACCTCTCTTACTTGATTTTCAAAATCCTTTTTGAGCTCTTCCATAGTCTGAGAACACAGAGGCCTTGACTTTTGTGTGTTTCCTTGGTGGTAAGCATTGTTCTTCCTCATCCAAAAGGAGGGGAGAATAGACCTGTTCACCAAGGAAGTAACCTTCTATAGTCTTATTTTTTCCCCCTTTTGGGGCGTTTTCCCAACCAGTTACTTGACTTTTGGGTTCTTTGTCAAGAGTAGGGTATACTCTGGCGACCTGTAAGATCTCAGTTCCTTGAAGGTTGCACAATCAAGAGAGAGGAGTTTACTCCCTGGTCTGACTCCTGGCTGAGATTCAGATCAGCTGCTCAATCCCCCCAGGGGCTTTATGATGAGGCTTCCAACAATGGATGTTGGCTACTGCTGGTGATGGGAGCCAGGAGTCACCGCCACCTGGGGCTGGTGCTATAGGGGGATCCTGCTCCCTTCTTGGCCAATTGAAAAAGCCCTCTCACTGCCCTTTGGTGCCTGTGGGTTGAGGGATCTGTGAACAGCTGCTGCTGCCACTGGGGATTCTGCCCCCCAGGTCTGCTCTGGTCCTCCTCCTGGCACCTTAATGGGGTGTGCTCTGCTCCACATCTGGTGCAACAGACCTTTCACATCAGCCTTCCAGGTCATCCTGGGCTGGAAGTCTCCTCCACTCTGTTGTTCTATGGCTTCTGCTGCTCTAGAATTTGTTGAGAGTCATTCTTTGCAGGTATTTTATGGGCTGTGAGGGAAGAGGTAGTATATGTGTGTCTTTCTGCTCTGCCATCTTGACTCCACCCCCCCAAGCATTCTTGTAGAAAAGACCAGAGCTGATAGAAAAGTTAACTTTCAAATATAAGAAAAAAGAGAAACATGGAAAAGTAAACTGGAAAGAGGAGCCATAAGGGACTCATTAAAATTTATATTTCTATGTGGAAAGAGGATATTTGTAATTCATGAGGCTTTTCTCAGTATTAGGGTAGCTAGAGGGAATATATATATATATATATATATATATATATATATATATATGTATGTATGTATGTATGTATGTGTGTATACACACCCATATATATGCATTTGTGTGTATGTGTATTATATATATATATATAGTGATATGTGTATGTATGTATGTGTACATGTATATATATATGTACAGAAGGCACAGGGTGAGCTGAATATGACAGGAGGATATATAAAAAATAAAATTAAATGTTGAGAGGAGTGTACTGGGAGAAAGAGAAAGGGAGAAGTAGAATGTAGCAAATCATCTCACATAAAAGAGGCAAGAAAGAACTTTTACAATGGAGGGGAAGAGGGGAGAGGGAATAAGTGAGCCTTACTCTCCCTGGATATGATTTGAGAGAAGAAAACACATTCAATTGGGTATGGAAATCTATCTTACCTTGCAGGAAGACAGGGGGGAAGGGGATAGGAGAGAGAAAATAATAAAAGAAATGGCAGATTGGGAGGAGGGCTAATCAGAAGCAAACACTATTTTGGGGGGACAGGTCAATGGATAGAATGGAACAAATGGAGGGCAGGACAGGATAGAGGGAAATGTGATTAGTCTTTTGCAACATGACTGTTATAGAAGTGTTTTGCATTGCTACACCTGTATGACCTACATCGAATTGCTTGCTTTCTCAATGAGGGTGGGTGGGGAGAGAGGAAGGGAGAGAATGTGGAGCTCACAGCTTTAAAAAATGAATGTTAAAATTTGTTTTGCATACAACTGGGAAAAAACGTTGTACAGGCAATGGGGTATAGAAATCTATCTTGTTTCACAGGAAAATAGAGAGGAGGGAGATGGAAGAAATGTGTGATAGCAGGGAGAACAGATTGGGGAAAGGGGTGGCTGGGTTTCATGCTATCCTGGGGTCAGGGGAGGGGAGAGATGGTGAGAAAATTTGGGATTCAAAATTTTGTGGAAGTGAATGTTGAAAAATGAAAATAAATACATTGTATTTTTTTTTTTAAAAAAAAGAAGGCGAACAATTTGATCTAGATTATATGCAACATTCTAGTTTTAAAATATGATCTCACCATATTGTTCCCCATCTCAAAAAACTCCTGGGGCTCCCTATTGCCCCAAGGAGGAATGCACATTTATCTGTCTGGCCTTTTAAAAATCATTCACTGTTTGACTCCAGCTTCACTTTCCAGAAGGACTTGCCCTTTTGCTGTTTCATGTATATGTCCTTCTTCCATCTCCAGTCTCTGTTCCTCTGCCCAGGAATGTGACCCATTCCTAGAGTGCTTTCCCTGCTTGTGTTAAAAGCCTTCACTTCCTTCAAGGTCCAGTCCAAATGGCACCTCTCAAAAAGGTCTAGCCTTCAAGGTCCCTCAATTTCTTGGACTCTCCTCTCTCCCGACAATTATTTTGTATACATGTTGCATTTATTTATGTCTCCCTCAATAGAAATGGATCTCCTTGAGGGCAAGGATTATTTATTTATCTTTGTTTTTGTACCCCCAGGGTCTTAAGCAGTATCCAACAGGAGTACTTGATAAATCCTTGCTGAATAAAATGCATTCTCTGCCAATTCCAGCCCATATTCCTATCAGTTTTAAAGATTTACAAAATGTTTTCATCTTCAGAGCCCCGTGAGTAGGCAGTTCAAGTATGGTGAAAGATAATGATGAAGAAAATGAGAGTTAGATGGGGAAGTGACTTGTGCAAGCTCACAAAGCTAGTCTATGACAGAGTCAAAACCCACACCCAGGACTTCTGACTGAAGACTAGAGTACATTTTACTATACCACATCACCCCCCAGAAAGGAGTTCAAGAGATGTTCTTCCTTGCAACTTGATGGGCAAAACATCAAAAAGTAACCTCCAAGTCAATGACCTTATGTTTTCTCTTCCATCTTATGAAGTGCAATCATTTTCTCTCTGGCTTTTAGTATGATCAGGCTGCTTGACTGACCTCCAGAGTAAGACTAGAGTTCTTGAAGAGATAGAACATGGGTCAATCATTCCTTCACCCTCTTTTTCCCTCCCTACCATGAGCTCTTCTCACAACTTCACTTTCCATGCTCACTGGCACCCAATCTGTATTAGAAATATACTTTCAACTAAATACTTGACAAATTAAGAGTAAATGACATGGAGAGACCCTCTTATTGGCTCCTGCAACTTTAAATTTGTAGCTTAAATAAAATAACGATTGCTTATCAAAATTAGAATGTTATATTTTTAAATTATCAGAGACAATTCAATTTCATTCAATGTAACAGTTAGGGACACTAATCAGTATCTGTCCTGAGCAAGTTACCACATGTCATTCATACCATTTGAGATCAGAGAGGCTTCTGGAGTAAATGCTTTGCTTTCTGGCCTTTAGAGAATAGACTGTCACAATCTCTTTATCCCTGCTTGGGACAGCTAGGTAATGTAATGAATAGAAAAATGTACTTTGAGTTAGGAAGCCCTGAGTTCATATTTGACCTCTAGATGTGATTTCTGTCACACAGACACTTACTAGCTGTGTGACCCTGGGTAAGTCACTTAAGCTTGTTTGCCTCAGTTTCTTCATCTGTAAAATGAGTTGTAGAAGAAAATGGCAAACTGCTTTAGTATCTCTACCAAGAAAACCCCAAATGGAGTCACGAGCCAGACTCCATTGTAATGACTGAATAAAAAATGGTAATAGAATGTCTACCTCAGGGTTTTGTGGTGAGGATCACATTAAATAGGATTTGTAAAGCTCTTAGTGTGTAGTGTTTGGTGCATTATAGGCTTTTGATAACATTAGTGACCAATAATAAACAATGAAATTAGCAACAGCTCAAGGAAAAGGTGGCACCTAGAATCTTTGAAGGAAAACAAGAATTCTATGATGTGGCATTGAGAAGGGAAGACATTCCAGGCATGGTGTGTAGCCTGTGCAAAGGCACATAGGCAGGAGATGGAGCATTATTGACAGGGAGCCCCTAATATGATGACAGGCTGTTTTAAGATAGGACCAAAATATGACAACCAGCCATGCCAAAGTAGAGTCCTGAGCTCAGATCCATCCATTCAATATACTTGGGATAATGCTTTACAAAATTTAACTCACTATGTGGATGAAATGTACTTAATTGTCCCTGAATTTTCCAAACTGCTAAATCAAAGCAATGTCCAATTTCAAAAACAACAAACTTACCAAACACAAACATTTTGGTTTAAATTAGAACATTTATCTCCTCCCCTCAGTGGAAGCATCCTATCCAGAATTCAGAAAATGGGTATCTTTCCAAGGTAATCATTTGAGGGCATTTTAGCAAAGGAAGCTGTATAGTTTCCAGCCAATGGAAGAAGCTTCCACTAGATAAAATTTCAAGATCCTTGTATTTATTTGTTCGTGAATAAAATCCCAATAAAAGGCCATAAAGTTTAAAAGGGTGAGGAACAGAACAGGCCCATCAAACCCAGGGAGTGGAAAAGATGGGAGAGGGAGACCTGCAGAAAGATGAAATGTCACTGCAGAAAGGGAAGGCAGGAGAGTTACTGAGAAGGACATGGTGGGGGAATCTGTGCTCAAGGCTATTTTCACAAAACTCAAAAACTATTCCAGGAGAACTCTTCCTGAGGCGGGGCTTGCACTCTGACTGTACCCCAGCAATGAGCCTGAGAGTGCTGTTGTGTCCAAGGGAGGACCAAGTGTAGGGATCTCCACATTATGAGGGCATACTAACTTTACAGATCTTACTCCCAAGGTCAGGAGAAACTGTCATTCCCACCCAATTATTTCCTGCCTTAATCAAATCCCTTCCCTCCCTCTCAGAGCAGGTGTGAGGATGGAATGAAGCAAGTGTAAAAAAAAAAGTTTCTCTAGTAATAATAACAGCTACCATTTGTATAGCACTTTTAAAGTTTGCAAAGCACTTTACAAGCATAAGCTAATTTGATATAACAATAACCCTGAGAGGTAAGTGTTGTTATCCCCATTTTACAGATAAGAAAATTGTTGCAGACAAAGGTTAAGTGACTTGCCCAGGGTCATATAATGACCTAATGAGACTGGATTTGAATTCAGAGCTTTCTCATTCCAGGCCTACCCCTCTATCACTGTACTGCCAGGCTACCAATAGTAATTCTTAATCACATCCTCACAGGAGTTCTCTGAGGAAGGGAGTAAAGGGTGGTCATGCACATATTCCCTTTTTACACATGAGGAAACTGAGGCAGCAGACATGAAGTCATAGAGTTGAAGGCTGAATTGGAATCTAGCCTTCAGTGCCTTTTGGTTCCCTGACCTCTCTATGAGCTCATTTTCCTCATTCTGCAATCTTCTATATGATCCCCCAAGGACAAAAAAAATAAATGCTGCCTCTTTTGTTGAGATTTTGTGTTTCATTACCTGTTTGTTCTATGCTATCTCCTTCCCCACCCCCCACCCCCCACCTCCCTATAATGGAAACACTCTATGGCAAGGTGACTGTCTTTATTGTGTGAGAGCCTTTATCCGTGGAACTTAACAGTGTATGTTTGACACATAGTAGATACTGAACATGAGTTTATTGGTTGATAGACTTAATGATCCAAGAATGGAATTTAACCAGAGTGTGGTCAGTTTTCTGGAAGAGGGAGGGAGCTGTCTGGTTACCAAATTTTACTGTCCACAATAATCTGGGAGGGGAAGGGAAGAAAGAAAGGAAGGAAGGAAGAAAGGAAGAAAGAAAGAAAGAAAGAAAGAAGGCACTTGAATCTCTGCTTGGTGCTATGTAAATGATGAATGGGATTTCCAAAGCAAAGCACCATCAATAATGCAAGGCAACCACGTCAAATGCAGCATCTGCCATTTAAAAAAAAAATAAATTCATGATATCATTAAAAAACAATCAAAGTGTAAGAAAAATAGTCACAGGTGCAGAATTTTGTAATACAAGAGCATATGCAAGTCAGAAGAAAATGAATAGCATATTTTATTATGAATTATTGAAATCAGCACATAGCATCTCAAATGTTTACCTAAAATATCCCCATTTCTACTTTCACATCCAAAAAAATTAATTATGTTCTATTGGACCAATTCATTCATTACTAGATTCACTCATCAACAAGCAAGTAGTATTTTACAAACTGAGAAGCACATCTTGATATGTTTCAATAGGAAGAAATGCAAAAAAAAAAAAAAAGTTTAGCGTATTCACAATTCCTAGTTTTGGAAATGAGTCAATCACTACCGACTGTGTGTGTTCCTTTAGGAGGACCATCACCCTTTCCATCTAAAGAAGGAATGGTAATGAGAATGAGTCATCTCTATCCATTGTGCTTTCCATACAATAATCCAAGAAGGGAGAAGTATGGACATTCTTATCACTCTTTTACTAATAAGAAAGTTGAAGGGCTGGGAGTGGAAGCTCATCGAGGCCAAGAATTTTTAGTTGTTGCTTTTGTATTTTTAGCATCTGGTGCCTCATGGATGGTAGGTGCCTAAACATTTGTAGAATTAAATTGCTTTGGATTAAGTGACTTGCTTGCAGTCATAAGGCTTTGTAGGCAACAGACTGAACACTCAAACTCAGGTCTTCTGACTGCTAAGATCTCTCCACAGAGTGACCACAGTGAATCTGAAATTGAAAGGTACCAACTTTTGAGTTACAAGTGCTCTGAAAACTGGCAAAATTTCTGCAAAAATCCCATATTAGTCTTCCAAAGGTTGTGTGGAGAAAGAGCTGGAAAAGAAGGATTTGAACTAGAAGTACCTCAACAAATTGTGATTTGGAGTCCTTTGGAACTGAGAAGGAAGTCAGGTCCTGGAATTGAGGAGGAACCACAGTAAAAAGTGTTAACAGCAATGATTCCAGTTAAAGCAAGAGAATGAGGAGAGGGTCCTCTATGAAGGTAGGGTGTTGAAAAGAAAGAGGAAGAAGGTGGAGCAGCTGGGAAGGAGTCAAGGGGAAAAAAGCAGAGGGAGATGACCATTTGAGTTGGAAGATGAAAAGATAGAAATGGAAAAGGGTACTTGGAAAGCAATGAAAATAAGGAAAGGTAAATAAAACAAGTTGGTAGACAAATCTTGTTGTTTACTTGATAACAAGACAAGATTAGAGCTTGAGAGAAGGGAAAGGAAGTTAAATTGAACTATCAAGTTACTAAGAGGTGCTAAAGATGTTGTCTAGGTGTTGTGTGAATAAGGAGTCATAATCACCCACCCAGTTGAAAAGATAAGATCTGAGGATCCCATTTCCAGTGTGTATGGACTGCAGGTAGTTTATTGGGTTATCTGTGGTGTGACTGGGTGATGGTTATCTAGGCCAACTGGTCCCTTCCTAGAAGACAGGGGACATCTCTCAGTGTGCTGAGTTCTCAGGATCTGAGAAGAAGAAAAGAGAGAACCTGGGAGAACGGCTTCAAAGTAAAAAGGAAAGGAGTCTGGGAGCAAAGGATGTCTTGACCTGGGGCAAGAGATAGACTAGAGAACACCAGACACAGGCAGGGGAGAAGGACCACAGAACACTTGGGGCTCTGACCAACTTGAGCCTCCTTTTGATAGAAGGTACTGGGGTCTGAGTGGAAGAAGCAGCTGTTTGTCTTCTAAGAAAAAGCATCAAGGGAAGAAGGCTGGCAGCCTTCTGGGAGGACTTGGATTGGAGTAACTCAGAATGAGCAGGCACAGATAGGTTCTATCCACATCATTGAAAGCAACAGCTACATAATCAGTTAATTAATTAAAAAGCATTTATTAACCTCCTACTATATACAAGCAATGTTCTACCTGAGGGTGCAAAGGCGAAGATGAAAAAGTCTGGGTCCTTAAGAAGTTTGTACCTAGAGAAATACATATGGGAGATCTATCTATCTATCTATCTATCTATCTATCTATCTATCTATCTATCTATCTAATCTATCTATCTATATATCTGTCTATCTATGTATATGCATACACACACACACACACGGTGGTAGATGGTGCTAGGCTTGATATCAGGAATACCTGAATTCAAATTTAGCTTCAGATGCTTACTAACTGTGTGACTGGCAAGTCACTGAGCTCTGTTTGCCTCAGTTTCCTCAACTGTAAAATGAACTGGAGAAAGAAATGACAGACCTCTATAGTACCTCTGCCAAGAAAACCCCAAGTGGGGACATAAAGAGTAAGACACAACTGAAATGACTCAACAAACATGAAGAATAAAATCAGAGCATTTGGAGGAAGGGCACTAGTATCTGGGGGCAAGGTGGGAGAGTCAAGGAAATCTTCATGCAGAAGAGGGTGTGTGAACCTTATTAGCTTTAAAGGAAACGAGATTCTAAAAGGTAGAGACAAGCAAGAAGGGCATTTCTAGCATGAGAGCCAGCTTGAGCAAAGAAATTCTTATTCGTCCTGCTGAAAATGTGTTTTGTACAAAATTGTTCGTACACTAATCATGAGATTGTAAGCTCCTTCAGAGGAGAAAATGTCTTTTGCCTCTTTTTTTGCTCCTGGGGCTTCTCATGGTGCCTGGTATATAGTAGGCACTTAATAAATGTTAATTGATTGAATTGAAAAAAGCGAGTTTGACTAAATTGTACAGTGTAATATAAAATGAAATGCAGTCAGATTACATTTCATTATATTATCATTATATTTAATAATATAAGATGGAACTGGAAAGATGAGATGGTAAAGGGTTTAAATGCTCTGAAGAGGAACCATGCATTTTTTTCCTGGAGAGAACTCCTAGAGTGAACTCGGTATGGGAGAGGCATGGTCAGATGTCAGACCTGTCTCACTTTAGCTGCTGTATGTGGAATGGAATGGAGCAGAGAGAAGCATGAAGCAATTAGAAAGCCAATTAGGAGCCTCACCCAGTAGTCCAGGTGAGGGGTGATTGAGGGCTTGATCTAAGTGGAGGCTGTGTGAATAGAATAAAGTAATGGCACTTGAGACAGAATTGGCTCGAGTGAAACTGCAGCTGATTAATAATGTGGAATGAAGAGCAGAGAGGTATTTCTGGGGCGGGAACCTGAGTGACTACAAGGGTGATAGTAGCCTTGATAGAAAGTGGGAAGCATATGAGAAAAGTGGGTTTGAAGAGAAAGATGACAGCTTTTGCTTTGGACAAAGTAGAGATGCCTTCAGTTTCCCTGATTTGAAATCTTCAGCAGACAGCCAAGTGGCAGAGGAGCTCAGGGCAGTGGTGAAGGCTGATCTAGGAGCAGAGAATATCCTTAAACTCATAGGTGAGATCAAATGCATTTGGGTACTTCCAGAAAGATTTCCTAAGATTCTCTTTTCCATTTGATCTATAATGATGACAATTTCTTCAAAGGTCATTCTCAGGCTGATTGTTAGTGCTTGTAATTGGGCTGGTGGTCCACCTTGACATAACAACCACCTCCCAAGCTTTCTGTACATGTATTATAGTTAAGTTAATAATATAGACTACCTAGTACAGGTCTCCAATTCTGGTGCCACTGACAAGGTTGAATGTCAGTGTATTCAGGCTGAGAGTCATAAGTTCAGACAGATTGTCTCAGTATCTATAAGCAGCCATTTGACATTCCCAAACCTTCAAAGATTAAAAGACTGAGAAGTGATGTGAGAAGTGAGACCTTTTATTACCATTGAATAGGAACAATGGCCTCAAATGGCCCACTCCCAAAGGGGCATCACTCCTTGGATGTCAGAACTGAGGGCATGAGAAGCTTCCTTGAAGCCACAGAAAAGAGAGCAACAGCAGAGATGTTCTGGTGCCCTCCTACATCCTCTTAGAAGCTGTCTGGCCATGTATGTCAACAAATCTCACATGAATATGACATATGTTGGGCTCCACTTGCTTAGTGTTGTGGTGTTAAAGTTTACCAGATTTATTTAGAGAGCATTTCCTGCTAAATGTTAGGGAAAGTGCAGAAAAGAATGACTACCTCACTAACCTCTGAAATGAGTCCTTCAATTTTAGAATTATTTGGTCCAAAATAGGGTGTCACTGAATATCCATGAAGTGGGGTGAGGGTGTGTTGTGATAAGCATTGTCTGTAAGGAAGATTCCTCTAGCAGTGCGGTGAATTTAAGTCCATGCTCCAAGGCTTACTAGTTAAATCAATCTCACTTTCTTTTTTTATATGTCACCTTCTCTAGTCTCATGACCCCAACTTTCACTTGAATGGCTGGCTGGTTCCTCCAAAGATGGCCAACCACCACTTTTCTGAGGGTTTCGGGGTAAGTCAGAGGGGGATATGGGGATTTTAGTACTATCACTCACAAACTTCCACCTGTGTGCGTCCTGTGGATTTTCAGTAACATTTCATTAACCTTCACAAAGGTTATTTCCTAAGTAGGTAGGACAGTGATTTTTGTTACAGAAATAGCCCCTTCAAACCCTTGTACAAGGTCTCTGGGAGTAGTAGCCTTAAACTGATAGTAAAGCATAGTAATGCACAGGGATAACTGATAGCCTTAAACTGATTGTAAAGTATAGTAATGCCCAAGGGTAACTCATGACTCTGGGGAACTGAGGATCCCTTTGTGGAGCCCTCCACAAGGTACTCTTAACTATAGCTCTGTTCAAACAATCAGATGCCATTTCCTTTGGGATTTCATCCTTTTATCCAAAGCCCTTCTGATCCTTTTGAATTAAGTACTTTATCAAATTAATTTTACCTTTGATTTACTGATTCAGTTCTAGATGTCTGGGTGTTCTATTATTACTTGAGGCAGGAACAATCCCTCACTCCTTTATTTTCCAATTTTTAAATAATTAGTTTATTTATTTTTAGTTTTCAATATTCATTTCCACAAGATTTTGAGTTCCAAATTTTCTCCCTATCTCTCTCCCCCTCCCCTACCCCAAAACACCTTCAATTATCCCCTTCCCCCAATCTACCCTCCCCTCTATCACACCTCTTCATTCCCTTATCCCCATCTTCTCTCCCTTCTTGTAGAACTAGATTTCTATACTCCATTACCTGTATTTCTCATTTCCCAGTTGCATGCAAAAACAATTCTTAATATTTGTTCATAAAACTTTGAGTTTCAACTTCTCTCCCTTCCTCCCTCCCCACTCATTCCCACTGAGAAGTCAAGCAACTCAATATAGGCTATATATGTGTAGTTACGCAAAAGTCTTCCATAATAGTCATGTTGTGAAAGACTATATTTCTCTCCATCCTATCCTGTCCCCAATTATTCTATTCTCTTTTTTGATCTTGTCCCTCCCCTAAAGTGTTTACTTCTAATTATACCCTCCCATTTGCCCTCCCTTCTATCATCCCCCCCATACTCCACTTATCACCTTCTCCCCTACTTTCCTGTAGTGTAAGATAGATTTTCATACCAAACTGAGTGTGCATGTTATTCCCTCTTTAAGCCAAATGTGATGAGAGTAAGCTTCACTTTTTCCTCTCACTTCCCCACTTTTTCCCTCCATTGAAAAAGCTTTTTCTTGCCTCTTATATGAGAGATAATTTGCCCATTTCATTTCTCCCTTTCTCCTTCCAATATATTCCTCTCTCACCCCTTAATTTTTATTTTTTTAGATGTCATCCATTCCTATTCAACTCACAATGTGCCCTCTGTCTATATGTGTGTAATCCCTACAACTACCCCAATACTGACAAAAGTCTCAAGAGTTACAAATATTATCTTTCAATGTGGGAATGCAAAGAGTTCAACTTTAGTAAGTCCCTTATGATTTCTCTTTCCTGTTTACCTTTTCATGCTTCTCTTGATTCTTGTATTTGAAAGTCAGATTTTCTATTCAGCTCTGGTCTTTTCATCAAGAATGCTTGAAAGTCCTCTATTTCATTGAATGACTATTTTTCACCCTGAAATATTATACTCAGTTTTGCTGGGTAAGTGATCCTTGGTTTTAATCCTGGTTCCTTTGACTTCTAGAATATCATATTCCACACCCTTGATCCCTTAATGTAGAAGTTGCTAGAACTTGTATTAACCTGATTGTATTTCTGCAATACTTGAATTGTTTCTTTCTGACTGCTTGCAATATTTCCTCCTTGACCTGGGAACTCTGGAATTTGACTACAATATTCCTAGGAGTTTTTCTTTTCAGACCTCTTTCAGGAGGTGATTGGTGGATTCTTTCAATATTTATTTTACCCTCTCGATTCCTCACTCTTATATCTGAAAAATGGGAATAATAATATAGTTGATTTGTAGTATTTCAGGAATAGAAAGAACTTCATTAACCAAAAAGTTCTTTTTCTAAAAAAAAGGCAAAAAAGACTTTAAAGATAATGTATCTGGATAGGGCTCATTTCTGTAATATCACTTTCAAAGGGTCATCTACTAATAGCTATTAATAATAAACAACATTTGTATAGTGCCCACTATGTGTCAAGTTCTGAGCTAAGCCCTTGTAATTACTATCTCATTTGATCCTCACAATGACAATATCCTTAAATCCTCCAGAGAGGTAGAATTGGAACCAGATTTATCATTGGAAACATTCACTTTAGCCACTAGTCAGATCTATGTTGACCCAATAACATACTTAGCTAGATCCAAGTTTCCTTTACATTCCTTTGAACCAAGAAAAGTGTGATGGAAGGGAGACCAGAAGATACCAATGAACCATTAGGGAAAGGGAATCAAGAGAGTGATGTCATCCATTTGTGTCCTCCTCCATTTTATTGAGTGCTTTATGGTCATAGTTTCATTTGATCATTAAGGCTGCTTGGCAAGGCATCTAGACTATACTGCTGAACTTGGAGGCAGCAAGGAACTGGTTAAGATTTCACTTCTGTCAATCACTTACTGTGTGAGGCCAGAACTCCCCAAGCCTGTCTAGTGGATTATAGACTGGTCCTGAAGTAGACTTCTTCAGATAGCTACCACACTGAGGAAATCACAGACTCTGGACCTCAGCCTCAGCAAGGGAATGAAGGCTATGTAGGCAGTGTCTTTCAGTACTGAAATCCTTAAAGCACTACATGAATGTGAATTGTTGTGGTATTTGTTCCTGTTAGAGGATACTGTCAAAGGCCCTCCACCCAAATCAACTTTCTATGACCTTCAATGACTAGCTTGCCTCTTTGAATCCCTAGGACAGTGACCCCTGGACTGACAGACTCACCCAGATCATGTCCTTGAGCAAACATGAAGTATATTTTATCACTTTTCATATTTTCAGCTTAATCTGAAGCAAACCTTTTTTAAATTTTCCTTTTGTTCAACCATACTGAATCTTATCATTTTTTGGTTTACTTTTCCTTCCATGTTTCAAAAACTATGCCTTTGTTCCATTCAAACTGTTTGCATGGAGATGGTCCCAAGGAATTTCAGGTAACCAAGCAGAATTAGGCCCATGATTTATTCCAAGAAACTAAACCCTGTACCAGCCTTAGTTTCCACAATACTGCTATAAAGATGGAAAACATACTTACACACATTCTGCATTTTAATTATACTTTCTGAGCATATAAGGTTTATATATATTAAGAAACTGTAAAAATAAATAGATTTTTCCATACCCACTGAAAGATGCAGGGCTTAATGGGCATTATAATTAGAGAAGGGGAAATCAATTTGTGTATATTTTTTAAAGGCAGCAAAAGCCTCAGTTGAACTGAGGCACTAACCTTTTCTGGCTTAAGTCATTAAAAAAAATCATTTATATGTCTTTACTATTCTGAATTTTGACTCTGAGCTAAGAGGCTAGGCCAGAGAACTAGTTTCCTTGCTCCAGGCTTCTCTTCCTTCTCCCTGCTGATCCCTGGGACAGTCACACTAAAGCTAAGTAGCAAGAGCTCCTGGTGATCTTTTAGAAACATCGATGTTTTTTTCCTGTGCTCCTTTCAGTCTGTCCTGTCTGGCTGGCTGAGGCTCTGATGAGCCCTTGATCTTCTAAGGAATGAATCAACCTTTTAAAGTTGGCAAACTGCTCACAGGAGTTTAAGAACATTGGCCTCATTTCACTGATGAGGACTCACAAGGAGACATTTGAAAAGGTTTCAGATGGTTTGACGTTGGAGGCCTCATGAAATTATGAGACTAAGTTTTGACTATCCAAGTCTGTGAAACTCCAGATTGGGTGGGAATATAGCATTGCATTCAAGATGCCTATGGAGAACATGAAGGCTTTTATGTGTTCTTTGAGTATCCAACATGGATACCCAAGTGAGATGTGAAAGGGAGACTTGTATTTCTCAATCACCCAGGACCAGCCCCATGCGATAGTTATTCTTTTGCTTGAGGATGTTCCAACTCTCATCTTTTTGTCTTTGGACAGGTTGTTCCCTCATGCCTACAATTCCCTCCCTCTTTACCTCCACTTCCTGGTTTCTTTTAAAGGTTCATTCAAGAGCTACTTCCTACAAAAGATCCTTCATGATCTCCCTATTTGCTAATATTCTCCCCCAAACCCATAAATTCTTGCTTCTTTCTATGTCTGTCTGTATAATATGTACCTTTCTGCCCGTAAAGTAGAAAGTAAACTCCTTGAGAGCAGGCTCAATTCATTCTTGTCTCTTTCACTAGCACTCATTACATATAATGAATGCACACTGATAGACTGATTATCTACATATACGTAAACATATTGTCTCTTCTGGGAAAATAACAAAATAAAACAAGAGTAAGTCCATGAGGTCAGGGACTGTTTGCACTTTGTCATAATAATGAGACTTCCCAGCAATTGAACAATTTACATGACTTATCTCATTGGATCCTCACAACAGCCCTGTGAGGTAGGTGCTACAATTATCCCCATTAAAATTATGAGGAAGCTGAGGCTGAAAACATAATGTGGCTTAATGAATGGGGTCCCATGGCTCCTAGCTGCTTGAGAAAGGACTCAAATATTTCTGAACCTTCAGTCCCTTACACTAATCACCATGCAATACTTCCTTGATGCATATACCCCCCATCCCCTGTCCTTAATATAGTGCCTAGCACAGAGTAGGTGTTTAATAGATGTTTGATGGTAGGATGAATGAATCCTGTGAGATAGAAGTTATCTTTGATGCTCTCCCCTGCCTCTCTCATGCTTTTGTATCGTACTCTCCTCTCCTTATCCCTTCTCCCAACTTCAGGTAGGGAATGTCCATAAGCCTCATGGTGGAGACACAGAGACAAAAGCAACATGTCCTTTAGCTCAAGAAGCTTAGATTCTGTTGGGATGAGACAACATTGACACAGCTAAGGAAATACCAAATCCTTTCCCGAATGGGTGTGTGGTCTCATACATTTGACTGCTCCCTCCAGGGGTTCCTATGTCCAGTATGCCTTCCTGAGATAGAGGACTCTTGTCCACCACTTTCCATCAGTTTTCCATAGGAAAACTACTATTTGAGAGTCCTCACCAGTAGAGGACATGGATTGTCCACTGCAGACTCCCCTCTCTATCTGAAAGAACAGATGTGATATAATTCATCTCCACTGTAGTAAAAATCAGTGTGGATTATAGCTGAGGGGAAGTCACAGTGTGCTCCTACTCCCACAAAGCATTTGTCTTTTAAAGTATAACTATGACAGTGGAGTTGACAGGCCTCCCCACTTCCTTCTTAATGGAATTTCAAAGAAGAAAGGTGGGAGTGATTTTATTCTCAGACAGCGATTCTCCTAGTGCCTCTGAAGTCACTCTTATATAGGCAGCCAATTACTTTACCTATGTATAAGTTTGGGGCCTGGCATACATGTAGGATATAATAAATGTTTGTTGAGTGATTAATTATATCATATTAATCATTAATTAATTAATTTTATAATTATATTAATTAATTGATTGATTAAATATTAATTATATTATATTAATCATATCAGGCCAACCTGGTGGGGCAGTCCTGTGTTTTAGGATCATGGATTATTAGAACTGGAAGGGAAGTTGAGGCCCAATCCAGTCCAAAAATTCAATCCAATCCACCAAGCATTTATTAACAAGCCTACTGCATGGCAGATCATGAGAGACACTTTAAGGAAGGATTGCAATGGTCCATGTAAAGTCTATGCCATGATAGGGGAGAGCTTAAATAGAGGAGAGGAACAACATGTACACTGATGAGCAAATGCCGTGTGTGTGTATGTGTGTGTGTGTGTGTGTCTACATAAGGAAGACAACATAATTTTGATGGAGTCAGAGGAAAGGGCAGTAATGGAGGGCGTCAGGACAGGGCTAGCATAGGAAAGAATGTGGCCAAAACCTTGAAAGGGGCCACGGATTAGAAGAGGTAAATAAAGGAGGGGGCCACTCAGGCATGGTAGGGGAAAGCACTCTGCTCAAAGATGCATACTTGAATAAAGAAAAAAGTGCCATATTTACTAAATCATGCATGACACAAAGCTAAGTAAATGGCTAACGTGCTATTTGACAGAGTCAGGGTTCACAAAGATCTCAGCAAGTTGGAACACTGGGCCAAAATAAGTGAGATGATGTGTGATAGGGGAGAAAATGTGGTTTAACATGGGTTCAAACAAATGAGTTTCACAAGGTGGGGAAAAGAGAGAACAGGTATTTATCAAGCTCCTACTGTGTGCCAGGCACTGTTGGGTATTTTACAAAGAACATCTTCATTGATTCTCCGTGAGATGGAGGAGGTAAGTCTAGGCAGAAAGCCATTTAGATTGCAAACTAAATGTGAATCTATTGTGGGATTTGGTGGCCCAAAAGACTCTTGAAGCCTCAGGCTGCCCTAAATGGTAAATGTCCAGGACAAAAGGCCCTTCTGAACTCCACCCTGGTCATAGCACCTCACTACTATCTCATACAGTCCTGGGTGCCACATTTTAGGAGAGAAGCTGATCAGTCATCAAGTATGCAGGTGAGGGAAATCAGAACTGTGAAAGGCCTCAGATTGATGGTGTGGGAGAAAAGCTATACAAATTGCAAATACAACAAAACAATATCAGTTACAAACATATGCTTCAAATGGCAGAGCATCCAGGAAAGGAAATTTATCTGAGCTTTAAGAAGACATAGGCAGTAATATAGTAGTGACAGGAGCCTCAATGTCTGTCAATCAGTTTTGGATAACTCTAACAGAAAGATAAATGAAAAAATATGGAATTAAATACATTTATGAAGAAACTAAGGCTAAAAGACATACTGTCTTCTAAATGAGACAGCAAAAAAATATACACATTTCTGTCCTTTACCTGGAACTTTTATTTATTTTTTACATTTCTTTTTTATTTAATATTTTATTTCCCCCAACAATTACATGTAAAATAATTTTAATATCTGTTTCATAAAATATTGAGTTCCAAATTCTCCCTCTCCCTACCTTCCCACTTCTTCCCCCATTGGGAAAGTAAGCAATTTGACATAGGTTATGTATGTGCAATCATGAAAAACTTAATTCCATATTAGTTATGCTGGAAAAGAAAACCCAGAACAAAATAAAAATGAAGTAAAAAAAAGCATGCTTGCATCTATACTCAGATCCCCTCAGTTCTTTCTTTGGAGATGGATAGCATTTTTCATAAGTCCTTAAGAATTGTCTTGAATCATTGCTTTTCTGAGAAGATCTAAGTCATTCATAGTTATCATCAAATGGATTGCTGTTACTGTGTATACTATTCTGGTTCTACTCACTTCACTTTGTCAGTTCATGTAAGTCTTTCCAAGTTTTTGTGAGAGTGTCCTCCTTATAATTTCTTATAGCACAATATATTCCATCATAATCTTATACGATGACTTGTTCAGTCATTTTGCAACTGATAGGCATCTCCTCACTTTCCAACTCTCTGCCACCAATAAAGAGCTGCTATAAATATATTTGTACATAAATATCCTTTTCCTTTTTAAAAATCTCCTTGAGATACAGACGTAGCAGTGGAATTGCTGTGTCAAAAGGTATACATGATTTTATACCCCTTTGGGTATAGTTACAAATTTCTAGACAAAATGATTGAATTAGTTCACATCTCTACCAACAGTATATTAGTGCTTCAATTTCCCATCTCCTCCAACATTTGTCATTTTCTTCTTCTGTAATATTAGCCAATTTGATAGGTGCGTTGTGGCATGTCAGAGCTGTCTTAATTTGCCTTTCTCTAAGTAATAGTGACTTAGAACATTTTTTCATATGACTATGAATAGCTTGGATTACTTTGTGCCTGTTCATATCCTTTGACCATTTATCAATTGGGGAATCCCTCATATTTTTATAAATTTGAGTCAGTTCTTTATGTATCTGAGAAATGAGGCCTTTGTCAGAGATACTTGCTGTAAAATGTTTTCAGTTAAGATTACTGTGCATTTCCCTCCATCCTGTTTCCTTCCCCCCTCTCTTGTCCATCCTCAACAGGATTTTACTTCTAACTACCACCTTCCCCAATCTACCTTACCTTATGTCAGAATTCCCTTCTTTTATCCTCTTCCCCTCCTACTTTCCTATAGGGTAAGATAAATTTCTATACTCAGCTAAGTGTGTATGTTATTCCCTCTTGGAGCCAATTCTGATAAGAATAAGATTCAAATGGTCCTGCCTCGCTTTCCCATCTTCCCTTTCACTGTAAAACATCTTTTGTGTTTCCTTTATGTGAGATAATTTACCCCATTTAGCTTTCCCTTCCCCCTTCTCCCAGTGTATTCCTCTTTCTCACCCCTTAATTTTATTTTTATAAATATCATCCCTTCATATTCAACTCACATCTGTGCTTTCTGTCTATGTCTATATTCCTTCTCACTGCAACATAATGAGAAAGTTCTTAGAAGTTAGAACTATCTTCTTCCCATGTAGGAATGTAAATAGTTTAATCTTATTGGATTTCTTATGATTTCTCTTTCCTGTTTACCTTTTTATGCTTCTTTTGAGTCTTATATTTAAAAGTTGAATTTTCTTTTCAGCTCTGGTCTTTTCATCATTTCATCAGGGATGCTTGAAATTCTTCTGTTTCATTGAATGTCCATTTTCTCTCTGAAGGATTATACTCACTTTTGCTGGGTAGGTGATTGTTAGTTGTAATCCTAAATCCTTTACCCTCTGAGATACTATTTTTCAACCCCTTCAGTGCTTTAATGTTAAAACTGCTAAATCTTATGTTATCTGGACTGTGGCTCTATGGTATTTGAATTGTTTCTTTTTAACTGCTTACAATATTTTCTCCTTGACCTGAGAGATCTAAAATTTGGCTATAATATTCCTGGGAGTTTTCATTTTGGGATCTCTCTTAGAAGGTAATCAGTAAATTTTTTTTTCTACTTCTAGTTTACTTTCTGGTTTGAGGATATTGGGGCTGTTTTCAATAATCATAATCATAACTATAATAATAATAAGCTATTCAGCCTTTTTTTGTAAATGGTTTTCAGATAGTTCAATAATTCTTATATTCTCCTACATCAGTCTTCCAGGTCAATTGTTTTTCCAACAAGACATTTCATATTTCCTTCTATTTTTCATTCTTTGATTTTGTTTTGTTTCTTGATGCTTCATGGAGTCATTAGATTACACTTGCCCAATTCCAATTTTTAAGGAATTATTTTCTTCAGTGACCTTTTGTACCTCCTTTAACATTTGGCCAATTATGCTTTTTAAGGACTTCTCTTCAGTGGATTTTGTCTATTGGTCTATTCTGCTTTATTAAGGCATTATTTTCTTTTTTATTTTTGTGCCTCCTTTACCAAGCTATTGACTCTTTTTTCATGATTTTCTTATATCACTGTCATTTTCCCTCCAATTCATCCTCTACTTCTCTTATTTTATTTTTAAAATTCATTTTTGAGCTCTTCTAGGACCTGAAACAAATTCACATTTTTTCTTTTAGGCTTTGGATGCAGTAATTTTAACTTTACTACCTTCCTCTGAGCTTGTTTTGATTTTCCCTGTCAATGTAGTAACTTTCCATGGTCCATCTTTTTTGCTGTTTTTTAAACTAGTTTTCCCAACCTATTTCTTGACTTTTAGCTTTCTATTAAAGTTGGAATCTGTTCCTAGGGCAACAGGGGCACTATTCCAAGCTTCAAGTTTTTTTGTGCAGCTGTTTTTAGAGGTGGTTCTGGGAGATTTGGTAAGTTTTCAGTTCTTCCAAGTTGGAATGATCTAACACAGGTCTGCACAACATACAACATGTAAGCCATACACAGCCTGTGACTTTTGAGCAGCCAGCAAAAAATGTAGGGTTGCCACTGTGTACTCTCCTGTTTGTCACATGGCCTACAACAACCAAATACTATCAGCCTGTCTCTAATCTAACCTATCTGCAGCTTCAAGTTTACAAGTTGTGTAAGTCTGATATAGGAAAAGGTATATTTACTACTCTCCTGATCTGTGCTTTGGTCTTTGAGCACAACCACAAGCACTCTTTTCTATCCTGGAATTGTGACCAGGATCCCAGATCCCCTAGGGCCACAAGCTCTGGTGTGCTAGTGCTCTTCCTTAGCCTGAAACTGAAATCCAGGACTGTAATCCAGACCCAAGTGTGGGCAGTGAAAGAGTCCTGTCACCAGTGCCAGCAAAGGGACCCCTGTAATATTCTTCCAACCAAGTGCCTGAGCCCCTTACTCTCTATGGGAAGGGAGCTCTGGAAGCAGTCACTACCCACTGCTGATTCAGTTGCCGCAAGATCTGTTTCTGGGTTCCTGGCAGAAGGCCTGTGCTGGTGTAGCCTGTGTTGTTCCACTCTCTCGCTGGAATGCCAAACCTTTCTTGCTGACCTTCTAAGTTGTCTTGGGCCAGAAAATTGTTTCACCACATCTTTTTGTGAGTTCTGCCACTCCAGAATTTGTTTAGAGGTATTTTAAAATATTGTTTGGAAGGGTATTTGGGATAGCCCAAGTGAGTCTCTACCTTTTCTCTACCATTTTGTCTCCAACCCACACACGAAATTTTTACAAAAGTGGACCATGTACTAGGACACAGAGATATTACAAACAAATACAAATAAGTGAAAACAGCCCATACAAACTTTACAGATCATAATGCAATAAGAATTAAAACTGGTTCAGGAACCACAAACAAAAGATACATGCTGAAATGGAAACTTAATAATGAAATCTTAAATAATGAGTGGGTTAAAGAACAAATCACAAAAACAATAACTATGTAAGAAAAAACAATAATGATGAAACAATATAATAAAATTACTGTTATGTAGCTAATTCAGTCCTCAGAGGGGAAATCATATCCTTAAAATTTTACATTAACAAAATAGAAAAAGAGATTAATGGAGCAAATATGAATTAAAAATTAGAAAATCAACAAAAAACCAAGATAAGCACAAAAGAAGAGATAATAAAATTAGAGGGGAATAGATAAACTAGAAATGAAAAAGCACCATAAAAATGATAAATAAAATTAAAAGTTAGTTCTTTGAAATTAATAACAAAATTGATAAATTCTTAGCTAATCTTGTTAAAAAGAAGCAGAAAAATCAATATAATAGCAAATGAGCAAGGTCAAATCACAGAAAAAACAGACTAATGGAATTATCAGAATATATTATGCCCAATTACAGGCTAACAAAACTGAAATCACCAAAGAAATAGAGAAATATTTTCAAAAGTATAAAATACCTAAACTATCAGAAGGCTAGATACAGATCTTAAATAATCTCTTCCAAGAAAGGGAAATAGACCTAGCCATAAGTGAATTACCAAGAAAAAGATACCTAGATTTGACAGATTCACAGGAGAATACTATTAAACTTTTAAAGAAGTTAATCTCAATACTTCTCAAAGTATTCCCAAAAGTGAAGAAAAATCCTACCCATATTCTTTTATGGGAAAAAGATAGTACTAATATCTAAACCAGGGAATGATAAAACACAGAAAGAAAACTACAGGTTACTATCTTTAATGAACATTGGCACTCTCAAAATAATCCTATTTAAAAGATTACAGAGATTTACCCAAGAAAGCATTATTATAATCAAATAAGATTTAGACCAGGGATGCAAAAATGGTCCAACATTAAGAAAACAGTCAATATTGTTAATCATATTAAAACCCCAAACATCTCAAACTGCATGATCACTTCAATAGATGCAAAAAAGGCCTTTGAGAAAGTATTAACCTCTTTTTCATGCTAAAAATCCCACAAAGCAAAGGCTTAGAGGGATCTTTTTTTAAAAAAAGAAATATATCACAAAATTTTAAACAATTATCCAAAAATATATCATAAAAAAAATATGCAATAGGGATGCACCAGAACCTTTTCCAGAAAATACAGGTGTAAAGGAAGGATGCCCACTTTCCCCGCTATTATTTCATATGATTTCAGAAATGCTAGCAATAAGACAAGATAAAAGAATTAAGGGAATAAAAATAAGTAAGGAGAGATGAAAATACCTGTTTGCTGATGATATGATGGTGTGAAAACTGAGGAAATCAGCAAAGACATTAATTTAGACAATTAATAGCTTCAATAAAGTTGCAGCTTACAAAATAAGTATTCAAAAATCAACAGTATTCCTATGTAATCATAATAAAATACAAGAAGCAATGATAGAAAGTGAACTTACATTCCAAATAACTAAAGGCATTAAATAATTGGGAAGCAGCCTCTGAAAGCCCCTAAAAGAGAGTATTGGTTCAATTGTTATTTTTTTCCTGTTGATTTATCCATTTTTGTTCAAGGTCTTTGAGATTTCTTCTTCCTGGAATTCTAGATACTTTCAATTCTTCCCCTTCTCTTTTGAGAAGGAGTTGAACAGATATATAAGACAGAGGAGGTAAGGGTTAACAGAAAGGCATTTGAACCGCAAGCTTAATGAGAATCGAACTGGAATTTCTTGACCAAAAAGCCTTATTTTCCTCATCCCTTGCTTCTGACTCCCTCCTGACTATGGTTTCTTTATGAGTGGATGTCAAAGCATCTCAACCTCCCCCCACACTGGGCATTTCATGGCTTACCAGGCTAGGTCTCTGCCCCACTTCACTTTTGGGTGGTCAAAACTGACTAGAGCTAGATCTTGTGCTCTTCCCTCAGGCTTTGTGGAGTGTCGCCCAGTTTCCTTCATCCACAATGTCCTGTCCTGGTGAACTGTAGCACTTCCTCTTCCACTTCCTTAGTTCTTTGGTCTAGTACTAGCAGTTCAGAGCTTGCTTTTCCTAGCATTTGTAGTGGATGTTTTTTCCTAATGTTAGTGTTGGTGCTTCTGGTTTGGTAAAACCCCCAGTAGGCTTTTGCTCCTGAAAGGCTGTGGTCATAGTGGCTGGTAAGGCCTGAAGAAAGTCCTATAGCCTGGAGCTGATATTCTATGGTGCTGGAAAGAGGAAGAGGAAGGGAGAAATGGAGTGCTGGGATGAGTTTTGACGTAAACTTGTGTTGTGTCCTTGGGTCTGCTGGTGCAGCCTCTTTGTAGGCAACATGGGAGATTGGAAAGGAGTGCTAAGTAAACTCAGGGTTAGTGAGCATCAGATCTTGAGTTTTAGAGTTTCACCTTTTTCTGTGTGTCCTAGACCATGGAAAAAGCTAATTATTTTGTCTTTGGCATGTAATTTCTGTTTTGGAGAGATATGAAACATCATTGGTATTAGAGATATTGTCTAGTCTGACATCTTGTTGCTCACATCCAGAGTAGCATAGTTTATTCTGTGGTTAGATTTATCTAAGTCTGAGAAAAGTGAAGCTAGTAAATAATACTAGCTATTTCTTTCTATAAACCATTTAATATTTTCTTCAAGAATTTGGATGCTATGCCATTTGATTCAGCATTGATATTAATTCATTGTCTATTGTACCTTTTAGAAAAATGTAGTTTCTTTTATTATTTCTTTAGTTAGGTCTTTTTTCCACTTTTGCTTTGTCTGTGTTCATGATTGCTATCCCTACCTTTTTAAATTCTTCTGAAGCAGCCTTCTTCTCCAGCTCCTTATTTTAATTTTGCACGTATATTTCTTTTTCAAGTGTGTTTCTTGTAAAACAACATTGTTAAATTCTGGTTTTTAATCCATTTTACCATCTTCTTCCATTTTATGGATGAGTTCATCCCATTCACATTAACAGTTATAGACTACTAACAGTATATTTACCTCAGTCTTCTTCTCTTCTATCTATCCTCCTTTTTTACCATCACCTCCTCAAGATTTTTCCTTTGTTTTTTTTACTATTGCTTCCCTTATCTACTCTTTTTCGTGTCTTCCTCCCTCTTTCTCTTATTCCCTTTCCTTCCTATTTCCCTGTTAATTTTGTTTTATTGTTTCTTGTTTTATGAAGTCATTAGTTCGCATGTGACCAACTGTAATTTTAAGGAATTGTGTTCTTCAGTATTTTTGCACCTCTTTAACCAACGTTAATTCTCTTTTCATAATTTTTTCACATAACTTACATTTCTTTTCTTATTTTTCCTCTAACTACTCTTACTTGATTTTTAAAACCATTTTTTTTGCTCTTTTAAGAAATCTCTTTAGTGCTTCTAGGAATTCTTGCTGACCTTATGTCCAATATGCATTTTTATTTGAGGCTTTGCTTACAGATATTTTCAAGTTATTGTCTTCTGAGTTTGTATCTTGAGCTTCCTTGTCACTATATAACATTTATTTTCAGGTTCTTTTGTTTGTTCATTTTTTCCAGTCTAGTTCTTGACTTTGAACTTTATGTTAGAGCTGGCTCTGTTCAATTCTGGGTTAAGGAGGGATATATTGCCTGAATTTTTGCTACTTTTCACAACTCAGTCTGGGAGCCTGTAATTTTTCAGTGCTGTCAGTGTGATTGTGAACCATGACTAGGTTGGCTCAATGCCCTCCTAATCTGTGTTCTGCTCCTTACACAGGTAGAGCACCTGCTCTCTCATGACCTCCAATTTTTCTTCTCCTCTGAAACACTGACCTATAACCAAGTGACAGAAATGCTAAATGTCCTTTGATCCTGCTCATAGTGCTAATACAAGGGCCCTCTGGGATCTCTATCTGTACAAATGTTTAATTCACTTGCTGTTCCAGAGCACTGGGCTCCTTTACACCATTTCTGCCCCACCACAACTTGCTGTTGCTTCTGCTGCTGTGCTATGCTCCTGGATAGCCCCCACCCCAATGTCTGCAAATCTCTCTGTTTTATCTTTCTAAGCTGCCCTGGCCTAAAAAAAATGACTCACGGTGAGTTTCTTGGCTTTGCAAGTAAGAATGAAGTTTGGCAATTTTTCTTTAAAGTTACTATGGAAGAAGTTTGGGTGAGCTTCAGGAAAGTCCCTAAGTTCTTATTCTACCTTCTTGACTCTTCGTCCTTGGGCAAAGTCCAGTTTGGCAGAAAAGTAGAATGCTTGAAGGGGAGTGTATGTAACAAGTCTTGAAAAAGTCCATGGTACCAGACTGTGAACTATCTTGAATGGCAACATAAGGAGATTAAACTTTGCCCTATAGACTGGGAGCCAGCGAAGATTTCTGAGAAGAGGAATTCTTGTAAAAGATTATTCAAGTGGTCAGAAAAAAATTAAGAGTTGTAAGGTGGGGGTGTGGAGTGGGGAGAAATGGCTTGGGAAGTTATCAGAATGGTATAGGCAGGAGTGAGTATGCTGTGCCACAGTGGTAGCCATGCAAAAGGCAGGAGGGGGCAGATTGGAAAGAGAGTTGGAGGTGGGGGGAAGAGGCGACCAGACTCAGTGACCAACTGGATGTGAAGGCATAAATAGGAGAAAAGAGTAAAAAAAATGATTTTGAGGTTTCAATCATTACTACCTGGGAGGTCATCAACATAGAAAGGAGTAGAGGAAGTGGGCAGCGTTGGAGGGAATGATGATTTCAATTTGGATGTAAATTTTATTGACATAAATTATAATATCCAAACCACCAGCTCCAGTCAACAACCTGACCTCCTCATATCTCACCTAGATTTCGAGAGAAAAACAGAGCTGTCCAGGAGGACTTCACAGAATGCTAGATCATATGGACAGAGGAATTTGGGGAAAAGTTTCCTCATTCTCTCTGGAAGACTGGTGGAAAAGAAACATCATTCTTTAAAAATGCTTAACTTCCAAACTCCAAAAAGAGGACAATTGGATGAAGGACTGTTAATTAACTTGAGAGTGTTACCAAGGAAAGGATCTTCCTTGTTTTTCTTCTCCTAAGGTCTCATTTTGTGTGGGCAGCAGAATGGGCATGCCCCATTCCAAGGATTAATGTCATTCTGCAGGAGGGTGTAAATTCCAGGCATAGCATACTTTTGACAGTTTCTAAGACCTCTGTCAGACGTGACATGGGTTGGAAGTCAAGGACTTGGAGAGACTCTTTTGTTTAATGACAAAACTTGAAGGGACGTCAACAGCAAGGAGCAGGTTGGCCCTGCCACTGAACTCTTATCATCTGCCACTTAACAAGGAGAAAAGGCCACCACAGGACCAATTAGTCACTTTAAGATGGGAACCAATGACATTTTTATTCCTATAAAAGAGTCACCCAAGGAAGGGTTTGCAGTAAGTCTGAGGGATTTGGCCATAGAGAACTGTGGACTGGAACAGGTTTCTGAAGGTAAAACATGGCCAGGTAAGAGGTCTATGCTATTGCAAAGGCAAGGGGTGGTGGGTGGCTGCCACTTGGATGATGCTGGCTTGTTGGCGACTCATTGGATTTTTTTTTCCTTTGCAGTTCATTGAGATTGAATCTTTTTCTGGTCCTCTGGATTTCTTCCATGCAGATGCTGTGCTGCAACCCAAACCCCTCACCCATGGTAAGACTTGGCTTCTTTCTCTGCTGCTTACACTGATAATTGTAATACTGCAAAAGTCATACTTGGAAAACTGTCACTTAGAAAAGAGGGCCTTGATGAATATAGCTGAGTACTGTTAAAATAACAAAAGGACCTGGATATAAAGTTACTCAGGGCCATGTTTTACTCAGTAGCCTCAGAGAATATTCTGCTTGTTGTCTTATCTGTGTTGACAACATTACAAAAATGCCCATTTTAGCATATAGAGCTACCTTTTTTACTCAAAATTTTGCATTCTTTCTCCTATATATATATATATATATATATACATATCTATATAGATATATATCTATATAGATATCTATCTATATAGATATCTATATCTATATATCCATTCACAAAACCAAAGAAAACATTTCTTTTTGATTGAAACTTTCATCTTACTCTTTCTGTCTCTGGGTGTCTTGCATTTTCTGTCTGTCTCTGGTTCTTTATGTCTCTGTATCTCTCATTCTCTGTTTCTCTTTTTCTTTCTTTGTCATCACTCCTATTTCTTTCACCTCTCTCCTTCCCACTCTCTGTGTCTCTGTCTCTTACTTTGTCTCTAGCTATCTATCTCTATCAGTCTGGATATGTGACTCCATTTGTGTAGGAAAGCTCCTCAAAAATTCAGGTCAGTAGCTCAGAAAGAGCTGCCTGGGGCACTGAAATGTTAAAGCACTGTCCCAGGACCACTCAGCCAGCTTGTGCCATAGGCAGGACTTTAACCCAGATAATCTTGATTCCATGTTCAGTCTACTGGCTGCCTCTCTCTATGATTATAATTTCCTCTTGTTTGGCCATGAGGGCTCTTTTATCTGAAAATGAATGTTTCTGGCATTTCTTCTTTGTACATTATATTTTTTCATATCAGAGAATTTTCCTAATTATATCTCTTATAGTCAGTAGTGGTATGATAGAACAGCCAGAAGAATCTAGCTTCTTTGGTAAATGAATCCTCAAACAATGACGCTGGGGTTCCATGATCTGCACAGAAATGATCTGGAATGGTATTACCTAAAAATACAAGTCAGAGGAGTTCCATCTCCCCTCCTAAGATTCCTTCCAGTCAGTCCACAGAGGGATTCAATTCTTAGAGTTGGGAAGTAAAGATTCCAAACTAATGCTTCAGACATTTCCTTTATCGTTTTAAGGGGACAGCACCATATGTATTTCTGGGAAGATGAGTACTGATGGAGTGACTCAGAGCCATCTGGTCCCCAATTTCAAAATAGATGGAGTTATAAGCTATGTCAATCTCTATGGTCATGGCCATCCAAGTCTGTGTCTAGCAAAGCCTAGGGTACATGATAGGTGTGTGGTCAGGCTTTATGGATCAATTGCCTATGCATATTGTCCCTGAGATCACTTGGTCTAAATTCCTGGAATATTCTGCTTCTTGATGGAGCAGCCTCTTCATCTGGACTCCTTTAATGCATTCAACTAAGAAAGGTTAGAAATAATGTCTTGGCTAGCTTAGATCTGAATTTCTCCCCAAACATTATGCATAATGGGAGGCCTAGGAGCCTAGAGGAGCCAGGCATCTCCTTTACTCACTATTTCAATCCATTCCTGATGTAGCTTGAAAGGAAATGTGTTTCTTTGTGTCAGAATATTGGGGAGGAGGAGTATATCTTGTGTAAAATGAGGCTTGAAGCCTCTAAGGGTTTTGATTTTCATTTTTTTCAGCTTTGATGTTTTTGTGCTATCCAGACCCTACTTGGGAAAGGTGTTTTCTCAAGCATCTTTGCTTAGGGTACTCTACTCAATGATCATTTTTAAGCCTAATTATCCCCTTCTGAATCTAGTTTGGTGCATTGCACACACTCTGAAACTATAAAGGAGAGAAAACCTAATGAGTATGGTAGCTCAGGATATATGCTGCTTCTTTCCTAATAGAAAAGACTAATATTTTTATACAGCAGAGGGAAATTTCCCTAAAGAAATGACACTATCCTGACCTTCAATCCCCCTAATGGACAATTAGACTAGAATTTTAAGAGAAGAAGATAGTACACACACACACACACACACAACTATTACACAAAAAGTTGATAAATAGATCCTGATAATATTTTTAAATAGTATTGTATAGGTCAGAGAATTAAATTTTTAAAAAAATTCTGTTACTTGCTTTTTAATATGTGCAGAGATGGGGATAGTGAGTGTGGGATATCGAATTTACTATCAGACTCAGTTGATATGTTGATTAGCTTTGCCAAAGTGCCTTTTTCTCTTCCTTTTATTCATTTATATGAGTTATTTATCCTTGGTACCAAGGATGGCTCCTTGGGTAGAGGAATACATTCAGAAATGAAGTGATGTAAAAACAAAGGATATCAGTAAAAATTAATCTTTAAAATCCCCTCACCCCTTAAGTCCTCAGATGCCTCCTTAGGGTCTGAAAGTGACTTTGAGCTCTCAAAGTTTATACCAATGGCAAATAATCCCTGAACAGCTGTATAAATTTGGAAAATCTTTGAATCTGGGCTAGCCATGGACTATGGATCTGTCAAGAGAAGATGTGCCATCTAGTGCTGTAGCAGGAAATGTGCTGGTGCTGGAGTCAAAGGACCTAGGTTCCAATGATGGTTCTGTCACTTACTGCCAAGTGACAGTTCCCTTAATTTCTCTGATCTTCAGTTTCTTCCTCTCCAAATGGGGTAGGGGTGGAATAGAGGATGACTGAAATCCTTTCCAGCTCTAAGCTGATGAGTCTTAGCTGAATCAATCATGGAAAGAATGACTCCTTCCCAGGTGTTGACTTTGGGAGTCTAGAGCTGTCCATGATGACTATCTAGTAGATATACTTTTGATTGGCAAAAGGGAAGAGAATAATCATACCAAGGAAATCCAAGATCTTTTGAAGGATTGAAAGTCCTCAATGCTGTTATTTTTAGTGTCATTGAAATGATGTAATTATGTCTCAACCATGCTGGTCACTTTAAATGTGAATAGCAATTGGAAAAACAGCACAAGAATACAATATTAATCTGTATATGGATAGAGAGCTTGTATTTCAACAAAATTGCTGATTTAAAAGGGAGTCAGTTTTGTTGATTATATCAAATGGAGTAATTTCAAATGTTGGACATGTTTGCTTTTTATGATGAAACAAACTTTCAACTCTAACTCTTGCTTTTTAGAAAAAAAAAAGAATGGCCTAAAGCAATAATTCCTTTTTTTTTTATTTGAATTGCCAGCTGTCTGAAAAATCTGATTACTTTCT
Organism: Bettongia penicillata ogilbyi; assembly: GCA_023548195.1. Taxonomy (NCBI): domain Eukaryota; kingdom Metazoa; phylum Chordata; class Mammalia; order Diprotodontia; family Potoroidae; genus Bettongia; species Bettongia penicillata. The sequence continues at coordinate 6,800,704 of JAJHZJ010000324.1, forward strand.
CATCCTGCTGAATAGCTGCTTAGCTGCGGTGGACAGGAGTGAAGAGCTGGCTTTTCTAAAGCCATTTTTCATGAAGAATGTCATGAAAAGGTCCTTCCGCAATGGAGTTGGAACAGGAATTAAAAAAACTTCCTTTCGAAGAGCAAAATCATGAATCAGTGCAAAAAAGACTCAACAACTTAACAAATTTCAAAGCAAATTTTAGCACAATGAATGTGCTAAAAAATCACTTTTCTTTCAATAATTAAGAATTGCTAAAACACTTCTCCCCCAGTGCTACTCCCTACCCCACAACCATACTAACTGCATAACCATTTACCAAAGTAGTTTTCCCAAATTTCATGTATTTGTGAAGATGACAGAAAGTAAAATCATTGTTGTATTAATTGCATGAGTATGGATTGGTGAATTAATTAGATTGCATCTCATCGATCTAAAATTGGACACGTACTTTGAATACATATGGTAATGAGTGATGTAATTTCCTGCCTGTATTCCCAAGAGTCATTGGCTGCTGCAGACCATATGTAAAGTCCTAATTGCTTTTTAATACAGTTTTCTGAATGATTTACCTGGAACTGAGTCCCTTGATATGCATCATCTCATTTTTAAGTGTCTTGGGAAATCAAAGAAAGTTGAGCTCAAAACATAGTTACCTTTTCTTCAGTTAATCAATTAAAGCCAGGAACAGACATCACCAGGGATACCCCAATTTGATTCTTGCTCTCCCCTTGCAATTTTGATTGTATTAGAACAACAGATGATCATTTGGCTGTGTAGAAATCCATTTGTTACTTTCTCACCAAATGGATGGGGTCGGGATGGGGGGAGTTGTGCCAAGAGCAGCAACCAAAAGTAGGCAAATGTTCATTTATCTGCTGTCATTGGTATGGCTGTTTTGTGGACTCTGTCTCAAGAATCTTGGGAAATTAAACCTCATTTAAGAAACATCTGGGCTCTTTTGCAACCCTGGATCTAGACCTCCTCTGTTTTACACTATTTTAAAAAAAGGCTATTACTTAAATGTGTAATGGATTCAAGACTAGGACAGAAGCAAATAAATGTGTGGCTATTTCTGAGGAACAGCAAAATGCTTCTTTCAAAACCTGATATAGAAAGATAACGTAATGAACAAGATGGAGAATTGTTACAAAACATCAAGTCCTTGGCTCCTGAATCAGCCTTTTTTTTTTTTTCACATAACCCAATGAACTGCTCGGCCAATCCTCTTTTTTCAGAATAGAAGACCTACGCATACAAGGATTACATAGTAGTGATCTGTGGTCCAATGCTTGCCAAAATTTAGAACTCACGTATGCTAGATCTAAACTGAGGAGCCATTCTCAAAGGTGTCAACAACTCTTTTGACTCATGGGACCCCACCTAGAATTTACTCTGAAAAATTTGTAACCATATGGGTTTAGGGTTCCTAGGTCCTATACAAACACTTTAGGTAGCACATGAATTCCAGGTAGAATAGCCTCTTCTTGCATTCTGCAAAAGCTACTAACAGAAGCTCAAAAACAGAAAACAGAAAGCATTTACCATAGTTCATAAGATTCCCTAAGCAGATAGCTGAATTTGGGGTTACCATTAGAGTAACACTCTGGCATTCTGGTTAAAACCATAACTTCCACAGAGATCCCTCCCCAGCTTTTAATGACACCCTATGAATGAGATTCTCTCTCACCCCCAAGAAGGCAAATTTACTTTGTGTCTGTTCTTCACTGTCCTAATTACTTATGGTAATAATAAAGATCTCCTTCTCCACTTATGAAGGCTACATGGGATACTGACGTCTTTCTCCACTAGGAACCCTATTAAAGAATCATTTCTTTCTTCAGGAGATCAGATTTTTGAATTCTTATATTTGAGGTTGTTCTCAAAGTTGACCAAGGACACTGTCCAGAAATATGCCTCTTCTGTTAAATTCTAGCATTGCGTTGCCTCTGGGAAGTTTCCCTTCACACTATCAGAAGCTGAGATTTAGGAACATCATTCATAAACTCCTTTTTTGGGATGTCTGCTTCAGTTATGTGTTTCTGCAGGAATTATTGATACTCCATCACTGACCTGACTACTGCCATCTCTCAGGTTTAGAAAGTTCACTTTCATTCAGTTCTCTGTTCTCTGACACTTTCAGAAAGGAAAACAAGGTCAGAAGGTGGTTAGGAATTTGAGTCCTAAGCATTCTCCTCCTAGTCCCTCAGGGCACTTGCAAATGCCTGCATACTATATGCTTCATCTAAAAGACAGTAGCCATTAGTTACTGTAGGGAAGGAAATGGGACACCCTTGCACATTGTACAACTCTAGAGGAAAGGTGTAAGGGAAAAGTAAAAAATGGATAAAAATGACACGAAGAGGGGTCTGTCAGATCTTTTGTAGTCCAGCACAAAGGGTACAAAATTAGATTTTTTTCTAAAAGTTTCAGGTAACCATATCATTTCATGAACATTAGAAAGAGTTGCCCTTTGTACTCTTACCAAGGTGCCAACGGACAAATCAGTTCACTATGGCACAGTATTTTCTGGGTCTTAAACAATCAAATCCCCACAAACACATTGAAATAATTGGGAAATTCTTTTGCATAAAAGTCACCCAGTTCTACTCCACAAACTCTAAGAATATTTGAAGCTCCGAGGATATCAAAGAATTAAAGTTTGTTGGAGCCAGAAAGGACCTCAGAAGACATCAAGTCCAATTCATTCCTAAACAAGGTTCATCTATACGGTGTACCTAACAAGTAATCATCCCACCTTTGCTTGAAGTTCTCCAATGAAGAGAGAACGCATCACCTTTGGAGGAAGCTGATTCCACCTTGGGACAACTCTAATTGTTAGAAATTGTTCCTGACATGTAACTCATTGCTCCTAATTTTGCCCTCTAGAGTCAAGCAGAACAAATCTAATCCATTTTGCACATGTTAGTCTTTCGAGTCCTTGAAGACAGTTCTCTTGTCTCTTCTAACTCTTCTTCAAGATAACCATTCCCTGTTCCTACTACTAATCTTAATGTTCCACACAGTTTCCCTCATCTCAGCTCAAGGGGCAACTTCTACTTGAAAATTAAGTGGATGGCAATGAGAAAGATGGATTGGAGGAGGATAATACTACAGGTAGAGATGATGCCTTAGCTATTGTAGTAAAGAGCTATCAGCCTGACCTTGTCATTGACAGACTTTTAGGTCCCTGAACCTTTAAGAGACAGGAGTCAAGAACCAAAAAGATGGTCCTAAAAAGCTGAATTTCAGAAGAACACCATGGAGTGAAGCACAGAGACTAAGAGGCCAGTGGAGACATCCAACAGGAACAATCCTATTTCCCTTAGAGGGTGTAATGGTGATACCCAGCATAGAGTGTCAGAGAGCAGTACAACAATTTTGACAGAGGTCACCAGAAGCTGTACAGTGCTGATAGTTTGAGTTGCCCCTTCCATATATGGTTTCAGGACATTTGTTCTCTATGTATGTACCTGCCAGTTGTGCGCCCTGGCTAAATGACATTTCTACATGAGTGCCCATCATATATATTCTCTGTATCTGTTCCTTTCCCCACTGAATGTATAGTAGCCTGTGGAAAAATATTTTCATGTGGGGCAGCTAGGTGGTGCAGCGGATAGAGCACCAGTGTAGGAGTCAGGAGGATCTCAGTTCAAATCTCATCTCAGACACTTGAAACTCACTAGCTGTGTGACCTTGGGCAAGTCACTTAATTCCAATTGCTTCATCCTGGGTCATCTCTAGTCATGTTGATGAATATTTGGCCACTAGATTCAGATGGCTCTGGAGGAGAAGTGAGGCTGGTAACCAGCACAGCTTTCCTTCACTCAAAACAAAGTCAAGTTCAATTCATGTCATTATTTCTCTGATGGCATGGTCTTCTTTGGCAATGAAGGATGAACACACACACACACCCATGTGGTGTGGTGTGGTGTGATGTGGTGGTGGTGCTGGAGTGTGTGTGTGTGTGTGTGTGTGTGTGTGTGTGTGTGTAACTTCTCACTGACTTCTTGTCTATCATGTTACTTACTTAAATAACCATTGTTTTGTCCTCTGCTGACTCATAAAGGATGACTACAGATGGGGACTCAGGAACTAAAGTTGTTTTGAGCAGGTACTAACTCACCAAGTGCTTTGAACCCAAGGTAGCTCTCTTAAATTTCCAATGGCAGAAAAAGGTATCCTAGGTGATATATAACATTTAATTTAACATGTGATTCATATTTCAGGAAGTTTTCTGCAGTGTAAGAATTTAAATTCCAATCTATACAACCAGTACTAAGAGTAGTCTTTGAATTTGCAAATGGAGAAATAGAGGCAGAAACCTAGTGGCCTAAAATTCAGTGGTAAGTTAGAGAGCAGCCTGTCTTCATGATTTCAGGCATGTACCAGGAGGGTTCATCTCTTTTAGCAGCTTGCCTGTGTGAGATTTATTTCTGAATTGGCAGCCACCTATCTTGCTGAAGCCTCCGGTAGTGGGACTTTCTCAGATAGAGTCATAAAACTTGCACTTCCATTACTCAGTCCCATTAATATTTGAGTGGGTGAAGAAGGGAACCAGATGGGAGGGACAGGGAGATGAATCTATCTCAGAAGGGGCAGTCTGAGAATGACTGGACTTCATCTCCTATTGACTGTGGGGGCTAAGACAACTCTTTAATATACACTTTCTGTTTCCACACCATCATTCCACCATCCACTCCATCAACATTCACTCTTTGATCTGACAAGTGCAGAGCTTTAGAGTTGATTCTTTGTAGATTCATACTTATTGTTCCAGTTTCTCTCTATTTTACTTACTGTCTCAAAGCAAGAGACAAAGGCAGAAACAGCAAAGTGTCCAGAAAGAAGAGACAATTTTCCTTCTGTTCTTTTCCAATGGTCAAACACATGTGGAGGAAGAACATTGACATAATGGAATATAAGCAGAGAAGGGTAGGTGGGATGGTTCAGGAGGGACAGGGATAGGGCAATGGAGATCATTCAACCTGAGGAGTGGTTGAAAGAAGAAGGGATGAGGACAGCATCATTAAATCAAAGAGCATGTGATGGAGAGCAAGGCATAGGACTGGAAAGGTGTGTATGTGTGTGGGGGAAAGGGGAGAGGGATAGGTTATGAAAAGCTTTGAAGTAGAGGAGTTTGTATCTGCTTCCAAAGACAATAGGGAGTCTATTGAGTAGGGGAACTGCTTTAGGAAGATCACTGGAAGATGAATGGAAGATGAACTGGAGTGGGGAGAGATTTAAGGCTCCCAGAGACCATCGCTCCCAGAAGCCATTGTGATAATCCAGGTCTGAAGCCATGAGGGTCTGCACCCGGGTGGGAATAGCCCCAGAGGAGGGAAGGGGGGAGGTTGGAGAAGTCTTTTCTGTACTGACTTCCTGCATCTCTCAATTCTAGCCCAAGCACTGACAGGTTTGAGCATTCAGGCTCGCAGGCCAATGGGACAGGCTTCATCCTCATCACTGTTGACGTCATTATTGTGACCACAGACACTAATTTAATTTTTTGAAGTCCCCAAAGTACTTTACAAACATCACATGGGAATTCTTTTATGCACACTGGTGTCCTTTAGAGTACTCAACCTCCCAGTTCTTCAGCCTCATACTCACTCAATCTCTCGCGTCACCCCATCCTAGCCATGCATGAGGATGTTCGTGCCTTTGATCTCACCATCACCCATACATGGTTTATGCCAATTATGCAGATCCATGAAATTCCACTGTGACCATAGCCTACTATTCTTTAAACTCTCTCTCTCTCTCACTTCCCTAAGCTTCCTTGTCTGGACCATGAGCTCCAGTCCCTCCACTTACCACTGTTCTCCTAGTTAGTCGCCTTATCCCACTCTGAATTCCCTTCCCTCCTCTCACACTCTTACCTCTGTTGTTCAGTTGTTTTTCAGTCACTCCCAACTCTTTGTGACTCCATTTGGGTTTTTCTTGGGAAAGATACTGGAGAGGTTCACCATTTCCTTCTCCAGCTCATTTTACATATGAGGAAACTGAGGCAAATAGGGTAAAGTGACTTGCCTAGGGTTACACAGCTTGTAAGTGTTTGAGGCCAGATTTGAACTCAGGAAGAGGAGTCTTCCTGACTTCAGGTCTGGTACTCTATGCACTATATCACCAGTAGGTGGTATTTCTTTATCCCAGGTTATCTAATTCAACCATATCCAATCAGCCACTTTTGGATTCCTTAATCCCTTGTCCTATTACCAGGTACACTTTATAGTCCCAACCCTGGGGACAGTTAAAACACTTTTAAAGGAAAAATAGGCTAACATGCATGGGGTTAAGTTAGGATACTGCCCCCACCATAACATTGCTACCTTTTTGTTTTTTAATGGAGTCTACCACCATCCTTCCAGTCACTCAAGTGGAATTATCCTGTATTCTCTCTCCTTCATCTTTTATATGTCTACCACCAAATTGATTCCCTTCCCCCAGCTCCCATCAAATGTTTCTTGGAGCCATTTTGTCATCTCAACTCATGCAGGCCTTTCCCCATAGTTGAAGCTTTTGTCACCTCACACCTGAATTCTGGTAATTGTCCCCTGATTTATCTGTTTGTTTTGAACCTCTCCCTATGTAATTCACCTACCGCACAGCTGTTGAATTGATAATCTTAAAACATAGATCTCACCAAGTTACACCTACCGCTGCTCAAAAATTCTTAGTGGCTCACTATTGACTTTAGGATAAAATATAAACTCAGTCTGTCATTAAAAACCCTCAATATTCTGCCTCTCACCTGTCTTTTTAGATATATTTCACATTACTTCTTGACAAAGTTCTAGTAAGCCTGGAATGTTAGATATTTTACCATGTACCACCTCAATGCCTTGATACAGATTGTCTGTCCTCACTCTCCAGACTGTCCTTCTCCTTCCAGTTGTAAAGGACCCCTTCCCCTTATCCTTTAAAGCACAGGTCAGACTCTTCTCCTCCATGGGGCTTTTCTCACCTCCTCCTACCCCTCACAGGTTGTTACTGCTTCTTACCACTTGAAATTATTTTAAATATATATTTTATTTATTTCTCTGTGAACATCTACTCACTCAGCACAGGTCAGCTTCCTGAGGGTAGGGACTGTTTGATTTATGTCTTTGTATGCACATAGATGATTCTTAATAAATCTGTGCTGAACTAAGCTGAATTCCCCAGCCATACCATAAACAATGCCATCCTGGCCTTCACCAGCTCAGAAACACTGTCATCACCACCTTGTAACCACTTCCAGTGATAAACAGCACATTGAAAAATGTCTAGAAACCCCTCCAGGTAGTGGACAGAGCTGGGCTCCTATAACAAACAGTCACTGAGCATGTTCCCTGGCAGAATCATGGACTCCAAGTGATGACTTTTTGGCCTTCTGTGACTTGATGGTTGCATTCTGTCACAAAATTTGTGAGCTATCTTAAAGCACTACTCCTTCCAGAGGAGCACCATACTTAGCATGGCCCATTATGAAATGAGTGGGGGTAAAAACAATATTCATTGAGAAAAAGAGTGAGATATCAGTACTGGCATTTAACCTTCACTCAGCTTCCTATAAAGACTAATCATGGTCTGGCTAAGGGCAGATTCACAGAATCTCAAAGTAGAGAAGAGACCTCTAGAACAACCTCCCATACCACCTTGGGAACCTCATTCTGAAAGGTAGACATCCATCCTTGGTGTGATTTCCTTTGAAGGGGATGTCACTCCCTCATGTGAGCCCTTAGGCATTTCTCTAACAGCTGAAGACTGCTAAGGATTGCTGTAGCAGTGTGGGTAAAGCACTGGATTTAAAGTCTGGAAGACCTGAGTTCAGATCTTACCTCAGATACTCATTATGTAACTGTAGGGAAGTCACTTAGCCTCTGTCTGCCTTGATTTCCATAGTAATGACATGTACCTCACAGGGTTGTCATGAAGATCAGATGAGGTGATATTTGTATTTTGTAGACTTTAATGTATCATACAAATGCTAGCTACTATGCTATTATTTATGTACATGTTACAATGTCCCTTAAGTTCACTACAATGTGGCTCCATTGACCCAGGGTAGGCCTAGCTCTGAGGGCCATTTTGGGGATATCATTGTGTTGGCCTGGGTTTGTCTGTAGTTGACCCACATCTTTAGGGAAAACTCTGAGGAGTGCTGTAAAGTAAGAATGACCTGGTTCCAAGGCTAGAGTTCAGGAGTCACTCTAATTCAGCCTGGATGCTGCCAGGAGCCTTTCTCACTTCTGTTCTGTAGCCTCCAGGGCTGACTAGACTTAACAGAGTCTCTTGAACTAGACTGGGAAGTGAGCTTCCTCCAGGCATGTGTGATGTTAGTTCTCAGCAATCAGACATGTCCCCATGTCATCTCTGCAAACTGTACTTGTAGGCTATGTAGAAATATCAGCACCCCAAAGAAGCAATACTCCTTGATGTCTTTGGGATGTCAGTGAGGTAGGTGCTCCTTCCACCAGGATGGATTGTAACTCAGTCCTACTCTCTCCTCCTGTGTGATTCTTGTTTCTACCAGGGACCAAAGTATTCATCCATGTCCCTGGAGGCTTCCCTAGTTGGTAGGGGGTGCAGTGCCCATATTGGAGTCCAAAAGGGAAGACCTGGGCTCCAGTTCCACTTCCAAGACTTCCGCTTGCTATTTTTCAGTCATTTCAGTCATGCCCAACTACGAATGACTCCATTGGTGATTTTCTTGGTCAGGAGTAGCTGCCATTTCCTTCTCCCACTCATTTTACAGATGAGAAAATTGAGGTGAGTGAGGTTAAGTGACTTGTCCAGGGTCACACAGCTAGTAAGTATCTGAGGGAACTCAGGGAAATGAATCTTCCTGACTCCAGGCCTGGTACTTTATCCACTGTGCCATGAAGCTGTCTCTGCCAAGATTACAGGTGTATAATCATGGAAAATCACTGCCCTGCTCAGAGCCTCAGTTTCCTCCTCTGTCAAATGAGAAGAATGGTTGTAACTACTGCCTTACAGAGTTCTTTAACTCTTGTATCACTACTAGCTCTGATGATCATTATTATTTGAACATGTTTAGGGGAGCAATAGCATGACACCAAGATGGAGTTACTCATGCGTGTGCAATATCTTTCATACCTCTTCTCATGTGGAAAAACTCTCGGGTCACAAGCTGACATCTTTTTTCTCTTTCTGTAGATTGTTACCCTTTGGGTCTGTTAGAAAAATTTTCCAAATTTCCCCACAAGATATACTCAGAGAATTCCTAGAAACCTCAAGACCACATTTTCCCAGTCACACTCTTATCAACACTCTCTGAATTATCTCTCAATTTGGGTCAAGGTTTACATTGTCTTTCCTTTGATTTAATTCAGCAGTCATGTACTGAGAGCTCACTGTGTACAAGTTGCTCCATGATGCCTCCTCCAGCATCCTGAGCTTTTGAAAGCTTGGCCAGTAGGGGCCAAGCTTTGACAGGACTTGGGAGGTAGCAAAATGCTTCAAATCTCATCCTAACAAGAAACAGACATTGCATGTACTTCATTGTGCCCAGAGATGCTGATCACTAGTCAAGTAACCATTTGGTGATGGATTCTTGGCCATGGCACAAGGGCAAGTAGATGGTGGGGGTATTCCTGGGCTGTATGATGGCAGACCATGAACAGCACAAGGGGCCAAAGGATTCATGGATAGATTACAGTGGGTAATTACCCTTGTCAAGAATAGAGTCAAGACTCCAAAGAAAAGAAAGTGAAGTCAGAACAGGGGTGATAGATTAAAGATGCCTACATTAAAGAGGATGAGGAATAATAAGGTTAGCAGGAGGAGGAAGAAGTGGAGGAGAGAGGCAGAGGATTGGGATTAGAGAGAGGGAGTTCAAAGTTCACCATGCTAGTTATAGCTATTGGTGAGTATGCCTCACCCCTTCTGATGGGCCCATCCTCAGGTCATACCCTGTGCGAGATGGGCAGAGTTTTTGACCTGGAGCTAGAGATCATGTTCCCAGAAGCAGCCTGAGCATGGGCTTCCCAAAAAGAAACGTGTGTAGGTTCAGCTTCCTCACCCTATTACACAAAATACAGCTAATTCTGTGGGTATTTCAGCTAAGAGAAGCTGTGTGTCATATGATTTTAGAAAGCTGATGAACCAGGAGGCTAGGGTATTTGAAAAGGTATCAGTATGTATGTTAAAATCCCTTATTACTCATTAGGCTCAATTTCATAGTTATTTATTAATGTTTGGAGCTGGGTTGGAAAGTAATACTGAGTCAGGTTCTGAAGTCTTAGAGCAAGGAGGGAGAATGACCCAGAGACCAGGAAATTGTGTGAGATGACACGGTTGGAGTGGCCCTCAAAGGAGAGACTGCTGAGTAATAGTGGCCAAGTGAAGGTCTAGAAATGGCATCGAGGAAGCAAAGGATGTGTTTCCTCTGCCCCTTGGCCCAGTGAGTTAGGTTCCATAAGAGCAGGAGCAACCAGCCCTGGGGAGAGTGACTAAGGATGCATTGTCTTTATGAGAGAGCCAGGTTTCTGTAAGGGGAAAGAGTAAGAAAAAGAGTGAGACAGAGAAAGAGAGAGGGAGGGAGAGAAAGGGAGAGGAGGGAGAGAAAGAGAGGAGATGGAGGGAGAGGGAGAGGGGAGATGTAGGGAGAGAGAAGAAGAGAGAGGGAGAAGACAGAAGGTGATGGAGAGGGGGAGAGAGAAATGAGAGAGAGAGCAGAAGGGAGAGAGAGGAGAAAGATAATGAGAAGAGGAGAGAATGAGGGAGGGAGGGAGAGAGGAAGGACAGGAAAGGGAAAACCTGAGCCTGACTCATTGTCCACCAGCTTGTGCTTTGACCTCCAGGAAGAAGGATAAAGAAAAAAGAAACTCTAAAGATTTGAGTCTTTAAACTCTGCCCACTGCTCCTGGTCTTGTCTGCTCATTTTCAACATTCTTACTTTTGGCTGGAACTTCTAGTGTTTGTTCTGCAGGAGCCCCTGAGAAGTTCATTACCATCTGCATGAAAAGTCCTGTGTTGTTTTAGAATGTAGTGCATATAGTGGGAAAATACCGGCTCTGAATTCTGAGGTTCAAAATCTGCCTCTGATGTTTATTGCTTTGTGTCCTTTGACAAGTCATTTAACCTCTTTGGGCTTAATTTTCCTCATCTGTAAAAGAAGGAGACCTGAACTAGATGGCTTCTGAGGCCCACTCTAACTCTTGATATATAATCTGAGGATTTATCCTTTATCAAGGGACAAGGCATTTCTGAAACAGTGGAGTTCTGGCAATTGAGTAAAATTCACAGCATTCATTGGGACCTATGTTCCTGAGGCCAGTTAATTTCTCTGGAGCTGATTGGAGGCAGGGTCAAATGATTATGCCCTTACCCCCACTCTACCTCACCAGCTCCAAACAATTAGAAAATATTTGTTGTAATTATGATACTTCCAGGTAGTGCTAAGTAGGCTGGATTTCTTCTCCTATGACTACATGGTGGCATTCCATAGTCATTGTCATATGGTACCACATGGAGAATACTGGTGCTAACAAGAGGGGTCTGTGAACAGGGAGCAGCTTGGGATGACTCAAAGCCCCATGCCATTTCCCCAAGGCAGTATCTCTGGCAGTTTTTCTCATTCATATCTAGGTTGGGTTTGCTGCCCATCTCCAGTGCCAGACTGAGCTAAAAACACCAGATTGACAGCATGTCCCATTAGTACTAGTGCTCCTTACCAGTAAAATTGAGACATATTAAGAGAATGCATCACACAGATTTCTTGGCATTGTTCCATTAGACCAAGAACCCAATGTCTTCCCTCTTTCACTTCCTACAGACTTTTGGAGTTATAGGAGATCAGAGAGATGAAGTCTTCCGAAGATAAATCTAAGAAGCTTTACAACCCCATATGACCCACCACAGTCAAGGAAGCAGGCTGGCCATTCATGACTCAACTCAACTGCCCTGGGGAATGTGGGTCTTCTTAAGATTACCTGTACAGGTAGGCTGATTTAGCCCTTCCATTTAATCCCTCTGTCCTTCCTGAAAAGGCTCCAGCCCACCAAGTCTTCCCACAACATGGAGGCAATCTCCCATCCCCCGTAAGAACATTCAGCCTAGAGGCTCCTCTAGTATATTCTGAGGTCATCTCTCTTTCACTAATTATACATTATCCCTTAGTGGCAGCTATAATTCTTCATCATTATCTTTGCAGCTTTCCATTTCTTTGTTTTCAAAGTTGATGCCAGGTCTCAGTGATCCCAGGTAACACACATTAGGATGGCAGATGCTTAGAATGGAAGCTTTTTGAGAGGAGGGCCTAGCATGGTGCCTAGAAGTACATGGAAACTTCTTAATGGCTTCTTGGTCCATGGCTTGGCTGTTGACCCATCTACTTCCCAAGCAGTGACTGAAGATGGGTTTCCAAAACAGTCCTTTTGACTTTCCTTAAGCACGAGGCAGATCTCTTGGCTTTGGCACCTTGAATATCAGATCTCTGTCACCTTCTTGTGAAAGACAGGCTTTCAACCTCAGAGGCATGAGGGCATCTGAGATCCTCTCTACCTCTAAAAGAGCAATGTAATTCATTAACTAACATAATATACATCACTTAGTTATGGAAGGCTTCTTGGGTTCCTTTAAGTCTCAGCCCACATCCCACTACTGACTAAAGTTGTTCCAAGGCCTTCAGAGAGTTAGTGCCTTCTTTCAGAGATTGTCCACAATTTAGTCTATCCAGACCTTGTCTGTCGACCTGTTGTCTCCCTCATTAGACCGGGAGGACTAGCCAGTGCTTTCCTTTGTCTCCACAGCACTTGGTATGATGCCTGGTACACAGCAGGTGCTTCATGGAGACCCAGTCAAGTCCCCTCATCGTATACAAGAGGAAATTGAGGTCCATAGATTTAAGATATACAAATAAAGCCCTTGCCAAATGTCACACAATTTATGATCATCAGAGCTGGGATTGGAGTTCTAGTGTTCTGGTTCAATGTCCTCTATGATGTTAATTTCCTAATGTCTCTGACCTCGTCTACATAGATTGTAGCAAAGTCTTTCTAATCAGAGTTTTCAGTCAAACCCAGAGGCATAATGGATACTCTGGATCCCTAAGCTGAAATTCTAGGAAGGTCTGTGTTAGCTTCTATTTATACAATGAATAATCTCTCTCTCTCTCTCTCTCTCTCTCTCTCTCTCTCTCTCTCTCTCTCTCTCTCTCTCTCTCTCTCCTCTTTCTGTCTCCCTCTGTCTCTCTGTCTCTGTCTCTCTTTGTGTATCTCTGTCTCCCTCTGTCTCTCTCTGCCTCCCTCTCTCTGTTTCCCTCTTTTCTCTGTCTCTTTTCTCTGTCTCCCTGTCTCTCTTCTCACATCTCTCTGTCTCCCCCCCCACCCCAGACTGTTTGAGCAATTATTAGAAATCTTTATCTGATTCCTTGGGGATCTCCATTGCCTTTTTTAGTAAGGCCTCACCTCTATTGTTTCTACTTTACTGGAACATTACAAGCACTGTCATCCCCCTCTGCATTTGGCACCTTAGGACAAGGCTCCAGTCACCTTGCCCTAGTTATGGCTCTGCCTGAAGGGGTACTATTTAGATTCAATTAGAAAAACTGACCCTGGCATTATCTCAGCTGGATGTTCTACATCACTGGGCAGGCAAGTTGCTAGTTATCATGGAGAATTATGGCTGCTGCCCCAAGGATGACGCGAGACATGGCCCTGCTTGCTGAGAGTGTGTTGTCCATCCTCAGGGGAGGCATGGGAATTATGGGTGAAATGTCCTTTATGTCTCACAATCAATCATGGTGAGTGCAAGACACAGTCCAGGACCTGGGCACTCTCTCCTTTGTCCCTGTGCCCTTAAGCAGTGCTCACCTGTGATTGAGTCATGGAAATCAATCCCCACTTTCTATTGGGTGGCAGACTGACAATCCTGCTTTTTATTTGACAAAGGAATTGACTGAGCTAATGCAGGAAGATAGAGGATGAAGGTACTACTTCTGTTTGTTGGGGATGGAGAAAAGGTCTGACTTTCATCCCAGGCAGAACAGAGGAGATCATGGAGAGCCACAATTATTCTAAAATGCCTAGTGGAGACACCACGAAATGCCGGGAATGTTGCTCAGTGCTTATCATGGCCAGGTCCAGGTTAGACAATTAGAAAGTGAGGTTCATCATTGTATCATTTAATTGTTTCCCAACTAAAGACAAACATTTATTAAGCATTTATTGTGTGTAAGGCACAGAGGATACAAAAGACCAAAAATGCTGTTACTAGGACTGTTGGGAGACAAGTAGCCTGTTCTCCAGTTCCTACCCTCTGTTGGGGTCTTCTCTTCCTCCAAATGTGTTAGAAGTGTCAGGATCCTTGACCCAGTAAAGCTGAAACCCTCAAATAACTACAGTTTTGCTCTTGGGAGAAGAGTATTCAATTGGAATCTTTAGGATATGTATTACAGAGGAATTCTTAGGTCCATGATGAACACACCAATTTAGTATAAATGAAACTACCAAGCATCCAGACCACCTAGGGAATCATTATCTCAATAATATACACATCTCTCAGTACTGACTTTTATGAAATAGCATCCTCAACAATAATCCTAGAAATAGAAGGCACAATTATTCTTGGAAATAGGATGCTTCTGAATGATTTCTCCTAGGTCTATAGAGGCATTTTGGGATATGCATCCAAATGCTCCTTTGGAGCAGAAAAAAAGGGAGAGGAAGGAAGAAGAGAGTGAGAAAGGGGTAGGGTAGAGAGAGGGTAGGGAAAAAAAGAGGGAGAGAGGTGATATGGGTGAGGTAAAGAAGAAGGAGAAGGAGAAGGAGGAAGAGGAGGAGGAGGAAAAGAAAGAAAAGAAAGAGAAGGAAAAGAAGGAGAAGCGAGGGAGGAGGAAGAGAGAGAGAGAGAGAGAGAGAGAGAGAGAGAGAGAGAGAGAGAGAGAGAGGAAAGGGAAATTGAGGGAGGGAGGGCGAGAGAGGGAGAGAGAAGAGGTATGAGCAGGACAAAAGAGAACAAATTCCTCATGACCAACTGAGTACAGGCTGTTGCTGCTGTCAGTTTTCAATTGTGTCCAACACTTCGTGACCCTCTTTGAGGTTTTCTTGGCAATAATCTTAGAGTGCTCGACCATCTCCTTCTCAAGGTTATTTAATAGATGAGGAAACTGAGTAAAATGGGGTGAAGTAACTTGTCCAGGATCACACAGCTAATGAGAGTTTGAGGTCAAATTTGAACTCAGGTCCTCCTCACTCAGGGCCCAGCATGCTATCTTTTGTGTCACCTGGCTGCTTGCCTAGTCCAGGCTAGAGATCTTTAATAATACCCACATGAAGAAGATAGATCTGCTCCTTTATTAGAAGCAGGAAAGGAAACTAAAGTCAAGAACAGAACTTCAGACCCTTGGCTGTCCATCCAGCACCTGCTGGGACTGAGATGCTACATCTCTACATGACCAACGAGAATAGAGTTTGGCTCGAGTGAATGCTGCCTCCCTTTAATTGAACAGAGAGTCTTTCCCATCCTCAGCATTCATAATATCAAATCTAGAGGGCACAGCCTTCTGTCTGTGATAGAAAATTACCTCCTCCATCCCATGATCAGTGGAGAAATATGTCTGGACTAGCAGGAGCTGGTCAGGGGGGCAGATTTTCTCCTATCCTCCTCCCCATTCAGATAGACAAAAAGAGATCAGTTGTTTTAAATGCCAACATCAAGGAGGGAAGAGCCGCGTATCCAGCTCTAAGGAACCCATTATTAATGATGGCATTAGTTGGGAAAGTGGAGAACCAGGGATACTTCCTAACAATAGTCCCTGCCCTCACTTTGGGGATGGGGGTATAGAATGATTTCTGGAGGAAGAGAGCAATATTGGGGTATGCATAAGGTCTTCCTCAAGGAAGAAGCAGCACCTAGTGGTCTTTGAAGTCCCCCAAGGTCTCTCAAAAGTCAGCACAGCTGAAGGACAGATTTTGGGAAAGTGATCCCAGACAAGGATATTTGGAATACAACATCTCCCTCAGATATTAGGAAGAAAATTGAATGTGTGTGCCAAAATCAATTTCCCTTAGAAAGTTACGTGTTAGTAGTCATTCTGAAAGACCCTATTAGCCAGGTTGGAAGAATGATGACATTACCCCTCTTTATGATTGTGTGACTACCTTCATCAGCCAATTGGATAAAGAGCCTTGGACAGGGAACCAGGAGATCACAAGCTCAGCACATGACATTGGGTAAGTCACTGGACTTCCATTTCCTCATCTGTAAAAGAGACTGGGTGATACCCATGGTTGCTTCTAGCTCAAAATTTATGATTCTTTGATCTTAAGAATCCTATTCCTGCTGCTTCCTATGGTGTGACCCTGAGTCTGTCACCTAACCCTAATCCTAACCCTGGGTGGTCCTCAGACTCTTCCCAGGAGGTAGACTGGATGAGCTCAAAGACCTTAGTCATGATGAGTGCCCAGCATCATGGACAGAGCACTAGACTTCACATCAGGAAGATCTGGATTCAAATCCTGAGTTTAGTGTTTATGATCTCTGTAGCCTTGGCATATCTTTGCTCTTCAGTGAACCCAAATTTCACTTGTAAAATGATGGCTGTGCCTCCATTTCCTCATCCATAAAATGAGGGGTTTTGATATACTGGCCTCCAAATCCCCTTTCAGCTCTAAATCTATGATCCTGAACCTCCAAAGTCTCTTCCATCTCATTACACAGTCAGACTGATCTCCCTGGAGCTGCCAATGTCTTGGATTTCTGCTGTCGACTTGGATGTTCTCTAAACCCTCAGCAAAGTGCTTCACTCCCAAGGGGAATCTGTCTTCAAAATGTTTGTTCCTTTGCATGTTTGCATAAGGTTTCCACAAGCCAAGTGAACCCAGAACTACTGACTTCTGAAGAGTGAGGCATCTTGTTCCTTATTCAGAACAGCTGCGTTCTTCTGTGTGTTCCATCTTGTCTCACTCTGGGGAGGTGAGAATGCCGCTCTCCCCTTCATCTCCAATGCAAAATGAATACATGTTTGTAAAAAGTAGGCCTGGAGAGTAATGATGCTGATGTGGGACACTCAGCTATGTGGTCAGAAAAAAAGGGAAGATGCCCTGAAGGAAGGGGGGCAGAATGGAGAGGGATTTTTTCCTTAACCTCCTTTCTTGGGAAACATATAGGTGAAAATATTTATTTACAGTGGGTTAAATTTGACTATGCTCCTTGTCATAGCTATCTTTCTAACATTTGTGATGCAAGTATATCAGTCTGCTCATTTCATAGATGAGGACACTGATGGCCAAAGAAGCTGAAGTTAGAATACCGAATCTGTTCTTTACTGCCAGCATAATTGGCACCTCACTTTCTCTCACTCGTCCTCAGTTTCCTCACCAGTAAAATAAAGTCTGGACAAAATGATTTTAAAGGTCCCTTCTACTTAAAACCTATGATCATCAGTCTTTGGAGATACAAAAGCAATCTTCCCACGGCCCAGCTCTGGCTGACTATCCTCCTCCCTTGCTCATATGTCTTTACGGGCTCCCAGTTACGATGCAAACTCCTGAACTGGGCATTTAAAGCCCTTCTCCATTTACCTGTTGTTGGGATCTGTCTGCAGTCTCATTTCACAATCCTCTGCTTCACCAACTCTGCATTTCAATCACACTAGCCAGCGAGCCATTCCCAAGCCAGGTATTCCACCTTTGGAAGGTGTATGTCCCCCATCCCCACCTACGAGCTTCTTTGTTTTCTTTCAAGGCTCACATCGGCTGCTCCTTCCTTCCTGAAGCCTCCCAGGAAGCTTTCCTCTACACAAGTTATCTTGAACTTACTTCTCTGGGGACAGGATATGTATGCCTTGGACCCAAGAGCAAACTCCTCGAAGGCAGACCTTGTCTGTTTTTGTCTGAATCCTCAGCACAGCCCAGGGCCAGACATGATAAAATATTGTTATATTGAATTTGAAAAGGGAAGACTCCCTCTCCTCATGCTGGTAAGCTTCCTCCTCTTCGACTTCTAATATCTCAGGGGTCTCTCTGATCCTGGGCTATGGTGATGCTGCTTCTCTTTTTCATTCCTCCATCGGCCCCCTCCATTTCTGATCTCCCCTGTCCTTCCTAATGTCTCCTTTTCCCTGCTCCTTGTAGAATATCAGTTCCACACAGGCAGGAACTTTGGGATTTCTGTTTTGTGTCTGGTGCCCAACACCGGACCTGCCATATAGGGAAGGGAACTAAGCACTTACTAAGGATCCATTATGTGCTAGGCACTGTGCTAACCACTGCATAGATATGATCTCAGCTGATCCTGAGACAATGGAGGGGATACCCCAAGGGCCTGGCCCTGTAGTGTCATATGTACAGGAGACTCCCAGTTAAGGAAATTCTCTCTACTGATGCCAGTGGATACCTTCTGTGCCACTTATAGCCTTACATAACCAATCAGAGCACTGAGAAGCCATGTCATTTGGCCAGTCTGTGTCAGAGGTAAGACTTGAACCCACATCTTCCTGTCTCTGAGATTGCTCTCTATCCATTAGACTGCTCTATCTCACTGCCTCAGGGCAGAGAAGGGGGGTTGGGGAATTGGATTCTTGCTAACTTTGCCCAAGAGCACACAGTATTTTAATATCTACTGTAGGCCAGAAACATAGATCTATTTTGGTGTTTCCCTGGCACTACCTTGATGTCTCTGTTTTCATTTGGAAACAGAGTTGATGCCATTTTCTCAGCTTCGGGATCCCACGGACATCAGATGAAGCGATCCAGATCCCCTGGAGACAGGTGTACTGAGGGAGTGGACGTAACATCACTCTTTGGGTTTGCCCAGTTCCCAGGGTACATCATGCCATCTTGCATGGAGACTGGCAAACCAATGAATCAGTCAACCAACAACACCTACTACGTGCAAGGCACCAGGTTTGCCCCCTTTCAGGCAGCAAGTGCCATCAGACTGAACGCAGGGCTTTCTACTGAGCCTCAGACTAGTTGTGTTATAGCCTCCTGTTAGGAAGTAACTTCGCTAAGTCGTCAGAAGACATCCAAGTGTGCCATTCGTCAGCCTGAGCTGTTATCTGTGAGCACATTTTCCCCCAGCTGTATCTCTCTCCAGCACAGCCCATACATCAGTGAACAAGACCCAATGGGATCACAGTCCATAGCGGCGAAGTCAGTTCTTCCTCCTTCAGGCGCTATGAACCCAACTGTTTTGCTGTGATAGAGCCCAGGTAAGCTCCCTCATGTCAGTGATGTGTCACTGTGGATGCCTTCTCCTTCCACACAGATGTCCTTTGAAGTTCCCGATGCCACTGCTTGCATAGAGATACAAATTATTGATGCTTGGGAGCATCTCTCATTGACCTGGTCTCCTGCTGAAGAGGCTTTGGTAAGCAGACAAGAAAACTCTATGGCAATCCAAGGGATTTCCCTCCCAGAGAGGGATCTGGTGTTATCCCTCCTAAAGAGGCTGAACAGTAATGACATTACCATTTCTGACTTCCCGGGCAGGAAATGTCGTAAGGATTTAGCAAAGGAGGAAACTGATGCTCAGGGAATTGCATGAGTCCCCACAACCATGTCAAAGTCAAATCATCTGGCTGTAGCCACCTGTTTGGCTCAGCGCTGGATATTTTTCCTGCCCATTTTGCTTCTGGTGAAGGTCCACAGGACATGAAGGGATGTTCAGCCCCCTTCATTAAGACTGGAAAACAGTGAAGTGATACATTGAACCTAAAGTTCCTGCGAGAGCCCAGCTGGACACTTTGATTTGTGATGGGTTCACCAGCTGGTGCCTCTTTGGGATAACCCCTAGCATCAGAAGCAAATCAAGGAAAGAAGTCACCTGCCACAAAGCCTGCTTATCCTTCCTCTGTGACAGACTTAATGTGAGTTCTTGAACTCCTCATCTATTCTCTCTTTCTGTCTAGATGGTCTGAAGTAAATTCTGATAAAAATTAATTTTATTTTTCCCCCGTTATCCCCAGCCCCTAACACATGGCCAGGAATATAATAAGCATTTAATTATTGATTGAATAATTGATTCTATTCCTTTCCTTACTGACCTACAACCTAAATGCTCTCAGCTGTAATTCCTTCCTCTGGCTCCCAGATTTTCTCATAAGACTGTGTCTTAAAAAAAAGTCCTTCTCACCTGTACCCACATCTACTAACGTTGTAGCTTTGTTTTAAGCTCTATTCACCCCAGCCTATATATACTGTCCCACCAGGTTTGAGAAATACCTGTGATCAATTAAGTGGCCAAGAAGCATTAATTAAATATGTACTATGTGCCAGGGGTTGGAGACCAAGTGCACAGGATCAACCAATCTCCACTCTCAAAGAGCTTATATTCTATGGGGCTGGAGGGGAGAGGAAGGCTATACACACACACACACACACACACACACACACACACACACACACACACACACATATATGTACTTACAGATTAAATAGAAAATAACATTTGACCCCTGGCCTCTCACCATGCTTGTTGTCCATGCATTCTACATTTAATTCCTCATTTAAGTGTTAGATCTTATTATTAGCAGGGTCACATGTGTCTCCTACTGAGCGTGAAATCACATGGTGAGTTGGTTGAGTGCAACATCTATTTATACTCAGTCAAATTTCCTTTGCATGATTTAAGAGCACACATTCTCTCATTCTCTTTTCTCCCCCACATTCAATTCAGGTGGCTCTCTGGTTTATACACCTCCACAGAAAGTATTCACGCCCCCAAAATAGTAAATGCTGCAATCTGATGATGAGTGGAGCAATTGACAACGGAGCTTCCCTGGTGCAAAGACTAGGTCCAGGCAGTCGGTTGTCCGCTGATGCTGCCCCAGCATCTCCGGCATTGACAATTGTCAGTCACATCTCAGTTGCCCTCAAGTGTGTTGGCTTGTTGAATTCAGTGCAGTTAGACTATGACCCCATTGAAATGCTTCCTTCTGGGGCTAGAGTATAATTCCCATAATTCACTTTCTATGGCATCTGTACAGTGCTTTCAAATTTGCAAAATATTTTATACCCATGATCCCACTGGATCCCTATGAAGTGAATTGTGTTATCATTCTCATTTTCCAGGTGAGGAAATTGAGGCTTAGCAAGTTAAAAGGTCCTGTGCTTGGTCAGGGAGCTAATCAGGGTCTGAGGTGGGATTCAGCCCAAGTTTTACCTGACTCCAGGCCTAGTGCTTCTCAGCTAGAGGGTACTAAGTCTCCTTTATGCCCAGGAAATGTTGCTTGACCATCAGTGAAAGATGATTTGTGATTAGGTAACCCATCAAGAGCATTTATAGACTACCTTTTATGTGTCTGGCATGGTAGTCAGTGCTATGGAATATGCCCAAGAAGAAGGCATATCCCCAGCCTACTAGGAGACAGCATGAAGGCGCAACCATGGTTAGAGTGAAAGAACTTGGGTTTGTTTTCCCAGTGCTACTGCTTACTATGTGTATGAACTTGGGCCTCAGTTTCTTTATCTATAAAATTAAAAGAAGATTCAGTGGATTAGCGGATAAGGAGCTGGCATTCTAAATCTAGCATCCTCTGGTCTCCCTGCTATGCCCATAGTGTGCTGTGCCTTTACCAACTTGGTATGCCCTTGGAATGCCCTCCCAACTCCCCTTCCTTACCTGATAAAAACCTACCCAGCTCAGGTGCCACTCGCCCTTCAGTCTCCTCTGCTCCTGCTGGTCTACAAGGACCATCCACCTCCCAACACTGTACACAGTGCTTTCTGCTCTGGAATGCAATATTTTATATTTTACTATCTATGTTGGCACTTGGTCCCTAAAAGCTCCATGAGGATAGGCAACATGCCTTATTTAATTCTCATATTTTCCCCCATTGTTTAGCAACACTCTGCACTCAGGAGAAATTTATCAAATACTTGTTGATTGAATGAAAGAGGAAGCTATCCAAGGCAAGGTCACAAGCTGCTGCCTACTCTCTTTGAATACATACCACCTGAACACCTAGAAAATCCAAGGGAAAATGATTCTATAAATCAGGTTGGCACAAGGCTCATCACCATTCCTTTTGTGACACCAAGTGGCACCATGTGTGCACTTAGTTATATAGAGTGCTCACAAAATGCTCTTTAAAGAAATAAGGAACAAGCTAAATAGATGGAGGAGTATTCAATACTCATGGTTAGGCTGTGCCAATATAACAGAAATGACAAGACTACCAAAGTCAATTTACACTGTTAATGCTATGCCAATCAATTTGCCAAAGGGATATTTTATCAAATTTGGCAAAATAATAACAAATTTTATTTGGAAAAATGAAGTATCTAGAATGTCAAGGGAAATGATTAAAAGAAATAGAGATGAAGAGCGAATAATACTCTAGATCTCAAGTTGTATTATAAAGCAGCAGTCATCGAAATCACCTTATATTAGTTGAAAAATAGAAAGATAGATCAATGGAGCAAAAAGACAAGGCAAAATCAGAAAGAGCAATATTTGATAAAATGGGAAACATAAATTGCCTAGAAAAAAATACCTTTCGTTTGATTAAAAAAACAGAAAAAGATGCAAAGGAAAACTGTGCTGTGGGATCAAGAAGCTCGTTTGCATCTCCTGGGTGGAATAAAAGAGGAAACCCTTGGCTTGCTTGGCTCTAGAAGGGCAGACTTAGATCTGGAACTGCTTAGGTTTGTATTGTCTGTCCGACTAGCATGCAAGCTCAGTTGGGCCAGGGGGCTTGCACCTGTTGTTGGGAAGATTAAAATTGGTGGATTCCTCAAGGTCAGGCATTCTGAGCTACAAAAGGGCCACACAATCTAAATGCTAGTTGACTAATAATGAACATAACTGGCACTTATATGAAGCTTTCAGATTTGCAAAGCACTTTACAAATAGTGTAAAAAAAACACTGGGAGCACCAGTGGATAGCACCTATGCATGCTAACATTATCTTCATCTGAGGAAACTGAGGCAAATTTTGGCTCCAGACTCAGTACTCTAACCACTGAGTCACCTAACTAAATGTGTCATCAATGTGGTGAGCCCACAGGAGCGGAGGACCACTAAGCTGCTAAATTCAGAAAAACAGGGTAGATCAAAGATTCCACATCAGTACTGAGACCAGGACCATGAGTTGTTAATGTAAATTCCAGGCTGGGTAAGAGACATATGATGAGGAAGGGGAGAAATGGAGGGGGATGAAAAGGGGGAGGAGGAGGAGGAGGAGATCTCTTTGAGGTCAGGAAATATTTTTGCTTTTATATATTTATTTTAATCCAAATGCCTGGTCCATAGTTAGTGCTTAAGAAAGGCTTGTTCCTTGATTGCTATATACAAAGGGTTTATACCTTTCTTATGTCATTTATATACCTGCACATACACACACACACATTTTTGGGGTTGTTTTCAATCATGTCTGACTCTTTATGGCCCTATTTGGAGTTTTCTTGGCAAAGATACTGGTTTTCCACTTCCTTCTGCAGCCCATTGTATAGATTTGGAACTAAGGATGAATGGGGTGAAGTGACTTGCCCAGAGTCACACAGCTAGTCAGTGTATGAGACTAGATTTGAACTCAGGTCCACTACACCACCTCTCTCTCTTTCTCTCTCTCTCTTGGCCATTGAACAAGTATGGTAGAGTGTCAAGAACCCTGGCTCTGCAGGAAGAGGACCTGGGTTCAAATTCTGCCTCAGAAAATATAACCTTGGATAAATGGCCATCTCTGTAGGTATCAATGTCCTCTTCTGCAAAATAAGGAGGTTGTGATAAATGGATTCTGAGGGTCCCCCCAAGTCTAGTCTCATTATTTTGGGATCTTTCCAATGTCCACGTTGATCCGGCGTGGAGACATATTGGGAAAATGTGATTGAATTTCAGCACAACTGCATTGTCCCTGGAAGACATAGTTTAATCCAATTTCCATCTTCCTGAAAAGTTTGCAATTGTTGCTGAGTAATGTGATTAATTATACTCGCCTCTCATGCTTGCCTCCCCACTCCCTACCCTCACCCCCCCTGGTGCTTTTTTTTGAAAACATCCCTTCATCCTCTGAAGCATCTCCTTCAATCTTGTTTCTTCCAGCTAAACAAACACTCCCCATTCCTTTGATACATACTCCTAAGTTGTGGATTGGAGGCCCTTTATCTGCTTGGTCACTTTCCCCTGGTCACTCCGGAGTATCCATATCCTTCTTCCCTACAGCATATACCCTGAATGCTGTGCATTACTCCAGTGATGGTGTGACCAGGTCCTGAGCTGCTTCCACAAGGCCACCAAAAGGAGATGGAGGTGAAGCCCTTTCTCTAAAGGCTTGTGGTGAAACTCTCCCAAATGACTAGAGATGCTCATACCCCCCGAGTCTCCCAACTGTCTTTGCCCTCAATATGTAGCATCCTCTTCAGTTATTGTGAGCAAACTCTAAGGGTTTCCATGATGTGGGAAATGAAATACTCCCTCATTGGGAAACTGGGTGAAGTATGTTCATTGTTGCATGTGCTATCACCATCTTTATGTGTTTGAAGACTATCATATGGAAGAAGGATCATGGAATCATAACTTGGAACATTAAAGGGACATTAAAGATTTTTGAGTCCAACCCCCTCATTGCATAGGTGAGAAAAGTGGAATCTGGAGAGAGTAAGGAATTTGTTCAGGCTCAAATAGTATTGGAGGGAGGATTAAAACTCAAGTCTTAGTTCTATCCACTGTGCCATCTACCTACCTAAAACTTACTCTCTCCAACCCCAGAGAGCAGAACCAGGAGAAGTTTCATTGGGTTTCCTAGCAAAAAAAACTTCCTAATCCTCATGACTTTTTTCAAGTCAAAGGAGCTGCTGCAGTTGGTGGTAAGTCTCTCTTTAGTGGATGTCTTCAAACAAATGCTGTTTGCTCCCTGTCCAGAAGGGAATTCTTTCTCAGGTCCAAGACTACCTATGAGGACAATTTCCATGCCTAAGATTCTAGAATTCTGACTCTCTAGAAAGACAGTGACATATTGGAAAGAGAACTATGTTTGGGATTAGAGAAGATCCTCTAGCACTTAGGATCTGCGTGGCCTTGGGCAACTATCTTAACCCCTCTGGGCCTCAGTTCTCTCACCTATACAATAAAGGCATTGGGACTCTTTTAGCTCATGGTCCTATGATCCTTCTGGTATATTTAAATCCATCACTGACTTAATAAGAATGTGAAAACCCAGAGTTGGGCCGAATGTTCTATGTGACCTCATCTAAATGACTTTTTCCCTTTAACACTTCAGCTTTTCTCCTTGTATTTTGGGAATGTTCCCTCAGTGGGGGGAGGTGGGATGGAACAGAAGACCTGCTGGTGGCTGATTAGTGGGATGATGCTAAGTACTATGTAAATTATATAAACATCTCCTGGAAATGAAGACAGAAGCATAACACAATCAGAGACTGATCACGAGGGGAAGAGGATGTCACTGATTTTAGCTTCTGAGAAAAAAACTGCAGACTGGTGGATTACTGTATATGGCATCGAGTGGGCTGCAGTGGCTGGGAGGTCATGATGTCTGCCCTATTGAAGCATTGGCTTTAGCTACGTCTGTGTAGGCTTACGGTGCTGCTTCCAGATGGAGGTAGAACAGATGGGAGAACCAGCACATATGGGTAGGAGGATGCAGGCCCTTCGAGGAGGTGGGGAACAATCCGCCCAGATGGAGGGGTCAAAGACACTTGGTATTTTTGGTAGCTCTCACTAGGAGGAGGATGTAAGTCCCTATCCAGATTCCCAGTGCTTCTTGGTGATATGTTCTGAAGGACATTGTCTTATGGTTGCCCTCTTGGGTGTCATTTGAGAAAGCTGAAGATTGCCCTCACGCATAGATGTGATCATGATGGTACTATCTGCCTCTGTCCATCATTTAGGTTTTGGAGGAGGCAACCAAAGGGGCTCCCAAGCCCCTGCTTAACAACAAGAGGACATGTAAACCAGAGGACTGTGGGAAACTTGACGTTGAAGACATCACTCATCCCTTAAATTCTAGTCAAAGTCATGAAGACCACCCACCCAAAGTTGCTGCCAGGGAAGCCATGCTCTCTTAAGATCAATAGTATAGAAAGGGCCAGATTGGGAAGGAAGCTCACCAATCCCTTTGTCCCACCACCCCTACCCCAAGTACACACACCCTGCAATTTCCCAGAGGAGACATTTTCCAACAGCCAGGGCCATGGTTTCTCAGAGGATTATTTTTAAGCCTTTTTAGGGGAGAGCACAAGTGCCTGATGAGATGGATGGAAAGCCCTGAGAGAGAGAGCCTCTGTTCTTCATGAAAACAGTGCCACCCACTGGCAAAGCTGAGACTGGACTGTTCGTGAGCCCAACAAAGCTATGGCATTTCCCTTTTAGTTTCTGGCTTCTCTCTCTCTGTCTCTCTGTCTTCTCCCTCCCTCCAGACTCTTTCTCTCTCCTCAGTGTTTACTTCTTTCTCCCACCTCCACCCCTTCTCTGTCTGCCTGAAGTCAATACCTATATCCCGAATGGACTTTCTTCTTTTCATTTAGATCAATGGCTTTTAAGAGTGGCCATCATTTCACTTCAATCAGATAAAAGGTGAATGGTTTAGAAAGACATGGGCCAGTTCTTTACTTGTAACTAGTGCCCACTCATGGGCATCCCAGAAGCTAGTACCATAGATGAGGAAGGGAATTCTTCCAGTATCTCATCTGACACCCTCCCTTTATAGAGGAGGAAACTGAGGAAACAGAGAAAGTGAGGAGAAGCCTGCCCGAGGTCACACAGCTGAAACAGTGGCAAAACGGGGATGCCAATCTTAGCTCCCAGTCTGTGGCTTGAGGAAAAATAATTGGTTTCTTCTGCTTTTCTATCCCCAGTCCATCTCCACTTCCAAGCAGGGAGCTGCCCCTTTTAGCAAAAAATGAAAAATGAAAAGAAAACCCCCTACATTGCATCAAAGCTAACCAATAAATCAACCAAGTTCAATGTTACAGTCTGGAGATACTGTCCATGCCCCAAGGTACATCAAAGAGATCCTGGGATTTAGTGCAGGATAATGGAAGGAGCATAGAATTTAGAGTCAGATGCCCTGAGTTCAGATCCTGTCTTTACTTCTTATTATTTGTATGACCTTGGACAAGTCCCACTTCCTCTTTGGATCTCAGTTTTCTCATTTGTAAAGTAAGGAGGTTGGAATGCATGAACTCTAAAGTGTCTTTAATATCTAAATCTATGATTCAATGACCCTATGAGTCATAAGGATAATCCCAATCAGCTAACTCACTTTACAGAGGGCCAAAGGTGGGCAGCATTCTTGGCCCAAGGTCTGGGGTAGGGGGTGTGATATAACATGAAGTAACAGCAAACTTGCCTGAAACAAACTTTGGGACATATTGTTCTAAGACTTGCCTGTTTCCCTTCTGAATGTGTCATACAAAAAGGGAAACTGAGGGAATCAGAGACACATGGTTTGACAACTAGAAGGGAACTTGCCTGTCAACAAATCCAACCCTCTCTTTTCTATTTTTTTAACATTTTTATTTAAAGTTTTAAGCTCCAAATTCTATCCCTCTCTACCTCTCCTCCCCCTCCCTGAGATGGTAAACAACTGGATATAGGTTATACATGTGCAATTATGTAAAACATTTCCGTATTAGTCATTTTGTACAAGAAGACTCAAACAAAAGAAAAAAATGAAAGAAAGTGAAAATAGTTTGTTTCAGTCTGTATTCAGTCAATATCAGTTCTTTCTCTGGAAAGTCTGTTTCATTATTAGTCCTCTGAGATTTTCTAGGATCATTGTATTGCTGAGAAGAGCCAAGTTATTCACAGTTCTTCATCATACAATATTGCTGTTATTGTGTACAGTGTTCTCCTTGTTCTGTTTACTTTGCATCAGTTGCTATAAGTTTTTCTAGGTATTTCTGAAATCATCCTGCTTATCATTTCTTATAGCACAATAATATTGTACCACAGTCATATGCCACTGCTTGTTCAGGCATTCCCCAATTGATGGACATCCCTTCGATTTCTAATTCTTAGCCACCATCAAAATAGCTGCTATCAATATTTGTGTACACATAGGTTCTTTTAACCCTGTTGCTTTAAAGAAGAGCAAAATGAGACCTGGAGGGTTGAAAAAACTTATTCAAGGTCACATGGGTAGAAAAGAGCAGAGCAGAGCCTGACATCTGAATCTGTAGCCCCCAAATCCAATGACCTTTCCACCGGGAGCATGCTGACCAGTCTTTTGTCTTTCTCACCATTTCTCCCTGACCCTTTTAGCAAAGCTCAGGTCTTCATTGATTCAGAGGAAGAAGGGTCCACAAAGGTCATCTGCACCACATCCCTCATGGGGTAGCTAGGTGTGGTGCAGTGGATACAGCACAGGCAGATGGGAGATCAGAAAACCTGAGTTTAAATCCTGCTCCAGATACCTGCCAGGTGAGTCATCATGGGTAGGTGGTAACCTCCAGGAACCCATGAAGTTTCCTCATCTATAAAATGAGAGGGTGGTTCCCATCTCAGTCCATCATTGTGAAGATCCATGGAGACATCTCTGAGCCCTTCATATATCTTAAAGTGCTAGTTATTATTGGTATTATTTTATAGGTGATGAAAGTGAGGCGGAGAGAGACAAAATGACTTGTCCAAGATCACACAGGCAGTAAGTGATTCACACTCAGGATGTTTGACTTCATAAACAGCATTCTTTCCACTGTCCCATGTCACTCTTCTAACCATGGTGCTGATATTTGTAATGAGGGATTTTGAACAAATATGGACCCAAGTCCTTCTGGGAACTTCATGGTAGTGTTGACTGATAAGGTCTTTGGAGTGCTGTTACACAGTTGTCAGATTGAGCCCTAGGTACTTGGATTCCAGAGCCAGCTCTGCTTTTCAGTATTCGTGTGAACCTTGGGTATTTCCCTTCCTGCTCTGGACCCTTGACCCACGTAATGCTTTTCTCCTGCCTCTGCCTTTACACGTCTGCCCTGCACTGAAACAACCTCCCTCTTCTCCTACTCCTCCCCCATGATCCTCAGCTTCCTCCTATGGGCATTTCTTCCCACTGCCAACAGCTTCTTTATGTTCCTCCACTCATTCTTACCTTCTTTCCCACCCCAAAAGATGTTGTCCTTCCTCCCTTTTCTGAGTGCATGGTATATTCCCAACAGTGTGTAAGCAGCTTGAGGGCAGGGCCTGTGTCCCTTTTGTACTGATACCTATACTGCCTGGAACCCAATAGCTCAGTCACTGAGTCAAACAACAAGCATTTGATAAGCACCTACTATGTGCCAGCACTGTGCTAAGCACTAAGGATGCAAAGAAAGGCAAAGAAACCAGTCCTTTCCCTTACAGCTTTCACAGCTTTATATAGGGGAGAGAGCACGCAAGCACACTATGTGCACACAAGGTGCAGAAATGGGAGGTCTCAGAGGGACCTCACATTAATGAGGATTGTGGAAGGCTTTTGTAGAAGGTGGGGACATAGCTGAAACTCAGTGGAAACCTAGGAAGCCAGGCTGGTGAGATGAGGAGGGAGAGCATCACAGGGACGAGGAAAAAAGTTCCAGGTTAGTTGGGAGATGGAGCATCATATGTGAGGAACAGTAATGAGGTCAGAATCACTCAATTGTGGAGGAAGCAGAAGGAAGTAAGGTGTAAGAAGATTGAAAAGGTAAGGGGGAGGGAGGACCAGGTCATGAAGGGCTTTAAAAGTCAGCGGATTTTATGTTTGAATCTGGATGCAATAGGGAGGCACCAGGTGCTCCAGAAATCCTGGTAAAATGTTGAATGAATCTGAAAAATAGGAGGGGGGAATGGTGATCTTTGAGGTCTTAAAGCTCTACATTTTATTATCCTAATTGCCCCATGTAGACAAGATTGATGAAAACTCCAGCCTAGAGAGCCAGGTAGCCTCAGACCTCCGGGTAAATGTTCTAACAGCATCATAAACTCTTTGAAAGACACCAAAATGAACAGAAAACTGAGAGGAGTGCTTTGGCCCTTTTTGGAAGACATCCAGTTTTCTTGGCTTCCATTTTTACATGATATATTCAGAAGCTCTCAAGTTTGACCTTGGACCATCTTACAAAGTTCTAAAATGTATTTAGGACACCCCAAAATGGACTCTTTTTCCACAGACCTTCAAGAAGAGAAAGGTGAAACCAATTTGGCAAGAGCTCCAGATGGAAAATGCGACAAATGTGATATGAATTCAAGATTTTAATATCTTGAGTTTTATAAAATTGGAACTGTTGGGTCCATAATTTGGAAATGCTGACTAGGGAGATCCAAAAAGACTTCCTGTGGGAGACAGCCCCTGAATTGAGACTTGAAAGAAGCTAAGGATTTTATGAGGTACAAATGAAGGGAGAGAGAGAGAGAGAGAGAGAGAGAGAGAGAGAGAGAGAGAGAGAGAGAGAGAGAGAGAGAGAGAGAGAGAGAGAGAGAGAGAGAGAGAGCAAAGACCCAGGGGTGGGAGAAAGTACGTCTTGTGTGAGAAATAGCAAATAGTCCAGTTTGATTGGATCATGTAGTCCATCAAGTAATATGGAATAATCCATGAAAGGTGGACTGGATCCTGATTGCAAAGGGTCTTATATAGTAACTTAACTGAGGACTTATTTTTATCAGAGTCAATGAGGACCACTGATGCATTTTGAGAAGGAGAGTGTCATGGTCAGGCCTATACCTTAGGAATTTATTTTTTTTTGGCAGCTGCAGGAACCAGGAAGCTACTAGTTGGTGCATCAGACAGTGGGCTGGTCTCAGGACCTGCTTGCCTTGGGAGATTCCTGGACCTTTGGAAACACCAGGAGACACATGCATTTCCTGTTGTATTACCCAGACCAGATTAGAGAAAAGAGTCTGAGCAATTCTAAGGAGAAAAAAATGAGAAAAGATCAAAGACAGATTTTTTTTTGTTTTATTTTAACTAGTGCTGACCTGAGATTTCTTAGGCATAGAGAGCTCTTATTGAGAAAGTTCCCTTCAGCAACACAGATTGCACCTACTCTGCAATTTACAACCTGGAGAATTTCCCAAGAGCACGGAGGGATTTAATGACTTGCCCTGTATCAAGCATCTAGTCTCTGCTAGGGGCAGAACTTGAACTCAGTGCAATGCTTCCTGAACCCAAAGCCAGGTCTGCATCTACTTTGCCAAGCTGGCTTTGGGAACTTCCATAGATAACTGATGATTGTGAGGAGAACCAAGTTCATTTCAATTCAATTGAACAACCATTAAGAACCTACTGTGTGAGATGTATTAGAGGAATTTCAAAATTTGGATGCAAAGAGTAGTTCAGTTCCTGGTACAATGCTGGCACATACTACTGATGCTTGTTAATCAGTTGATAATAGTATCATAAACTTTGTCCTTTGGTATAATACATGCGTACATGCATACATATGTATAAAACATGTGTGTGCACTTATATATATATGTGTATGTGTGTATAAATGTGCGAGTAGCACCTGGAACACACAGTTCCAGTTCACATCAAGTTGGATCCAAAACTGAATAGGAAGAGGCAAGACAACTGGATGACCTCCAGGAAATTGAAAAGTCCTTTCAATGGCACCAAAGTGGTCCCTGAAACAAGGTCTACCATTTTTAATGTCAATATTCTACCGGTTGTAGGTGGTTGTGAATCATGGAACATTACAACCTCTGAAGACTTGAAAATACCAATCAGAGAGAAAGCAGTAGGGAGAAGCATAGTGCAGTAGAGAAGGTAATAAGGTTACAATAGATGACCAAATAAGGAACTTGGAAGAATTGGAGCAAAAGGGGTCATCAAAAGAGCGTATTGTCAAAAAAAATCAGTGAGTGGTTCATTGGCTCTGGAAGCGGAGTAGGAGAGACTTTAGTCCAAATCTAGCCTCAAGCACCTACTAGATGTGTCACCTTGGACAACCTCTGGGTGCCTTTTTTCATCAATAAAATGAAAATAATAATAGCACCCACCTCCCAGGGTTGTTGTGAATGTGTGTGTATACACATATACATATATGCGCATATACGTACACGCATATATACAAATAGATAAAAGCACTTTACTAACCTTAAAATGCTATCTATATAAACACCAGTTGGCTGTTGTTGTTTAGTCATTCAGTTGTGTCTGATTCTTGGTCACCCCATCGTCCATAGCACTCCAGACCCTTTTATCCTCTACTACCTCTCAAAGCTAGAATTATTAGGTACTAAAAAGAAAATGATCTGGCCATATGTCCAGTGGCATGGACCGATAGTCTGTCGGTGTGTTCCACTGGAACGCTTCTGATGTCTAGAGAGGGCAAAGAAGGCCACTAGCCTTGGTGGTGGGTGTTGGGTCCCCTGTTT
The DNA here is from genome assembly GCA_023548195.1 of Bettongia penicillata ogilbyi. Lineage (NCBI taxonomy): Eukaryota > Metazoa > Chordata > Mammalia > Diprotodontia > Potoroidae > Bettongia > Bettongia penicillata. The sequence goes on from JAJHZJ010000324.1 coordinate 6,832,945, forward strand.
CATGGATGAGGGTCCTTAGTAGATCTTTGGAGGGAATCCCTGGGCCAATGAGATCAAAGATGCACTGGAGTACTTTGAGTAATAATAGTAATAAAGTTCTGTCAAGTTAAAAAGCCATTTACATTGTCATATCTCTCATGTAGTATTAATATAACCATAATATAGTAATATTAATTATCTGATAATATTAATAATGAAAGTAATTTATAATTACCCTGAAATTGAGATGCAAAGTACTTTACCTTATATCTTTGTATCCCACCATAATCCTGTGAGGTAGGTGCCACTGTTGTTATCCCCAATATACACATAAGGAAACCAAAGTTAAGAGAATTTAAGTTAATCATTTAGGGTCACATAGGCAGTAAGGATCTGAAGTCAAATTTGAACTGAGGCTTTCATGTAGCTTACCATCTGCCAGGCCCATGTGACATAACAAAAAACGATGGAAATAATAGTGAAAAGTGTAGGAGAAAGAGGGAAAGGGATAAAAGTGATGATTAGGCACCTACTATGTGCCAGACACTGCGTGAAGTGGTTCACAAACATTATTTCATTTGACTGTCATATAGAAAGTCACAGCACATTCAATTACATATCCTAGGCATCCTCCCTCCTTGTCTTCCCCTTCCCCGCTCTCAGTTTCTGCCTTCTGCTCTATATATAACAATCAGATCAATACAACCATTACTTCAGGAAAGGGCACTACAATCCACTCCCTGGTGGTTACATTCACAGATGGTCCAGACCAAAACTCTCTCCCTTAGACAGTACCTTACTATGGGGGGTGTATTTTCCCTAGGTGAGTGATGTAAGCTTATTGAGGATAGTTGACTATCAAATTTTTGTATTTGTATCACCCTGGCTTGGCACATAAAGATTTAATAAATGATTTGTTTTCATTCATTCACGGTCCAAACACACCATGCAAGGTCCAAAGAAGGAAACTCTATCTGGTCAAGGCACAATACTTAGAGCGAAACAGAGATGGGTTCACAGATATACCCCAGGCCAAATAAATCAGAGGTTTATTGCTTGGATTTCTTCATTAGATTTATTACATTTGCTTCACCCTTACACATTTGGGGTGAACTATGCTAGATATTGTGCATTTTCACCACAGAGAAGGCCAGTAATGTCTGTGTCTCATTCACTGGAATAAATATTCCGCTACCTAATGAGAAACATTAATTTTCTCCTTAAAAAAGGACTTCTTCAAAAACATTTTAACAGCAACAAAGAAAATAATAATAAAGGGAGAATCATCTTTAAATACTTAAAGAAGAGAAAGAAAAGCTTTCCAAAGTTTCCTAGGCCTTGACATTAAATAACATCATTTATTAATTACATACCTAGTTATTCAGAGTTCCTTAAACTTAATAATTAATACCTTTGGTTTCCAACACAAGGAATATTTGGGCCTAGCAAATTAACTTTGCGTGTACAGAGTGACATCTCAGGCACAGTACCAAAGCTCTGACACTTAAGTTCAACTGGAAAGCCAGCTAATGTGACCTGTGATGGGTGACCTGCTTACTGCTGAAACTGATGGTCAAAGTCTGCTTCTTTGGGGGCTTTGTATAACTGCCTCTAAATTAGACAAGAGTTCATATGATAGAAGACTAGTTGGAATACTTAGAGGACATAACTTCAACAAATGTAAACAAAATTAGTCAAAGCATAAGAAAGCTATCTTTCAATACTTTCCCAAAAAAAGGTATTTATGTTTTTTTCTTCTCTCTGTCTGTCTCTCTGTCTCTCTCCGTCTCTGTCTCTCTCCGTCTCTCTATCTCTCTCTGTCTCTCTCTCTCTCTGTCTCTCTCTCTCTCTCTCTCTCTCTCTCTCTCTCTCTCTCTCTCTCTCTCTCTCTCCCTCCCTCCCTCTCTCTCTCTTTCTCTCTTTATGGGATACTGGGTTTGCTGCCAACTTTTTCTCTCAACCTCAAATCAGTCTGACACTTTAATAATATCATGGCCTGAAATAATTCATGTTATTGGTTTTAGCACAAGATAGCAGTGATAAATTATTGCAGGAGCCCTACTCCTCTGCCCACATTCCAGGTCCAGCCAGGCCACAACCTGATACACCTGTGGGCTCTCCCCAGTTGATGGGCAAGCTCTCTAGTCTTCCCTTTGGCATTCATGAGAAATTGCACTCAGGGTGCCTGCTCTTCTCTGGAATCCTCTAATGAACTAATTGTTCATTAAGAAGGAATACCCACAAACTGAACCAAAATAAAATCACTAAGGGGCCTTTTCCCCAAATTGGACCATCTCTGTCCTCTGCATTATCCTCAGAGAGCCTCAGGCGTGGTGTCTCAAATCTGGATGAAATTAACCTCATTTTCTGAGCGCCCTTCCTCCATTTTTACTGGCATGCTTTTCTTCGCAGATCTCTGGCTATCCAGTGAGTTTCCTCTCCCATTCTAGTCTAGACTCTTAGAGAACTACCAAGCTGGGAATCTCACCTTTGACTCATTTTTCTAACACAGAACCTAGGGCTGAATGATAAACTGTCTGTGTATGGGCTCTGTCTTTTTCTGCTTTAGCCCTTTTGGTTTCTGAGTCAAAGTGAAATTATGATACAGTCTCATTGTTCTGATGGAAGGCAAAGGAATTTCAGAGGTAAATGGAATATCTGGTTCACTGGCATCAAACTTGGCCTACTCAATCTGTGATGTCTTGTGCCACCTCTTTTTCATCATATGAAAAGACAAGAAAGTGTTCCTGGCTATTTAAGCATTACCAAGCCTTAGAAGAACAGCTTCTCTTTTTCTTCATTTAGAAATAAAAGCAAATCAGAAAGATCTGGATTTATTCACAAGAGGTATCAAGCTGCAGTGGGAAGAGAATGGGATTTGGGGTCAAACATCCTGGATGAAAATCTCAGCTATTGTATTTAGTGCCTTTGCAACTTGTGTGAATCTCTGACCCTCTTCAAGCCTTTGTTTCCCCAATTGTAAAGTGAGGATTTTAAAAGTTCAATCATTCTTTAAAGTATATGATAGAATCACTTCTTAGATGACATAGGTGTGTGTGTAGAGCCCCCCACCTCCAACCTGAAGTATGATAAGTGAATAATAAAACAAATAGTAAATCCAGATTACAAAAGTCAGGCAAAATTATGCTGTGACTCAGCAAATCAATTACTCCCTACTTCCCAAGGATCTTCAAAGTTACTGTGAGATGTTTCAACTGGGGAAGGTCTAACACTGCATCCTCTCCAGACTCATTCCCTATAAGGGATATGCAGCCCATCTAACCAAACCTGATAGACTTGGAACCAGCTGGAGAGGTCAACTCTAGTCAATGACCAGGAAGCTAGACCGGAGGGAGCAGGAAAATGGCAGTGATCCTCCTGGCTCTGTGCCTGAAACATCATTAAGTCAATTCCAAGGTGGATAAAGGTGAAACTACTCTTCCCAGTTTCTCCTGATGTACAACAGCACTGTCTGACTGTCTCAGAATCACAACATAGCAGAGGTGGACGATACCTTAGGGGCACTGAGTCCAATGTGTACTAACTGGAATCCTTTCTAGAATACACCTGACCAGTGGTCATCCAGCCTTTGCTGGATGACATCTAGACAGGGAATTCACTATCTTCTTAGGCAGTTAGGTGGCACAGTGTTAGGTGGCCTGGAGTTAGGAAGATCTGAGGTCAAAGTTACTCCAAACCTTTACTAGCTGTGTGACCCTGAGAAAATCTATCTCAATTTCCCAAATGTAAAATGGGATTGATAATGGCATCGACATCACTGGGTTGTCATGAGGATCAAAACAGGTCTTATTTTTGAACTCAGCATAGTATCTGACAGGCAAAGCCAGTGCTTAATAAATGCTCATTCTATTTCCCCCTTCCTGAGATCATCTAATTCTCTTGGGGACAGCTCTACTTGGTAGGAATTTGAACGACTTCTTTTCCTCATCAAAGCTCCCATGGATGTTCATCCCAAAATAACAGGATTGAGATGGCTATTCGCACAGCATGCTGGGTCCTAGGCTTTATGCTTCTCTAGTCACGAGCTGGCCTGAGCGTGGTACCTTTGTAGGCTGAAGATGTTCTGTGTGAGAAAAGTGCCATCTTCCTCTTAGTCCTCCTAAGGGATCACCAGCAAAGGAGAACAACTCATCCTCCCCCTTTTCAATTCAGCAAACATTTATTGTAGCTGGCTCCATACCAAGACCATAACAATCTCCACCTGATGCTTTTGTTACCTCACTGCTCACTCACTGCTCTTGGAATCTGGCTTCCCTCCCCGCTGCTCTACAGAAACTGCTCTTTCCAAGGTCACCTTCTAATCCAAAATTCCGAAAGTTTCCTCTCAGTCCCCATTCTTGGCGTTTCTGCAGTACTTGACACTACTGACCACCTTTTCTCCTCCCCTCCTGATTCTCCTCTTTCCAAAATGTCCTCTAATTCTTTTTTTGTCCAATGTCCCAACCGAGGAGCTCTCCAAGGTTCTATCATTTTCTTCTGTTCAATACTCTACTTTAATGCAGGGACTTTTCAAGGAAGTGTGTCATTATCATCATCATCATCATCATCATTGTCATCATCATCATCATCATCATCATCATCATCTTCTTCTTCTTCTTTTCTTCTCTCTCTCTCTCTCTCTCTCTCTCTCTCTCTCTCTCTCTCTCTCTCTCTCTCCCTCTCTCTCCCCCTCTCTCCCTGTGTCCTCCTTCCCCTCCTCATTTTTTCTCTTACCAATGTTCACCATTCATAGGGCTTCAGTGAACACTTCCTTAACTATAATTTCCATATCTTTAACTTAAGTTATGATCTTTCTTCTAAACTCAAGAACAAGTTTCTAATGGCATCCTCGCTGTTTCCACTTGGATGTCTCACCAGCACCTCAAAATCAATATGTCAGTAACCAAACTTATCCCCCAAAGGGGCCATCCAGTTCAATGCATATTTAAACAAGAATATTTTCTCAAACATGTCAAAATGCGGTTATCCAGCCTTTCCTTGGAGGTCTCCAGGGATGAGAAAATCATGACCACATATAGTAGCCCATTATGTCTTTAGATATTTCTCAACCCTAAATCTGCCCTTTGCAACATCAACCTAGATATGTCCCCTGAAGCTGAGCAGAACAGACTGACCCTTCTTCTACATTAAGGAGCATCCAAATACTTGAAATGCTTGAAAAGATTTATTGTTTTCCTCCAAAATACTATCTCCTGGAAGGTAAACATCCCCAGTTCCTTCAAATGATATCAATATGATATGAATTCTAGTCACTTTACTAACTTAGCTCACTTTCTCTTGAAACTCTTCAGCTTATCAATGATCTAGATAAAATGTGTTGTTCAGAGCCAGGGCATTCATTAACCTTTCAAGAGCATCTAATAAGTACTTACTATATCCTCAGACTTCTTGGATCTAAGGGACAAAGACAAAAGTGAAACAATCCTTGCCTTGAGAGAGCTTCCATGCTATTGAAGATAACAGCACAGTCTAATGGTCACTTCCTTTTTCCTGGGGGTTGGGCCTCTTTTATTGTTACCTAAGACACATTAACTTTTTTGTTGACCAATCTGGCAAGTGTTTGCATTTTGCCAGAAACTCCAAATAATTTGGGGTGGTTTGGGTACTCTAGTCTTCCCTAACCCTCCCCCCAATATTCTGCTTGCAACATGGTTTTCTTTCTTTTTTCCTTTCTTTTTTGAACTCAAGTGTTTATTCCTATGGCACCTACATAGTACAGTGGATAGAGGACCTGACTTGGAATCAGGAAGACTCATCTCCCTGAGTTCAAATCTAGCCTTAGACACTTACTAGCTGTGTGACTCTGGGCAAATTATTTAACCTCGGCCTCAGATTCCTCATCTGTAAAATAAGCTGGAGAAAAAATGGCAAAGCACTCTGGTATCTTTGTCAAGAAAACCCCAAATGGGCTCAAAAAGAGTCAGACATGACTGAAAACAATACTACAACAATAATTCATTTCTATGAAATTTTCTTTTTAGATTCTGACCAAGATTTTAGTTTGTACCATAGCATATCAGCAATCCTTCCTTGCACTGTGCCACTTAAATCCATCTTAATTCCAAGGTTATGTTCTTACTTCCTTATTTCTCTTCTCTTCCTATATTCACTGTGGGGCCTGTAAGGAAATCTCTGGGTTTTGAGGCAGAGGGCTCCATTCAACTTTCAGTTCTGTTCTTTATTCTATGTGACTGTGGGTAAGTCATTTCTTCTTTCTCCATCCATAAAATGAGAACATTGTAATAGATAGTAGATACCTTATGATGTCCCTTCCAACTTTCAAGCATTGATCCTGGGATACTTGACAATGTAAACCACTCCATTGTCTTCAGATATCATGACTAAGAGAACAATATCCAGATATCTAACTCTTCCCTCTCCCTCACATCGAGTCAATTACTGCCAGGTCTAACTAAGGCAGTTAAGATTGGATAAAGTCCATGGCTCAAAGTGAAGAAGATTTGAGGCCAAAAAGTACATTGGACATCTAATAGTTGTGTGACCTTTCTCATTCTCAATTTCCTTATCTGTAAAGTGGGGGTAATAAAAGCACTTGCCTTACTGAGTTGTTGTAAGCATCAAATGAGATGGAGAATATAAAATATATGGAAAACTTTAAAGCACTCTGAAAATCTTAGTTATTACCACCATCATTATTATGGCCAATTACAAAATGTGGCTCATGTCCATTCCCTGCCAATGACCCCATCTTAGAACCTTTATATGCTTAATTACCTCTCGGCTGGTAACAAGTAGCAGAGCTGAGGTGACTACTTCACAAAGTCCAAGACAATAAGGAATATCTAACTTGGTGTTTTTTATCTTTCACTGCTACCCAAGCACTGAGTATCATGCTCTGAATATTGTGGGTACCTAATCAATGGTTGTTGAATTAGGGTGGACTGAATTTTGAATGCTCTGTGCTAGATATTAAGGGAGAGAAAAAGATGGATAGGAAATCATTGTTCAAATTATGGTTCCTTAATGTATCTGATCACGTCTCTGTTATATGAAATGACAGAGGCATCCATAGTGACATAGACAGATGGATCTATAGTGAATTGAATCAAACTAGGAAAATAATAGACACAGTGTCAGCCCCAATGTAAACAGAGTCAATATGGAAAATCTGTAGAAATTCACAGTCTAGTATTATTAGCAGATTACCAAAGGTCAGGGATGTATGCCTCCTTTCTGTTAACAATCAACAGTTTGGCAGGGTAGTAGGTGAGGTTTGTTTGGGTGGTTTGAGGGGAATGTCTATCATGTCGCAACCATCCATCTGGCCTCCAAAAGCCTCCAAAGCCCCTCTAAACTTGTCTCTCCCTCCATTTCCTGTCTTCTTACACTTGGCTCTCCTCAGCCTTCTGGCTGCTCCTCCATTTCAGCTTTTGATTCCTGATTGTCCCTCCTTCTTGGGCCACCCTCCTCCTCTCTGCCCTCTACCTTTCAGCTTCCCAGGCTTCCTTCAGGCCTCATGGCAAACCTGATCAACAGGAGGCCTTTCCTGCTCCTTCTCCCATCATTCCCTTGGAGACTGCCTCCAATCTACACTAGCTCTAGCTTTGCACTAGAAGGGGAACTCCTTGAAAGCAGAGTCTATATTTTTTTCTTTGTAGCCTCATCATTTAGCACACAGTCAGTACTTATTAAATGCTTTTTGATGGACTGACTTGTTAGGGAAATCAAATGGCCAAGGAAAGAGGCATATACAGGAAATCACATTGATTTTTAGTCACAAAATAAAAAAATTTGGGGGAACTGAATCAAGAAACATTTATTATGTGCCAGGCCCTGTGTTATATCCTGGAGATACAGAGCCAAAAGCAAAGCAGTATCTACCTTTGGGGAGCTTATATTCTAATGGTCAGAGGGGGAACTTACACAGTTATAGGTGTATATAAAGCACAAATCAGATAAAAGGTAGCCTTGATTGGGAAGATTCTGGCCACTCAGAGGATCAGGAAAGGCTTCATGACCAAGGTAGCACTTGGGCTGAGTCTTAGCTACCTGGTTTAGGTATTTCAGGAAACAGCAGCAATGAGAGCAAACATTGCAAGCATGTGGCAAAGGCATGGAGATGAGACAGACTGTTACGTATTTGGAACAATTGAGTCAATATGGCTGCACCATAGATAGGTGGAGAAGAGCAATGAATAAATAAATTGGAAAGGAGGGCCTGGTTGAAAATGACAAATGAAGGAGTTTATGTTTGATCTTACAGTTCATAGGGAAGCAATGGCATTTACTGAATAAAAGCTGGACCAGAAATAGAAGGGTGCCCAGAGCATATGGGCCTTGGTTTAGGAAGGGTAATATGGAAGGGAAGAGGAAAATCATTTGTGATAGGACAAGAAAATAGTGTGAGCAAATGTGAGAAGGTAGACTGTGCAAGGCATTCTGGGTCAGAAACATTATCAAGGAAAACAGATTGGCTGGAATGGGGAGCAGAGATAAAGCAGAAAACATGAGCTGGGTCTACATTATGGAAGCTTTTGGATATCATACTAACAAAAATCCTATGAACAAGAAGGAACCAGTGAAAGTGTTTGAGTAGGGCATAGATGGTTATGGTGTCTGGGGCTGTTTGGGATGTGTTAGAGGCCAAAGATGCTGTTGGCTTCCTGAAAACTGGAAACTCAACAGGGCTGTGGATTTGGTCAGTTGAGAATGCCACCTTCACCTGAGTTAAATTTGTAGCATTTTTTACATGTAGTTACTTTGTTTCATGAAAGAGGAAGTGAAGTTCTCATCACAATTTACTTTCCTGTCTGTAATATGCTTAAGCCTGCACAGTATATTCATGGGCAAAAAAAAAACCAAGAAAAAAACAAAACCATCAGTAAAAAAGATTCTAGTTCCTTTAATGCACTGTGGTTTTTTTCAAGCATTAATTCCTCTGCTATTTATCCTGATACAGATTGCAAACTGAAAAATAAATCTGAAACTATTGGTAGTAGTTTAGATGAAACTGTGGGTCACTTACTATTTAAAACAAAACAAAACCTCATACACCATCTTCTCAAAATTATCCCCAAATAGTTTTCTCTATATAAAAGCTAATCAGTTTTGTCTCCCTTCTCAAGCGGTCCCCCTAAATCCCCTATAGACAGATGTTTGAATGGTTCTATGACTTATGAGAACTCAAAATATGCATGAAATGGATGGAATAACTGTTTTATTGATTCAAAACTATGTTAACAAGGAAAATTATTTAAAGCCATGAAATATTTCATCTGTGGTTCTAAAGTGTAACCTCAATGGGAGGATCATTTGGAAGGCATTCCAATGCCTGGAACTGATCCTTGGCAGAGATGAAGTGATCTAGAGTGGGAGTGACTGGAAGGACCTATCAGAAGGGGGCTCACAATTTCTTAGGTAGCAGGACTTAACACTGGAGGAGGCCTTACAAAGTACCAACTCCACCTCTCCCTCTTTGCAGGGGAAAGAACCCAGAGGATCAAATGTTTGATTCCTGGTCACATGACTTATGCGTGGAATGAATAACTGGAAGGAAATCATGCCTTTCACTTCTGGATGCTTTGAAGTTTACAAAGTGCCTTCTTGACATAAACTAACCCTGAGAGACTGGAGGTGCCAGGGTCACTGAGTCCATTTTATAGAAGAGGAAATCAAACTTGGAGAGGGGAAATGACAGCAAGTTTGTGGTGGAATTTAAACCAGGGTCTCCTGACACTATCTGTTGTCTTCCCTTGAGCTGATGGGAAGAGTCCTCAGGCTGGAGCAGCTTCAAAGGGAACTTATAGCCCCAATTAGACGGAGAGGAGGAGAGCCAGAATCTAGCAGTAACAGGGAAGCCAAAGGTGATGAGAAGCCAGGAGTGCTAAAGAGTGTTGGATACTTCAGAAAGACTCACAAACATGAGGTCTGAGAAAATCCCCTGGACCTGGCTTATTCCCTCCCTCTTCTCCTTCCTTCCTTCCTTCCTTCCTTCCTTCCTTCCTTCCTTCCTTCCTTCCTTCCTTCCTTCCTTCCTTCCTTCCTTCCTTCCTTCCTTCCTTTTTTCCCTTCTACCTTCCTTTTTCCTTTTGCATCATTCTTTTCTTCTTTTTTTTAATATAAGTCATTATCATCACATCATCATCATCAATAGTGTACTTTTCTATAGCATTTTAGGTGTAGAAATGGGAAGCTAGGTGGTGCAGTGGATAGAGCATCAGTGTAGGAGTCAGGAGGACCTGAGGACACTTGATACTCACTAGCTGTGTGACCTTGGGCAAGTCACTTAACCCTAAATGCCTCATCCTGGGTCATCTTGTTATCCTGATGAATATCTGGTCACTGAGTTCAGATGGCTCTGGAGGAGAAGTGAGGCTGGTGACCTGCACAGCCCTCCCTCACTCAAAACAAAGTCAAGTGCAAGTCATGTCATCATTTCCCTAATGGCATGGTCTTCTTCAGCAATGAAGGGCGAACACACACAGGTGTAGAAATGTGTATCACTTTTCAGACATTGTTTCATTTGCTCCCAAAAACTGAAGCCTTGGGAGGTGAGGATGGTTTGTTGACAAGTTGTGAAAGGTTTTAAAGGCCAAACTGAAGAGTTACTATTTTATCTTGGTGACAGTAGGGAGCCTCTGAAGTTTATAGTGTAATGTAGCAGGGATGTTTTGATGGCAGCTACACCATATCTCTAGAGAGCTTCTTCCTTTACTGCCTGGTTCCTATTCATAATTTTCCACCCAATTATTGAGCCTGAATGGATCTGCTATAGTTTAAGCTCATTGTTTCTTGTCCTAGTCTTAATGAGAATAATTACTGCCTTCATTTTCGAAAATAGCTTTATTTTTGCTGAATTTTTTCAATCTTCTCTCAACATTCCATAGTGCCATATGCATAATTAAAAGCAGAAACAGTGTATCTCTTAATCCCGGGAAGTGCCTCATCATGATTTTGATGAAGGATTCTTGGTAAACAAACAAAAAAAAGAAGAATCTTACATTGGCAACCTCCTCAAGCTTTGCTCAGAGATTTTCAGTAATGAAATATATCATTATCATTATAATAATTACTATAATTGCCATTATTATTAGGGTCAATTCTATCAACTGGAGGGAGGGGAAGTTCCTCTATGAAGAACTAATCAAACTCCTGTGGTCCTTTATTAACTAGCCTGGTAATCAGGCCCTTGCTCAAATGACACCCCATCAATTGATGATTTGTCTGAATATTGTCAGCAGTATTGCCGTAATATACATATTCCATGGCATGGGTCCATGAGGATTCTAGTTTTTCCCATGAAAATACTTCTATTTAACCATACTATAATTTTGCTAACTTTTCTGTTGTAAATAAACAAGTTAAAGTACACTGAGATTCTCAGCTTTTTATTAAAAGAAAATGGACAAGTCCTCATACAACTTTTAGGAGCTTCCTGCTTGGATTCACAACCATCCAAAAGTATTTCTGCCTATCTAGCCCCCTGCAAAGATGTGCACCTTCCTCATGGCCTCCACACCTGAGAAGGCTGCTCTCTCCTTAAAGTTTCAGGACCTGGGCCACTCTTCTCCCAATCCAGGTCCTGCTTTAATCTTCTCTAAAAAGTGATTGTTACCTGAGTTACCTGAGTGACCTGGACTACATATGGGAAAAGCAATGGCTTGAATTTGGAGGACTTGGGTTCAAATCCTGATTCTACAACTTCTGACAATTTAGAATACGTATGACCTTAGAAAAATTATCTTTGTACCTCAGCTTCCTGTTTTATAAAATAAAAGTAATAGGTTATAATATCTCTAGGTTCCCTTCCATTGCTAGATTCTATAACGTTCCTGACTATATCTACAGAAAATACTTTAGCCACCTTTTAGCAGGAGTTAGTGTTGGGGGAAGGGGGTAGGTATATGTATGTATATGTGCTTGTGTGTGCGTGTGTGCACACATGCACATGTGAAACTTGGAATGACTTCTGTCATCACTTCCACTCTGACCATGCATGTGATCCTCTCATCTATCAATCATTTAAGATTTGGGAAGGAAAAGAGGAGTGAAAGGAAATGGAGAAAGCTATTTTTAAAAATTCCCAGGCATTGGGCATAGACCATCATCTGACACTGTACACTAGAATAAAGTCCAAATGGATATATAACCTAGATATGAAGGCTGATATTATAAACAAATTAGGTGAGCAAGAAATAGTTTACCCGTCAGATTAGAATGGAGGTATTTGTGACCAACCAAGAGATAGAGAACATTATGAAATGCAAAATGGATAACTTGGATTACATCAAATTGAAAAGTTTTTGCATAAACAAAGCCTATGCAGCCAAGACTAGGAGGGAAGCAGAAAACTGGGAAAGCATTTTTGCAATTAGCATTTCTGATAAAGGTCTCATTTCTAAAATATAAAGTCAACTTAATCACATTTACCAGAATACAAGTCATTCCCCAATTGATAAATGGTCAAAGGATATGAACAGGCAGTTTTCAGAGGAAGAAATTAAAGCCATCTATAGTCATATGAAAAAATGCTCTAAATCACTATTGGTTTGAGAGATGCCGATCAAAACAACTCTGAGGTATCACATCACACCTATCAGATTGACTAACATGACAAAGGAGGAAAATGATAAATGTTGGAGAAGATGTGGGAGAGTTGGAACACTAATACATTGTTGGTGGATCTGTGAACAGATCCAACCATTCTGGAGAGCAATTTGAAACTGTGCCTGAAGGGCTATAAAAATGCACATTCCCTTTGACCCAACAATATTCCTTCTATGGCTGTATCCCAAAGACATCATAAAGATGGAAAAAGGATCCACATTTACAAAAATATTTACAGTAGCTCTTTTTTTGTGGTGATCAAGAACTGGAAATCGAGGAGTTGCCCATCAATTGGGGAAGGGCTAAACAAATTGTAGTACATGAATATTATAAAATACTATTGTACTATAAGAAATATTGAACAGGTAGACTTTGAGAGAACCTGGAAAGATTTATATGAATTAAAGTTGAGTGAAATGAGCAGAATCAGGAGAACATTATATACAGTAACAGCCACAATGTGCAGGGACTGATTTTGATAGACTTAGTCCATCTCAGAAAAGCAAGAATCTAAAACATTTCCAAAGGATTCATGATGCAAAATGCCATCTGCACCCAGAGAAAGAACTATGGAGTCAGAACTCAGAACGAAGCAGACTACTTTCTTGTTTATTATGTTTCATTGAGTTTTGTTTTCTTTTTCTAATGGTTTCTCCCATTCATTATAATTCTTCTATGCAATGTAACTGGCATGTAAATGTATTTAATAGGAATCTATGTGTAGAGTCCATATCAGATTGCATGCTGTGTTGGGGAAGGAGAGGGAGAAAATTTAAAACTTTTGGAAGTGAATGTTGAAAACTGAAAACAAATAAATAAATTTGAAAAAAATTCCAGATGTCTCCAATTAATTTCAAAAAGCATTTGGGATTAGGTACACAATACATTGTAGTAAATGACTATATTAATATACTGTTTGATAAACCAAAGATCCAAGCTTTTGAGACAAAAACTCAATATGTGACAAAAATGTCTGGGAAAACTGGAAAACAGTGTGGCAGAAACTAGCTATAGACCAACAACTCGCACTATACACCAAGATAAGGTCAAAATGGGTTTTGAGTCAAACACAAAGGGTGAAACCACAAGCAAATTAGGAAAGCCTAGAAGAGTTTGCCTGTCAGATCTACGGATAAGGGAAGAAGTTAGGACCAAATAAGATACAGAGATTACTACAAAATGTAAAATTGATAATTTTGATCATGCAAAAATAAAAAGTTTTTGCATAAATAAAACCAATGCAACCAAAACTAGAAAGAAAGTACAAAACAGGAATACATTTTTTATAGCAAGTATCTCTGATAAAGGCCTAATTTATCAAATATATAGAGATCTGAGTCAAATTTATCAGAATACAAGTCATTCTCCAAACGATAAATGGTCAAAGGATATGAATAGGCATTTTTTCAGACAAGGAAATCAGATTGGCTACTGTGAGAGAAAAGGGAAAATTATAAACATTGGGGGAATGTGAAAAAACTGGGGCATAACTACACTGGGAGTTGTGAACTAATCCAACCATTCTGGGAAGCATTTGGAACAATACTCAAAGGACTATAAAACTATGCATACCCTTTGATCCAGCTATACCACACTACTAGGTCTGTATCCCAAAGATATTTTAAACGGGAGGGCAGGAAGAGGAGAAACCTATTTGTACAAAAAGATTTATAGAAGCTGTTTGTGTGGTAGGTAAGAACTGGAAATTGAGGGGATGCCCATCAATTGGGGAATGGCTGAACAAGTTGTGGTAAATGATTGTAATAGAATATTATTTTCCAATAAGAAATGATAAGCAGGATGATTTCAGAAAAACCTGGAATGAATTACATCAACTGATATAAAGTGCAGTGAACAAAACCAAAGGAACACTGTAGACAGTAACAATATTATATGATGAACAGCTATGACTAACTTAGCTATTTTCAGCAATACAATGATTCAACACAATTCCAAAGGACTCATAATGAAAAATGCTATCTACCTCCAGAGAAGGAACTGATGGTATTTGAACACAGATTGAAGTATACTATCTTTCTTTTTCCTTCCTTCCTTCCTTCCTTCCTTCCTTCCTTCCTTCCTTCCTTCCTTCCTTCCTTCCTTCCTTCCTTCCTTCCTTCCTTCCTTCCTTCCTTCCTTCCTTCCCTCCTTCCCTCCTTCCTCCTTCCTCCTTCCTTCCTTCCTTCCTTCCTTCCTTCCTTCCTTCCTTCCTTCCTTCCTTCCTTCCTTCCTTCCTTCCTTCCTTCCTTCCTTCCTTCCTCTCTCTGTATCTTTCTGTCTCTGTCTGTCTCTCTGTGTGTTTCTCCCTTTCTTTCCTTTTTGTTCAAGTTTTCTTTCACAAAATGACTAATATATGAAATGTTTTTACATTACTGAACATGTATAACCTATGTCAAATTGCTTACTCTTTCAGGGAGGAGGGAAGGGAGGAAGGATGGGATAGAATTTGGAACTCAAAAGTTAAAAAAGCTCCAAAATATTTAAAATTGTTTTTCATATAATTGGGGGAAAATAAAATAATATTTTAAAAAGAGTGGGGGATTAAAGTCTCAAAAAGAAGCAGTTTCCCTTAAGTTTACCCTTCGTCAAGTGAGCATACTCACTCTGTGTGTGTGTTTACATGTGTATATGTGTATGTATGTGTGTGTGGGAGAGAGAGACAGAGACAGAGAAAGTCAGAACGACCCTAAATCACCTTGTGGCTGTTCTAACGGTACAGGTTTGCAACTTCACATCTTTTGGATTTTGTTGGACTTCCTAATTAGAACATGAACTTCTCAAACATAACTCCACCTTGACTGTTATTTCTTTCCTTTCTTCTTAAATCTCCAGAGTGCCAACAATGGTGTTCTGCTTCCCTCTGGCCCAGAATCAATGTTGTCACTCTTCTCATTCAGCAGTGCCCACCAACATTTCTGAGTCTCTCCCACTTCTTGGAGTACTGCAAGGGAGATGCCCACAGTTTTCTCATCACTCCAGATAGTTTCTGGTGTGAGTTTCTTGTGCCATCTGGAAGGCATTCTTTTAGGCCCTTACCAATAAAAGCCAGTCTTTGAGTCACACAATTTTTCATGGGCCAAAGAGGCATGGAGATCACTTGTCACCTCCATACCAGGCTGAGATCTGGATTAACTGATTCAGCTTGTTTTAAAATTTTCAGTTCTATCTCATCAAGAAAATGTTTACTCTCCCCATCTGTTTGTTGCTTCCTGTAAATATCCCAAGACATGAATAATGATTGGCCAGTAACTCATTAATACAGGCCTATTAGACTTTGCCTCCTTTCCCAGGTGAAGGGGGAGAGGATGAGGATGCATGAACAGAAGCAGCTAGAATGATTGATGAGTCTGCAAAAATAGCCTCTGTTGCCCAAGGACTAATACTAAGTTCTTCTTTATCCTTCACTGGCCTACTTAACACTAGAGTAGTCCAAAGGACCTTTGGTTTGCCTATTTCAGGTAGATGGCTGTATGTGAAACTGACTGTAAGATTCCTTTGCCAACCTCAATATAAAAACCCACAGACTTCACCTGTGCCAGGTCACTCCATGGTTCTGGCCATGGTTCTGGCAAAAAACCTATTTCCTGTGCCTAGGTTGGGGTTGTAGCTTCCTTTTTTAGAGTCTGTTTCTTTTATTTTATTTTTAATTAGGAAATAGAAGGAGCATTCCTATAACAGAATTAAAAACAAGATAATTGCAATGAAACTGAAAATCTACTATGTATAACATGCTGTTCCTTATAAATAGTAAAGCTATTGTGTAACTTTCTTTTTTCTGCCTTCTTTAATCCCTCCCATGTGTGACAGGGAGGTAAGTGGTGACATGAGACTCCTTGAGATCTAAGGAGCTAACACATTAGAATTTATTAAAATTATGGTCATTATTAAAATGTTGGTCATTTTTCCCAAGTTTGGACTTCTCCAAGTGTTAGCTAATTTATTGGATTCAAAGTTTATTCAAAGTTTCTACAAAGCTCTTCTCCACATAGAATATTTGTGCATTGGACATATTTCCATGAAAACAGTAGAATATTTGTGTAATTTCTGTTGCCATGGCATAATGGCTAAAGAACCACCTGAGACCTAGGAAGATCTGGATTCAAGTTCTACCCCTGAAACTGACTGTGTGACTTCTCAGGGCTCTTGGCAACCTCTAATATTGCAGAAAAGGTACTAACCAGGGTTGGTAGAAAGTTTTTTTTTTTTTTTTAGCAAAGTTGGTAAACTACCCAAATTAACCTATAGAATCAGTGTAATACTAATGAAATTATCATGGAAACGGATTTTATATGCATATATTATATGCATATCCACATATATTTCAATAGATGCCAATAGTCAACAGACATTTATTAAAAGCCTACTATGGGAGACAGAGCCAAGATGGCAGAGTAGAAAGATGCATATACTCTTGCACTTCCCTCACGCCTGCAAAACACGTGTAAAAAATGACTCTCAAGGGGAGGGGACAAGATGGCGGAGTAGAAAGACTCACATATGCTAGCTCCGAACCCACAACCCATAAATTTTCTGTAAAAAGAACTCCCCACAAATTCTGGAGCACAGCAAGACTCACAGAAACTCAGTGGAGGAGATTTCCATTCCAGAGAGCCCTGGAAAGCCATCCCCAGGGGTCTGTCACGCACCAGACAGGGGAGCCCACGGCTGGGCTGCTCTGGCCACAGGGCCTGAGAGGAGTAGATCCAAGCAGGCTTCAGGGACAGAATCTCCAGTGGCTGCGAAGGTGCCTCCACCCACAGGCGCTACAGGTCAGTGAGAGAGACTTCTGGGCTGGCTGAGAGGGGAGCAGGGTGTCTCCGTGGCTCGGGCCCCCTCAGGAGGCAGCTATGGAGACAGGGACAGCAGCAGACCCGGGCTCCTAGAGCAGACAGGAGCTCAGGGCCATTACTGCATAAACCCCCTGAGGGACCTGAGCCTGGGAGGTGACCTTGCCCCCCACCTGAGCACCAGAACTTCAGCTCACATTGAATAGCAGCCCCGCCTGCCACTGAAAGCCCTGAGGCTGGGGAGCAGCATTTGAATCTCAGAACCCAAGCACTAGCTGGACAGATCTAGGTGGGGGTGGAGAGGAATCTCAAAAGTCAAGTAACTGGCTGGGAAAATGCCCAGAAAAGGGAAGAAAAATAAGACCATAGAAAGCTACTTTCTTGGGGGACCGATGTTCCCGCGTTTCATTTCTGATGAAGAGGAACAATTCTTACCATCTGGAAAAGACATGGAGGTCGGGGCCTCTGTATCCCAGACATCTGAGGTGGATGTCTGGTGGGCTCAGGCCATGGAAGAGCTCAAAAAGGATTTTGAAAATCAAGTTAGACAGGTGGAGGAAAAACTGGGAAGAGAAATGAGAGAGATGCAAGAAAAGCATGAAAAACGGGTCAATACCTTCCTAAAGGAGACCCAAAAAAATGCTGAAGAAAATAACTCCTTGAAAAATAGGCTAACTCGATTGGCAAAAGAGGTTCAAAAAGCCAATGAGGAGAAGAATGCTTTCAAAAGCAGAATTAGGCAAATGGAAAAAGAGGTTCAAATGATCACTGAAGAAAATAGTTCTCTCAAAATTAGAATGGAACAGATGGAGGCTAATGACTTTATCAGAAACCAAGAAATCACCAAACAAAACCAAAAGAATGAAAAAATGGAAGAGAATGTGAAATATCTCATTGGAAAAACAACTGACCAGGAAAATAGATCCAGGAGAGACAATTTAAAAATTATGGGACTACCTGAAAGCCAAGATCAAAAAAAAGAGCCTAGACATCATCTTTCATGAAATTATCAAGGAAAACTGCCCTGAGATTCTAGAACCAGAAGCCAAAATAAGTATTGAAGGAATCCATCGATCACTGACTGAAAGAGATCCAAAAAGAGAAACTCCTAGGAACATTGTGGCCAAATTTCAAAATTCCCAGGTCAAGGAGAAAATATTGCAAGCAGCTAGAAAGAAACAATTCCAGTATTGTGGAAATAAAATCAGGATAACCCAAGATCTAGCAGCTTCTACATTAAGGGATCGGAGGGAGTGGAATAAGATATTCCAGAGTCAAAGGAACTAGGACAAAATCAAGAATCACCTACTCAGCAAAACTGAGTATAATACTTCAGGGGAAAATATGGTCTTTCAATGAAACAGAGGACTTTCAAGCATTCTTGATGAAAAGACCAGAGCTGAAAAGAAAATTTCATTTTCAAACACAAGAAAGAGAAGAAGCATGAAAAAGTAAACAGCAAAGAGAAGTCATAGGGGACTTACCAAAGGTGAACTGTTTACATTCCTACATATAAAGACAATATTTCTAACTCTTAAAACTTTTCAGTATCTGGGTAGTTGGTGGGACCACACACACACACATACACACACACACACACATGCATATGCATGCATGCACATACAGAGACAGAGAGCACAGAGTGAATTGAATAGGATGGGACCATATCTTAAAAGAAATTAAGGTAAACGGTCAGAGAGAAATGTAGTGGGAGGAGACAGGGTAAAATGGAATGGGGTAAATTATCTCTCATTCAAGAGGCAAGCAGGAGACTTTTTAGTGGAGGGAAAAAGAGGAGAGCTGAGAAAAAAAAAACATGAAGTTTACCCTCATCACATTCGACTAAAGGAAGGAATAAAATACACAATCATTTTGGTATGGAAACCTATCTTACAATACAGGAAAGTGGGGGAGAAGGAGATAAGCACAGTGGGGGGGGGAGGATGGGAGGGAGGGCAATGGGAGGAGGGAGCAATTTGAAGTGAACACCCTTGGGGAGGGACAGGATCAAAAGACAGAATAGAAACAATGGGGGGCAGGATAGGATAGAGGGAAATACAGTTAGTCTTACACATCATGACTATCATCGAAGTCATTTGCAAAACTACACAGATATGGCCTATATTGAATTGCCTGCCTTCCCAAGGGGAATGGGTGGGGAGGGATGGGGAGAATTTGGAACTCAAAGTTTTAGGAACAACTGTTTAGTATTGTACTTGCTACTAGGAAACAAGAAATATAGTTAATGGGGAATAGAAAGTCATCTGGCCCTACAAGAGAAAAGAGAAGATGGGGACAAGAGAAGAGAGGGATGATAGAAGAGAGGGCAGATTGGTGATAGGGAAAATTAGAATGCTCGGTGTATTGGGGTGGGGGGAGAGGATAAATGGGGAGAAAATTTGGAACCCCAAATTTTGTGAAAATGAAAGTAAAAAGTTAAATAAATAAATTTATATTATAAAAGAAATGACTCTCAACAAATTCTAGAGCAGTAGAAGGTGCAGAGCCACAGAACAAAAGAAATTTCCAGCCAAAGGTAACATTTATCTCACGTGATGCTGAGGGGAGCACAGCCCAGCCCTGGCCACAGTGACACTAGGAGGAACAGGATCTGAACAGACCCCTAGGGCAGAGTTCCCAGCAGGGAGGGTCCCAGATACCTCAACCCACAGGCAACAAAGAAAGCTCCAAAGGTCAGTTTGGGAGGGCTTTCCCAGCTAGGCAAGAGGAGAATTCCTCCAGCAATAGTCCCAGGTGACAGCAGCAACAGAAGCAGCAGACTGTAGGCAGCTATAGTGGCTGGGAAGCAACCTGGGTCCATTATCCAGGCAGCTCAGCTTAAAGCCTCTGGAGGTAGGGAGAAGCTGATCTAAACTTCAGCCCTAGGTGATGGCCCCACCCTCCCCCAAAGCCCAGAGGAACCCAGCAGCTCATTCCAATCTCTTGACAAAGCATTCAGAAGTCAAGTAACTAGCTGGGAAATTGGGCAGCTGAGTCGAATCTCAGCCTTGAATGCAATACTAGGGAGAGAAGGGGCAATAGGACCACCCTCTTGACAAAGGATTCAGAAGTCAAGTAACTGGCTGGGAAAATGCCCAAAAAACAGAAAAAAATAAGGCCATAGAAGGTTACTTTCTTGGTGAACAGGTGTCTCCTCCCATCCTCTTGGATGAGGAAGAAGAAGGCATACTGACACAGGAAGTCAAGGCCTCTGCCTTCAGGGCCTCCAAAGGGAACTTGAATTGGGCTCAGGCAATAGAAGAGCTTGAAAAATGAGCCAGCAGTTTGCTAAAGGAGAACCAAAAAAATTCTGAAGAAAATAACACCTTTAAAAAGAGGCTAACTGAATTGGAAAAAGAGGTCCAAAAAGCCAATGAGGAGAAGGACGTTTTAAAAAGCAGAATCAGCCAAATGGAGGAGAGGGTTCAAAAGCTCACTGAACAAAATAGTTCTTTGAAAGAGAGAATTGAGTTCAGGGAAATGAATGACTATGAGATAAGGCAAGCAGTTAAAAAAGAAAAACAAATGCTTGAAAAAATGGAAGATAATGTGAAACATCTCATTGGCAAAATAACTGACCTGGAAAATAGATCCAGGAGAGACAATTTAAAAATTATGGGACCACCTGAAAACCATGATCAAAAAAAAAAAAAAAAGAGCCTAGACGTTATCTTCCATGAAATTATCAAGGAAAACTGTCCTGGTATTCTAGAACCAGAGGGCAAAATAAATATTGAAATCATCCACTAATCACCTCCTAAAAGAGACCAAAAGAGAGAAATTCCTAGGAATATTTTGGCTAAATTTCAGAGTTCCCAGGTCAAGAAGAAAATACTGCAAGCAGCTGGAAAGAAGAATTTGAGTATTGTGGAAACGCAATCACAATAACAGGGTCTAGCAGCTTCAACATTAAGGGATCTAAGGGCTTGGAATAGGATATTCTAGAAGTCAAAGAAACTGGGATTAAAACAAGAATCACCTACCCAACAAAACTGAGCATAATGCTTCAAGGGAATAAATGGTCATTCAATGATATAGACGACTTTCAAGCATTCATGATGAAAGAATTTTGACCTTCCAACACAAGAATCAAGAGAAGCATAAAAAGGTAAACAGAAAAGAGAAATCATAAAAGATTTTCTAAAGCTGAACTATTTACCTTCCTACATGGAAAGAAAATATTTATAACTCTTGAGACTTTTCTCATTATTTGGGTAGGTAGAGGGATTGTACACAGACACACACACACACATACATATAGACAGAGTAAAGATTCTGTGTTGAATCAGAAGAGATGATATCCACAAAAAAATCAAATAAAATTAAAATTATGGGGTAAAGGAGGAAAATACTTGGAGGAGAAAGGGAGAAATGGAATGGGACAGGCTATATAACTCATAAAAGAGATAAGAAAGTTTTCTTCAGTGGAGTGGAAAAGGGAGAGGGGGAGAGGGCAAAAGTGAAACTACTCTCTCCACATATGGCTTAGAGAGGGAATAACATGCTCACTAAATTTGGTATAGAAATCTGTTTTACACTACAGGAAAGTAGAGGAGGAGGAGACAAATGGGGTGAGGGGAATGATAGAAGGGATAGCAAATGGGAGAAGGGAGTAACTAGAAATAAACACTTTTGGGAAGGGACAAGGTCAAATGAGGGAATAAAAAAATAAGGGGGGATAGAGTAGGATAGAGGGCAATATGGTTAGTATTGCACAACATGATGATTATGGAAGTCTTTTGCAAAATGACACATATTTAATATGTATTGAATTGTTGCCTTCTCAGTGGGGATGGGGAGGGAGTGAGGGAGGGAGAAGTTGGAATTCAAAGTATTAGAAACAGATGTTGAGAATTATTATTGCATATAACCAGGAAATAAGAAACACAGGTAATGGGGTATAGAAATTTAGCTTGCCCTACAGGAAAAGAGAGAAGATGGGGGAAAGGGAAGGGTGGGGTGTGATAGAAAGGAGGGTACATTGAAGGAAGGAGAATGCAAGGTATTAGGGGATGGGGAAGGCGAGACATGGGGAGATAAATTGGACATGTTACAAAGTGATGTAAAAGCAATTAGTATTAAAACAATTGACTGAATTAATTATTGAGACTAAATCAGAGACATTTTTAGTTTGGGGAAAAGAATTTTAGTCTAAGTTTCCTAGAGGCAGATAACCTCAGGTAAAATTTGGCATTGATGGAAAAGTTAAGGTTTTCATGGTAAATTTGATTTTATGATTGTTACTCAATCAGGAACTAGAACACATATAGAAAGGCGTGTAAGCCACTTAAGACTTGCCTCAAAAGATATTCCTTAGCCAACATGAAATTACAGTCATATCTGAGTCTCACTTCATGTATGGATAGCAAGAAAGGTTGTCTGAGCCTCCAATCCATGATGCCAGTAAGTCTGTGAGATGGTGGTAAGAGCTGAAAAAGGTGACCTCATGGGAAGGGTGGGAGAGTGAGTGTTCAGCTTTGGCCGAGGTAGGAGTCTCCTGACTCAGTTTCCCCACTGACACCTGGCAGACTGTAAACCTGACTGAATGCAAGTTGACAATGTACTCCTGCCTGGAATTGACATGATGTTGGGGAGAATTTGTTTCCCTGCAGTGTCCCTACTCTTAGTGGCAATTTCCTATAGTCAAAAGGTTTGTAAACTTAACACCTGATCTATTTAATTACAGTGTTGGTGGGAGAACATCTGAGCTTAATTTTAAAATTAAGCTATTAGGCTTAGGACTTTAGACCAACAATAATAAGTTAAGGTCCTTTAATTCTTAGTAATACTGTGGAGACAATTAGGTGAAGAGCTTGTGAAGCTAACATACATAGTTATTATTTGTATCTCAGTTGGTTAATATTAAAAAAATTCGTTTGTGGTATATATTTAAATGCCTTAAAAGAAGTGTCACCTGACCAAAAATTGGAATTGTTTTATATGATATGAACTGTGTTAAAAATAAAAAGTGCAAAAAAAAAAGCCTACTGTGTGCTGGACACTGTGCTAACAATAAGGACACAAAGAAGAAAAAGACAGTTCCTGCCCCCAAAATGCTTACAATCTAATGGGGGAAGATAATAGACAAAAAGAAGGTCAAAGGGGAGGGGCATCAGAAGTTAATGCAGGCCAAGCGTGACTTGTGTAGATAGAAATCAGCAGATAGAAAATGAAAAGTTACCTGAAAAGTTCTGAGCCCTCTATAAAGGAAGGCTTTGGGAGGAGTTCATCTAACCTTCAGCCCTGCAGTCAGAAGGGAGAGATAACTAAGCTGCTGGGAAGGTATTGAGTATCAAGCTGAATCAATTTTCATGGTCATGAGATTTCAGGAGAAGAGTTTATATCCTGGGGGAGGTGAGGTGTTCATGGAGTCAGACAGAACCTTGAAAAATGAACAGAGACAGAGGGCAAAAGGTGCCTCTACTTCATCTTGCATCTGAGCAATTACCAGATCTTGTCATTTCTGCTTTGACAATCTCTCTCCACTCCTGCTGTCTCCAACCTACTGAAGGCCCTCATCACCTCTCACTTGGACTCTTGCCACAGCCTCTGATGGGTTTACCTGTCTCAAGTCTCTGCCCACTCCAAGAAATCCGCCCCCCACCACATACACAGAGCTGCCAAAGTAATTTTACTGAAGTGCAACTTTGACTTTGTCACCTCTCTCATTAAAAAATAAAATTTCTGTGACTCAATTAGCATTTTTTTTTAGTACCTGCTATGTGCCAGGCACAGGGGATGAAACACAAAGAATGAGCCTGAATTTCAAAGAGCTTCCATTTTAATGGGGTATACAAGTTGAAGGCTACAATGTTTTCAACTTTTGTATCCCCCTCCCTAATCCCTGACCTAGGGTTCTGCATATAGCAAGAGTTTAATAAAATATTTGTAATATTCTATTGTCTTTCAATTAAACCATTGAATAAGGCTTTGCTTTTCTCATGTTGGTAGTTTTGTCAGGGAATCCAGTGGCAAGAGCTGAACTCTGAGTAATGAGAGCTCAGTTTGAGTCCTGGCTCAATCATTACTCCTGTGTGACCTTGGGAAGGGCATATTCCCTTTGTACCATCCTTTCCTCATATGTAAAGGGAGGAGGCTGAGCTAGTTCTTGTGACGCTTCCATTTCTGCTTTCTCTGATGGTGCCATCAAATGCCAACACTTTCTCAGCCTCCTTAGAGCCCTGATGCATCTCCCGCCTGTTCATACAGGGTGGGACACATTTCCTTGCTGCTTGGCATGTGATGCATCATTAGTTGCCTTGCTGTTGACTCACTGTCTATTAAGCTACTAAAGGGCACAAATGAAGATTGGATCATGGAGGCCATTATACATGATGTCCTTTGCTGATTTATGGGCCTGTCCTTCCTTTCCATTTTCAGCAGGAATTTGGCATTCAGAGACTCTGCCTGGGAATTAATTGGCTAGCCCAAGAAGACACATTGTTTTCTCCAAATAAAGCCATCCTGAATTGAAAATTAATAGAAGGCCTCAGTTATTCCCTCCTCATTAAAGGTTAATTTTTCAAAGAGAGACTTAATAATCTACATTTTAAAATGAAATATCCTGCCATGTACTAGCTAGTTTCCTGGCCCCCACAGTTTCATGAAATATTAAATTCAGACTCTAAAAACAAATCCAAGGTGGGAAAGAGAAGGACAGAATGCACAGAGACCGTTATTGAATTGGAATTATTAAATTTGAATTGAACACAAAATGTTAAGGATCATAGAACTATGGATGGCATAAAGGAGGCTCTCAATGAAGGCGATCATGTATTTAGTTGTCAGTTGTCAATTTGTACAATTTCCTCCTTTTATAGATAAGAAGCTCAGGGAGCTCAACTCCTTTTATTCCAAATCTAGCTCTCTCTCCCCACCTCCTCCCATTGTTGACCCTCAGTCACCACTTTGTAACAGTTACACCAACTAGCTCCTGCCATCCTAGAGATGATGGAATGGCCTCTGAGCCCCATAATGCCTCTCATGTTTGGATTTAGACAATATATTCTGGAAAAAAAATTCATGGGCTTAATCACAAATTGCTCCGAGTCCCCAGTAAGGAAGTTGCCAACAACCAGTCAGAGGTTGAACTCTATGTTTAACTTGAAATCTGTATCAGTCTTAATTGACCCAAAATCTCTTTGTAGGCAAAACAAAATTTGGTTTGCTAGAAATCGTGAGTGACAAAACATGAGGTCCTATTGTAGTGGCTGTATCTACGTAAGCACCAGCAAGGGAAGTTGTGAAATGAGCTGCCCTGTTCTTGGGACTTCCCTCAGCCTGTGTTTTTTTGTGTGAGACTCTCACAAGCAAATGACCCTCCTCAAGCTTTCCCTTCTCTGATCTCTGCTAATCTAGGGTCATGGAATCATGAACCCTCAAGATGGAAGGGACTTCACCAAGCCCAGCCTCCTTAATTTGGAAGTGGGGAAGTGGAAACTCAGAGAGGGTTGGTGATTCTACAGGTAGTATGTGACAGAGCTCAGATTCAAAAAAGCTCCTTCTACTCCAAATACAATTGTCTTTCCAATGCAGAGCTACAGCTGCTCTAAGGAGGAAGGAAGGAAGCATGGATTGATTAAATGCCAGGCATGGCCCTTAATGCTTCACAAACAGGATCTCATTTGATTCTCACAACAACCCTATTAGGTAAGTGCTAATATTGTCTCCAGTTTATAGTCAGAGAAACTGAGGGAGACAAAAAGGTTAAGTGAATTTCCCAGCGTCTCACAGCTCATAAGTGTCTGACACCAGATTTTGAATTCATGTCTCCTTGTCTTCAGACCCTGTACTCTATCCACTGTACCACCTGACCACCCTGGGAGCAAGTGATTTGCCTATGCATAGATGTCTCTCTCCTTCCTATAAAATCACTGAAGTTACCGGATATGTGGATCTATGCACTGCAGTGATAAACCTGGAAATCCAAGAAATACATCTCCACTTCCATTTGAACTGGACGGGGATCTTTCCTCTTATACTTGCTAGCTGCATGATCACTAGCAATTCACTTAATATCTCCATATCTCAGTTTCTTATTATGTAAAGTGGCAGCAACAATACTTGTAGTACATTCTTCACATAGTTGTTGTAAAGATTAAACATGATTGTTTAAAAAAATTGTTACATTCTAAGTACTGCACTGCCTCCCTCCTTTCCTCCCCATACCACACTTGAGAAGGCCCTCATCACACACACACACACACCCACACACACACACACACACACATACACACACAAACACATCTATATGCGTTTCTATATCTGTATTATCTATATGTGTATACACATAAATACATACAAGTACCTATGTAAAACCATACTATACATAACTTCTATTTATCAGTCCTTTCTCTGGAGGTGGATAGCATCTTCCTTCACAGGTCCTTTGTAGCTGATTTGAGTATTGATAACATTCAGAATAACTTGGTTAGTTACAGTTGTTCTTTGAAAAATTTTGCTGTTACTATATAGAATGTTCTTTCAGTTCTGCTCAGTTCATTATTCATTGTTTCATGCAAGTATTTCCATATTTTTCTAAATCAGCCAGCTCATCTTTTCTTACAACACATCAGTATTCCATCACAATCATATATCACAAGTTTCCCAGTTGATGTACATCCCCTCAATTTCCAGCTCTTTGCCACCATGAAATGTTTTAGAACACATTGATTCTTTCCCTTTTAACCTAATCACTTTGGGAAACAGTAGTTTTGCAGGGTCAAAGTTGTGTAACTCTTTGGGCAGAGTTCCAGACTGCTCTCTAACATAGATTGACCAGTTCACAACTCCACCAACAGTGTGACAGTCCCAGTTTTTTAACATCCCCTCTAACATTTGTCACTTTTCTCTTGTATCATTTTAGCCAATCTGATAGGGGCAAGATGGAATCTCAAAGTTGTTTTAATTTGTATTAATCTTGCAGGGCTCTTTTTATAACTATATATATATATATATATATATTATATATATATATTTATATATATATATATATATATTTTGTTTTCTTCATTGGAAAACTGCCCATTCATAATCCTTTGGCCTTTTCAATTGAGAAATGACTCATATGCATATAAATTTGATAAACTTCTCCCTATGTTGAGATAAGACTTTTATCTTAGAAATTTTCTATAAAATTTTCCCCCAATTTTCTTCTAGTATTGGCTACATCAGTTTTATTTGTGCAAAATGTTTTTAATTTAATGTAATGAAAATTATCTATTTTTTATATCTCACAATGCTCTGTCTCTTGTTTATTCATAAATTTTTCTCCTATCCATAAGTCTGATAGGTAATATATTTCATGTTCTAATTTTCTTATGATGTCTCCCTTTATATCTAGGTCGTGTAACCATTGTGACCTTATCTAGGTAAATGACATAAGATATTGCTCCATATCCCTTTTCTCCTAGATTGTTTTCCACTTATTCCAACAATTTTTATCAAAAAGCAAATTCTTATCCTAAAAGTTTAAATCTTTACATTTGCCAAACACAAGGTTACTATGATCTTTGCTACTGTGTATTTTATGTTTACTCAGTTCCACTAATCTAACTTTCTGTTTCTTAGCCAGTACCAGATAGTGTTGATAATTACTGTCTTATAATATAACTTGAGATCTGATACTACTAAAACTCCTCTCTCTACATTTAAAAAATTATTTCCTTTAATATTCTTGATCTTTTGTTCTTCCATTGAATTGTATTATTTTTTCCAGCTTAAAAATGGTAACTCTTGATAATTTAATTGAGATGCCACTGAATAAAAAGATTAGTTTAGGTGGAATTGTTGTTTTTATTATGTTGTCTCTGCCTAACCAAGAGCAATTACTATTTCTCCAATTATGGAAATCTGGCTTTATTTGCATGAAAAGTATTTTGCAATTACACGCATGTGGTTCCTGGGTTTGTCTTTGTAGGTATTTTGTATTCTCTACAGTTATTTTAATTTTTATATCCTCTATAGTTATTTTACATGGGGATATCTCTTATCTCTTCCTACAGGGTTTTGGGTTTTGTTGATGATACATAGAAATGCTGATGATTTCGTGTGAGTTTTTTTATATCTGCTACTTGGCTAAAATTATTGTTTCCACTGACTTTTTAGTTGAATCTCTAGGATTTTCCAAGTATATCATCATATCATCTGCGAAAAAAGATAGTTTTACTACCTCATGGCCCATTTTGCTTCCTTCAATTGCTTTTTCTTCTCTTATTGCTATTGCTAGCATTTCTAATGCAATATTGAATAATATTGGTGACAATGAGCATCCTTATTTCATTAGTGATTTTATTGGGAAGGTTTTTACCTTATCCCCATTACAAATAATGCTTACTAATTTTTTTAGGTAGATGCATCTTTTCATTGTAAGGAAAACTCCATTTATACCTATATTTTCAAGTGCTCTTAAAAAGAATGAGTGTTATAGAAAGAGTTGGGGAGGAGCCAAGATGGCAGAGTAGAAAGACTCAGGTATGCTAGCTCCAAACCCACAGCCCATATATTTTCTGTAAAAAGAACTCCCCACAAATTCTGGATCAGTGTAAACTGTGCAGAAACACAGTGGAAGAGATTTCCATTCCAGAGAGCCCTGGAAAGCCATCCTTAGGGGTCCATTGCGCTCTGGAGGCAGAGCCCACCCCTGCACTGCCCTGACTGCGCAGCCCCAGAGGAGCAGATCGGAGCAGGCTTCAAGGATGGAACCTCCAGTGGCCGTGAAAGTCCCTCCAGCCACAGGTGCTACAGGTCAGTGAGAGAGAGTTCTGGGCTGGCTGAGAGGGGAGCAGGGTGTCTTCGTGGCTCGGGCCCCCTCTCGAGGCAGCGGCAGAGGGAGCGGCAGAGGCAGTGGGGACCGGAGACTCCTAGAGCGGACAGGAGCTCAGGGCCATTACTGAAGGTCTCTGCATAAATCCCCTGAGGGAACTGAGCCTGGGAGGCGGCCCTACCCCCACCCAAGCACCAGAACTTAAGCTCACATTGAATAGCAGCCCTGCCTGCCACTGAAAGCCCTGAGGCTGGGGAGCAGCATTTGAATCTCAGACCCCAAGCACTAGCTGGGCAGATCTAGGTGGGGGTGGAGAGGAATCTCAGAAGTCAAGTAACTGGCTGGGAAGATGCCCAGAAAAGGGAAGAAAAATAAGACCATAGAAAGCTACTTTCTTGGGGGACAGATGTTCCTGCCTTTCATTTCTGATGACGAGGAACAATTCTTACCATCAGGAAAAGATGTGGAGGTAGGGGCCTCTGTATCCCAGACATCCAAGGTGGATGTCCGATGGGCTCAGGTCATGGAAGAGCTCAAAAAGGATTTTGAAAATCAAGTTAGACAGGTGGAGGAAAAACTGGGAAGAGAAATGAGAGAGATGCAAGAAAAGCATGAAAAACGGGTCAATACTTTGGTAAAGGAGACCCAAAAAAATGCTGAAGAAAATAACATCTTGAAAAATAGGCTCACTCAATTGTTAAAAGAGGTTCAAAAAGCCAATGAGGAGAAGAATGCTTTCAAAAGCAGAATTAGGCAAATGGAAAAAGAGGTTCAAAAGATCACTGAAGAGAATAGTTCTCTCAAAATTAGAGTGGAACAGATGGAGTCTAATGACTTTCTGAGGAACCAAGAAATCACAAAACAAAACCAAAAGAATGAAAAAATAGAAGATAATGTGAAATATCTCATTGGAAGAATGAGTGTTATATTCTGTCAAAAGGTTTTTCTGCCTCATATGATTGATATAATCGTATGATTTTTGTTCCTTTTGTTATTGATATAGTCAATTTTGTTAGTAGTTGTCCTTATGCTAAACCATTCCTGCATTCCTGGTATGAATCTCACTAGTTCACACTGTTTAATTTTTGTGGCATATTATTATAACCTCCTGGCTAATATTTTATTCAGTATTTTTGCCTCTGTTTTCATTAGAAATTGATCTAGAATTTTCTTTCTTTGTTTTTGATCTTCCTGGTTTAGGTATCAGTATCACATTGATTTAATAAAAGGGGTTTGGTAGAACTCCTTCTTTGTCCTTTATTCTATGTAATTTATTCACTACTGTAGTTGGTTGATCTTTAAATGTTTGGTAGAATTCACTTGTAAATCCAGCTGGTGCTGATGTATTTTTTCTTAGGGAGCTCATTTATGGTCTGTTCAATTTATTTTTCCAAAATAGATTTGTTTAGATATTCTATTTCCTCTTCTGATAATCTAGGCAGTCTATACTTTTCTGAGTATTCTCCCATTTCACTTACATTGATAAACTTATTGGCATATAACTGAGCAAAATAACTCCTAATAATTGTTTTGATTTCATCTTTATTAGTGGTATATTCACCCTTTCCATTTTTGATAGTAGCAATTTGATTTTCTTCTCTCTTTTAAAAAATGATATTAACCAATGGCTTGTCTATTTTTTTTAAAATAAAACCAACTTCTAGCTTTATTTATTACCTTAATGATTTTCTTATATTCCACCAAAAACTGAGACATCTTCACTCCAAATGTTCAAGTGGACTATTTGTGCCTAATCTGTAGCAGAGCCTTCTAAGCCTATTTTGGGCTGATCAGCCACAGTTAGACACACTGTACCTTGACTCTAACATGGTGATGTCATGTTGGTCATTTTAGAGAATGATGGACAGCAACTAACCAACCAATCTACATTCTGTTTTATTAATCTAGCCTTTAATTTTTAGAATTTCTATTTTGGTGTTTAATTGAGCATTTTTAATTTGTTCTTTTTCTAGTTTTTTAAAATTGCATACCCAATTCATTGATTTGCTCTTTCTCTATTTTATTAATGTATTTACAGATATAATTTTTTCCAGTTACTGCTTTGCTACATCTCATTGTTTTGCTATGTTTTCTTCTTATTATTCTCTTTAATAAAACCACTTATTATTTCTATGACTTGTTCTTTAATCCACTTATTCCTTACAATTAGGTTGTTTAATCTCCAATTAATTTTTAATCTGTTTCCATGGTCCCTTATTAAATATATTTTATTGCATTATGATCTGAAAAGCATGCATTTAATATTTCTGCTTTTCTGCATTTAACTATAAAGTTTTTATGCCCTAATACAGGAGCAGGGAACCTGTAGCCTTGAGGCCATATGTGGCCCTCTATGTCCTCAAGCAAGGGCCTTTGACTGAATCTCAACTTCACAAAACAAATCTCTGTAATAAAAGGATTTATACTGTGAAGTTTAGATTTAGACAAAGGGCTGTACTTGAGGACCCAGAGGGCCACATGTGGTCTCAAGGCCACAAGATCCCCACCCCTGCCCTAATATATGGTCAATTTACAATGCACCACTGAGAAAAAATGGTATATTCATTTCTATTCTCTTCTGATATCTACCATATCTAGCTTATCAAAGATTCTATTCATCTCATTGACTTTTTTTGTTAGATTAATCTAGTTCTGAAAGGGAAGGTTAAAGTCTTCCACTACTACAGTTTTGTCATCTATTTTCACCTGTAATTCTTTTAGTTATTCCTTTAAAAATGTGGATACTGTAGCATTTGGTGCATATAGGATTAGTACTGATATGACTTCATTATCTATGTCACCTTTTATCACAACACAGTTTCCCTATTTATCTCTTTGAATTAAATTTCTTTTGTCTTTAACTTTGTCTGAGATCATAACGGCTTCTCTCTCTGTCTCTCTCTCTTCCTTGCATTAGCTGAAGCATAAAAAAATTCTACTTCAGCACTTTACTTTTACTCTATGTGTGTCTCATATTTTAAAATGTATCTTATAAAGAACATATTGTCAGATTCTAGTTTTTAATCCATTCTGCTATCCATTTCTATTTTATGGGTGAATTCATTCCATTCACATTTGAAGTTATAATTACTAGCCATGCAATTCCTTCCATCCCATTTTCCCCTACTGTTTATCCTTCTCTCTTCTCTTTTTGCCCTTTCCCTCTTCAAATGTCTAATTTGCTTCTAACCAATGCCTCCCTAATTCACACTCCTTCTAAAAGCACCTCCCATATCCTCTCCCTTTTCCCTCCCATTTCTTGATCTGCATACCCTTCTAATGTGATCATTTATCTCAAGCACTTTACCAGTCTTGAAATATTATGCCCAAATTGATTTTTGATATTCATTTTAACTTGCCACTTTGTAGGTCCTTCCAGTCCCGTTCATTGGTCATTTGCTAACATGGAGCTGCTGTTTTCTTATAGTCCTGGAAGAAGTCAAGAACTCCATTCCAATCCTAAATCACAAAGCTTGGAGCCTGAAGGATAAAATTCTTAATGCAAAGTCTTTGATTTTCTTCCTTCACATAGAAAGGAATCTCCTTGAAGGCAAGGACTGTTTCTTTTTTCTCTTTGCTTCCCTAGCATCTTCCAACACTCTTGGTACTTCTCAATTAATTGAATGAATGAACAGAGTAGGTTTGTATCAGAAGTTGCAAGATGGACAAAATTGATTATCTGAGGTCTTTGATCACCCTAGGATATTTGCATATTGACCTTCTCTCTGGCTGCTTTCTACTGATACCTATTTTTCAGCTACTTAGGTCATTCATTCCCTATATTTAGACCCAAGACCCTCCCCATATTTATTTCAAGGAAGTTTCCCACTTCTATCCAATTATTGCCAAACTATGCTTATGTGAATAAACAATTTTAATAACCATTAAAAGTAGACAACCTTGCTGTTGCAAACTTTTCTGTAGGCAAGTTTCTAGTTGCCAGATATTCAGTAATTGCCAAGATGAACACAAAGATGAAGTGTCTTGTGCCTCTACAACATTTCCTGAATGTTGTTTACCTTGTATCTGGGTGAGATTGCATAAGGCACCTGGTGACTCAAAGTATGGGCAAATGCCTGAAAATATCTTCCTACCTGACTTTCCTTGTGCTGCTGACTATAGATTGTTGAGTTTGCTCCTGAAAGATACCCTCAGTGCTTTGCTTCAGGCCATGTTATGACAGAAATACTTCAATACTGCAAGGATGTGAGTAATCCTAAATGTACATGTGAGGAAAGGGAGAAAAGGTGTTTCCTCTGTCCATTCAGATTGTAGACCTTTCCATCACCTAGTAGCCAGTTGTATGTGGTTGCTCTGGCTAAAAACACTGCTTCTCCCTGTGCTGAACCCTGTAATGATGGGACCTCTAAACTTGGTTGTCTTGATTCTTAGAAATAGTTACACTGCTCTTTTTTAGGCATCAACTCAAGGTCTCTCCAATTCAGAAGGGTCTGTCAGGGCTTTCTTTGTTCTGATGGAGCCTTAGAGAGCCCAGATTAGAGCCATGATGCATCAAGAAATCAGAGCAGGATGTCAAGAGAGGATGATTCAAAAGGCATTGTAAGAGCATCCATTCATTCAAAGAATTTGTCACACATTTTATAGAAGGGGACCAGGGACAGAGTTATTTTAATGTTTCTTTTTAAAAATTAATGTTATTGAAACTTCCTCTAACATGCACCAGCATTCAAATACATAAATAGAACAAAAAGAAAGCCCCAGAAAGAGACTAGAAAGCAGAAAACAAAGAGCAGACTGTGGATGGTGGCTACTAGACCCATAGACTTTGACTTGTCACTGATGGGGAAAGTCAACAAGGAAGATGACTATTCTACCCTTCTTATTAGCCTCCACACATCACCTCTAGTTCCCTAATCCTTTCAAGCCTCGGTTTTCTGGGCATCCATTTTAATGTTGTTGATGAAATCATTGTCTCTTTTTGCCTCCTCAGAGCCAGAGTGAACTTGTTGTAATTTATTTTGGTTTTACTTTCTCCTCTCTGAATGATTTCAAACAAGTTTTTCCAAATTTAATTATTCATTTATTCAATTAACTGTTAGGTGACACAGTGGGTAGAGCACTGGGAATAGAGTCAGGAAGACCTGAGAGTGAATCTTGTGACTGTGAGATCTTAGACAAGTCACTTAATCTCCATCTGCTTCAGTTTATTTATCGGTAAACTGGGGACAATAATAGTATCTGCCTCCCAGGGTGGTTGTATGACATGTTTGTAGAGTGTTTTGCAACCCTTAAGATGCTATATAAATGTTAGCTATTACTACTACCATCATTAATTTGTTATGTTGAAATAACACTTTATTCCATCCACAGGCTATAATTTATTACTGGACATTTCCCAATTGATGTAAGCTTAGTTTGTTTCCATTTTTTAAATTTTTATTATTTTTTTAAATTTATTTTCAGAGCTCTACAGTCACTACCATATGACTTAGATTTTTTCCCTTCCCTCCTCCTTTCCTACCCTTTCCCTTCTCAAGACAGCATACAATTTTATATATGTTCTACACATACATCCCTAGTAAATACATTTTCACTACAGTCATACAGCATAGAGGAATTAAAATGAATGGGAAAAATCATGTAACAAACCAAAATGTAATACAAGAGAAACTGATCTGCTACATTCTGCAATTGAATTCCATAGTTCTTTCTCTGGATGTGGAAGGCATTTTGCCTTAAAAGACCACTGGGAATTTTTTAAGTCCTTGCATTGCAGTGAAGTTCCAAACCTACCAGAAAAAACTCTTGCACACTGTGGTCATTGCTGTGCAGGAAGTTCTACTGATTCTGCTCCTTTTGCTCAGCATCAGATCATATAATTTTTTCCAGGCCTCTCTGAAGTCTTCCTGTTCATCATTTCTTATAGCACAGTAGTATTCCATTACATTCGTATACCATAATTTATTCAGCCATTCTCCAATTGATGGGCATCCCCTTGATTTCCAATTTTTTGGACACCACAAAGAGTGCTGCTATAAATATTTTTATACATGTGGGACCCTTTCCCATTTTTATGATGCCTTGGGGATACAGTCCTAGAAGTGATATGGCTGGGTCAAAGGATATGCATATTTTTGTAGCCCTTTGGGCATAGTTCCAAATTGTTCTCCAGAGTGGTTGGATCTGCTCACAGCTCCACTAACAATGAATTAATGTTCCAACTCTCCCACAACCTCTCCAACATTTATCATCTTCCTGTTCTGTTATGTTTGCCAATCTGATAGGTGTGATGTGGTACCTCAGAGTTGTTTTGATTTGCAGCTCTCTAATCAATACTGATTTAGAGCATTTTTTCATATGACTATAGATATCTTTAATTTCTTCCTCCGAAAACTTCCTGTTCATATCCTTTGACCATTTATCAATTAGAGAATGATATGTGTTTTTGTACATTTGGCTTACTTCTCTATATATTTTAGAAATGAGGCCTTTATCACCAATATTAGCTGCAATAATTCTTTCCCAGTTTTCTGCCTCCTTCCAAATCTTGGTAGCATTGGGTTTGGTTGTGCAAAACTTTTCATTTTAATGTAATCAAAATTATCCATCTTGCACTTCATAATGCTTTCTATCTCTTCTTTAGTCAAAAATTCTTCCCTTTTCCATAAATCTGATAAATACACTATTCCTTGCTCCACCAAATTGTCCATAGTATTAATCCTTATACCTAGAATGTGTACCCATTTGGACTTTATTCTTGTACACAGTATCAGGCATTGGTCTTTGCCTAGTTTCCACCACACTGTTACTCAGTTTTCCCAGCAATTTTCGTCAAACAGTGAGTTCTTATCCCAGAAGCTAGGGTCTTTGGGTTTATCAAACAGTAAATTGCTATATTCATTGCCTACTGTGTCTTGAGTACCTAGCATATTCCACTTGTCTACCCTTCTGTGTCTTAGCTAGTATAAAGTGGTTTTGATAATTGCTGCTTTATAATACAATTTGAGATCTGGTAGCACTAGGTCACCTTCCCTAGCATTTTTTTCATTAGTTCCCTTGATATTTGTGAGTTTTTGTTCTTCCAGATGAATTTTGATATTATTTTCTCTCTGATAGTTTGATTGGTATGGTGATAAATAAGTAAATTAATGTAGGTAGAGTTGTCATTTCTATTATGCTGGCTTGGCCTACTCATGAGCAACTGATGTTTTTCCACTTACTTAGATCTGAATTTATTTGTGCAAGAAGTGTCTTGTAATTGTGTACATATAGTCCCTGTGTTTTTTTTGGCAGGTAAACTCCCAAATATTTTATAATGTCTACCTTAGCTTTAAATGGGATTTCTCTTTCTATCTCTTGCTCTTGCTGTGGGCTTTGTTACTAATATATAGAAATGCAGAAGATTCGTGTGGGTTTATATTGTAACTTGTGACTTTGCCAAAGTAGTTTATTGTTTCAAGCAATTTTTTACTTGAATGTCTGGGATTCTCTAAGTATATCATCATATAATCAGCAAAGAGTGATAACTTAGTTTCTTCTTTGCCTATTCTAATTCCTTCAATTTTTTGTCTTGTCTAATTGCTACAGCTAACATTTCTGATATCATATTGAATAACAGTGGTGATAATGGACATCCTTGTTTCACTGCTGATCTTATTGGAAATGTATCTAGCTTATCTCCATTGTATATATTGATTTTCTCCTTCTCTTGATAGTTTTGGAATTTGACAGCAATATTTCTTGGTGTTTTTAGCTTGAGATCTCTTTCAGGAGGTGATCAGTGGATGCTTTTCATGACTATTTTGCCCTGTGGATCTAGCACTTCTGGACAGTTTTCTATGATGGTTTCTTGGAAAATATTGTCCAGACTCTTTTTTTTATCATGGCTTTCTGGTAGGCCAATAATTCTTAAATTTCCTCTCCTGGATCTGTTTTCCAGGTCAGTTATTTTTGCAATCAGATATGTTACATTTTTTTTCTATCTTTTCATTCTTTAGATTTTGATTGACTGATTCTTGATGTCTCATAGGGTCATCAGTTTCTACTTGCCCAATTCTAATTTTTATCAAATTATTTTCTTCAGTTAACTTTGCCTCTCCTTTTCCAGCTGTCCCATTATTCCTTTTAAGGAATTATTTTCTCCAGTCAATTTTTGTACTTCCTTTTCCATTTGTCCAATTTTCCCAGTTAGGTTTTGTGCTTCCTATTCCATTTGTTCAATTTTCCTTTTTAAAGAACTGTTCTCTTCAGAGAATTCTTTTTTCATACTTTCAAAATCATTGGCCCCCTTTTCTTCTATTTACTTCTTTAGCTGTTCTAGGAGAGCTCTTTGTGCATGTGAGCAGTTCACAGTCCCTTCTGAAGTTTCAGATGGAAGTACAGTCTCAATACTAACCTCTTTAGTATTTGTATTTTGATCTTTGTCTCCATAGAAAGATTCTATGGTCTTTTCATTCTTGCTTTGCTTCTTCTTACTCATGATGATGACGCTTTGTGTATTGTGGCCTCTAGTTCTTTAAGCTAGAAGCTGGAGGACCTGGTGTTGAGCTTGCTGGTGTGAGAAAGCCAAGAAATCAACCATAGAGAATTACTGTATGAATAGAGAAGACAGGGTTCATCTTCAGGGGAAAATAGTGAAGCAACCCTCTTCTACCCCAAAGAGTAATGTCAAATGTTTACCTGCCCAAAAAGAATTTGTAAAAGAACTTTAAAAAAAGACTTTAAAATCAGATGAGAGAGACTGAGGAAAAACAAAAACAAAAATCCAAGAAAAACAAAACAGATTATGCAAAGAAAGTCAACCAATTAGAAAAAGAGATCCAGTATTTTAAGGAACAAAACAACTCCTTGGAAATCAGAATTAGGAAGAGGAAGCCAGCGAAGTTGTATGAGATCAAGAAATAATAAAACAAAATCTAAAGAATGAAAAAAGAGAGAATGTGAAACATCTCATCAGAAAAATAACTGATCTAGAGATCAAGAAAAGAAAATGTACGAATAATCAGACTATCTGAAAGCTATGATAAAAAAGAATTTTGATACAATAATACAAGAAATAATTAAAGAAAATTGTTCTGAAGAATTAGGATAAGAAGGGAAAGTAGAAATAGAAAAA
Source organism: Bettongia penicillata ogilbyi (assembly GCA_023548195.1). Taxonomy (NCBI): domain Eukaryota; kingdom Metazoa; phylum Chordata; class Mammalia; order Diprotodontia; family Potoroidae; genus Bettongia; species Bettongia penicillata. Next base: position 6,871,139 of record JAJHZJ010000324.1, read on the forward strand.
ATTCACTGATCACTACCTGAAAGATATCCTACAAGAAAACCTCCGGACATATTATAGTCAAATTCTGAAACTCCCAGCTCTAGTAGAAACTATTAAAAGTAATAAGAAAAACCAATGGTAGTGTCACAATAAGAATCACACAAGATGTAGGAGTGATGACACTAAAAGACTTGAAACACTATATATCAAAGGGCAAAGGAACTAGGTTTCCTGCCAAAAATATCATACCAAATAAAAGTAAGTATAATCCTGAATAAAAAAATGGATATTTAACGAATTATTAGACTTTCAAGACATTTTTTAAAAAAACAAACACCTAAATTTAATAGAAGTTTTGACATACAAGAGCCATGAGAAAGAAAAGGTACATAACAAAAACTAATTACAAGGGATTCAGTAAGAACAGACTGTTAGCTTTTTATACATGTGAAATGTAGAACACATGACTAAGATGGTTATTAGTAATTGGGTAGTTCATAAGGAAGATTAAGGTAGACCTGACTATGATATGACTTTAAGAAGTAAAACTGGTAAGGGATAGAGCCAAGATGGCAGAGTAAGAGTAGTGACTTGCTAGAGCTCTCTCCCCAAACCCAGTCAAACACCTGTAAAAAATTACTCTAAACAAATTCTGGAGCTACAAAACACACAGAATGAGAGATTGAAGCAAATCTCCAGTACAAGACAGCCTAGAGGACCAATAGGAAGCATCTATGATGCCAGGCTGGTAGTAGAGTGCAGTCTAGTGTGGACCACACTGGCACACACAGGGCCTGAGCAGGCCTCTTGGGGATTTAATCATTGGCAACTGTGGTGGTTTGGAGACTTTTTGACCCCAAAATGCAGAGGACAATTTGGAAGGTCAGTGGAAAAAACCTGTCAGACCTATATGAGAGAGAAGGTAGGTCTGACTCCAGCCCCAGGGAGGGGTAGGGGGTGAAGGAGCCCTCAGCAGTCACAGCAGTAACAGCAGCAGCAACAGTGGCAGCAGAACCTTTTACTGTGGGGGGAATGAGCAGCAAACAGTACACCTTCCCACCCCCACTGGAAGCAGAGAACTACCTTAACAAAGAGTTCACAAGTTAAGTAATTAGCTGGGAAAATGAGCAAAAATCGGAGAAAAAATAGACCTCAGAATATTACCTTGGTGAAGATGAAGATCAAAATATACAAGCAGAAGAAGACAACAAAGTCAAAGCTCCTACATACAAAGCTCCAATAAAAATGAATTGGTCTCAGACCATGGAAGAGCTGAGAAAGGATTTTGAAAATCAAGTAAGAGAAGTAGAGGGAAAATTGGAAAGAGAAATGAGAGTGATGCAAGAAAATTATGTAAAATGAGTCACCTGCTTGCTAAAGGAGACTCCCAAAAATGCTGAAGAAAATAACACTTTAAAAAAAATAGACTAACCCCGATGACAAAAGAGATCCAAAAGCCAATGAGGGGAATAAGTCCTTAAAAAGCAGAATTGGCCAAATGGAAAAGGAGATTCAAAAGCTCACTGAAGAAAATAATTACTTAAAAATTAGAATGGAGCTAATGATTTTATGAAAAATCAAGAATTTATAAAACAAAACTAAAATAATGAAAAATAGAAGGTGATGTGAAATATCTCATTGGAAAAACCATTGACCTGGAAAATAAATCTGGGAGAGACAATATAAAAACTATTGGACTACCTGAAAGCCATGATAAAAAAAAAAAGCCTAGACATCATCGTTCAAGAAATTATCAAGGAAAACTGCCCTGATATTCTAGAACCAGAAAGTAAAATAGGTATTGAAAGAATCCACTGATCACCTCCTGAAAGAGAGCCCAAAAGGAAAACTCCCGGGAATACTGTAGTAAAATTCCAGAGTTACTGGATCAAGGAGAAAATGTTGCAAGCAGTCAAAAGGAAACAATTCGAGTATTGTGGAAACACAATCAGAATAACATGAGATCTAGCATCTTCTACATTAAGGGATTAGAAGGCTTGTAATATAATATTCCATAGGTCAAAGAATCACCTACCTGGAAAAACTGAGTATGATACTTCAGGGCAAAAAAAATGGTCATTCAATGATTTAAAGGATTTTCAAGCATTCTTGTTGAAACATCAATATTTGACTTTCAAATACGAGAATTAAGAAAAGCATGGGCTCAGATTCAATCCAGCTCAGACTCTGTCTAGATGGGATTCTATCTGGCCCACTTGTGAATACAAGTGTTACAAATGCTTAGGCTCCTTAACAGCCAACCAAAGGTGGCAAATCTTTAGTAAACTTTGTTTTCTTTGACTTTAAGAAGGTTTGAGTAGAATTCATTCAGGCAGGACCTGGGATGCTGGTATTTCAGGATCCCCAGTACCCTTCAACCTTGTCATTTATGGTTCCCTGACTGGGAATAGCTGCTAATTTCAAGTTCTTCTGCTAAGACTGGAAGGTAAGTAAGCCTTCTTACTCTCCCCATCCCCTTCTCACTCTCCAAGCACCTTGGAAGCACATTTTCAGACCTGGCTTCAGGTCTCAGTATCAGGCATAGTCTCTGAATTTCCTGGGAGTAAGGGAATTAGAGAAAGCTCTAAGGTTGTTGGTTCAGTGGCTGTGTTTGAGGCAGTGGACCTGAGCATACCCTCCAAAGCGTCCTCTTTTTTTTTTTCTTAAGGCTTACTCCCATGTCCTCCTTTGCAGAGTGAGGGACTTCCAGCCCCATGCCAAGTAATGGATCAATCCTCTTAAATTGCAAAAAATTCATCTTTGGGTTGCCTCTTGCAAATTTGGAAGAAATTTAGGTTCTCTAAAGAACTTAGAAAGAAAAAGTCCGTGCTCTTTTGCAACACACTTTGGCCTCAGTATCACCTGAAGGACAACAAAGTGTGGACCATGTTTGGGACCTTACAATGTAATACTCTTTTACAGTTAGAATTATATTATCTCCAAAAGGAAAAACTCTCTCAGGACCCCATACTCAGAAAAAGATTGTAAGATGCTTATAGCCAGAGCTGCCCCACCAAAGGACAATGAGGGTGAATTGAACCTTAGGGTCTCAGCCTTACCTCCTCCCCTATCTCTGTTCCCAACCCCTGCTCAGTTCCCAGCCATGGGACTTGCTGAGGTGCCTCCCTCTGCAGCCCCTCTTACTGGAGCAGCATTCACTCAGGCCTCAGGCCCCACCCCTACAGCAGTCTCTGGGGTATTTCCCCCTCTAACCTCTTCACCTCCTCAGGTGCCAGCTGATCTTTCTTCTTGCCAGCCAGATGCCCTAGCCTTGCAGTCCAAACCAGTTGAGTCAACATTCCCCATCCCACCCTCATGAAAACTGGGACTCTTATCTCTCTAACCAAGCCCCTGCCCCCACAGCGCCTTCAAGGTTATTTACCTTGAGGAAAGTGCATGCTCTGTATCTCATTCAGGTAAAATAGAAACTGGGGAGATACTCAGAAGACCCTACTAGGTTTATTGAGGTTTTTAGGGATATATACCCACAATTTAAACTTTCTTGGAAGGATCCGCATATTCTTTTCTCTGCCTGTTGTACCATTGAGGAGAAGGGGAGAATTTGGGAGCATGCTCAAAAGTTTGGGGATCATACGGCTAGCAATGATGCCATAAAATACTCCCCAAGAGCAGGTACTGTTCCCACTACTGACCCAGGATGGAATTATCAAAAGAATGAGGATAGAAGAAAGAGGACCTTTTAGTAATTTGCCCGTTAGAAGGCCTAAAAACTGCATTTCAAAAACAGGTAAATTTTCAAAATATTAGAGAAATTACTGAGGGAGAAGAGGAAAAACCCTGCCCTTTTTCAAGACCAGTTAGTAGAAGCTATTAAAAAGCATACAAATTTGGATCCTGACTCCGTAGAAGAGGGAGCAATCCTTAGCATGTATTTTATTAATCAGTCTGCCCCAGATATTAGAAGGAAACTGCAGAAATTGGCAATGGGATCCCAAACACCTCAGGCCCAATGACTGGAGATGGCCTTTGGAGTCTTTAACAATAGAGCCCTCTTTACAGCAGAGGAAAGAGAATGGAGAAGATCCAGGGACAGAGAGCATGCTCAATTCTTGACTGCTGCCTTGGCCAGGAAAAGACCCAGGGAGCACCCCTCCAGGGTGCCCCTTGGAGGAAGGTTGGCTACTTTGGCAGTGGGGAAACCTGCTTTTGATGCCACAAGGAGGATCCTTGGTCCAAGGAATGCCCCTCCTGGGTGCCCCCCAAGAGGGATCTCCAGGAACTAACATCTGTGGAACCATGCCCATGTGACCAGGAGGGACACTGGAGAAAAGATTGTCCCTCAGGTTGGAAAAATGGTGGAGCCACACCCCAGTACCCTGTCCTCCATTCTTCTGAAGACTTGGAATGACAGGAAAACCTGGGTGCTGGTGGTGCTCCCATTTCCTCCATCTCTCTTGCCAAGCCCTGGGAAAAAACAGAGGCTGAAGCTAAGGTTACCCATTTTAACATGGCTAAGTTCTCTACTTTAACTAGTTACTCTGGCCCTACCTACCCTTTGACCCCTCAGGTCATAGATATTGAAAGGGAAACTAAGGAAACTAATGTCTCCAGATGTACTCCCTCTCCAGCCTACTTGAGGATCTGTTGTTTAAACACTCCTTCCTTATGCCCTCCTCTTGCCCTACCCCCTTGTTGGGAAGGGACCTGGTGGTGAAATTGAGAAGTCAATATTCTCTAGTTAATCCTCCCATCTCCCTTTTCCCTCTGTTTGCTAAATCTTCCCATGTTCACTTAAGAGTATGGGAGACAGTTGAGCCAATTGTTTGAGATTGTTTGGGAATTCCAGGGTGAGCTACTTCTGCCACCCCAGCCATTGTTAGCCTCCCAGACTCTAAAGTGCTCCCCCATCTCAGCCAGTATCTGATTAAACCTGTGACCTGGAAAGGGCTACAACCTTTAATTGAAAAATTCCTTAAGTATAAAATCCTTGTCCCTTTTTCATCTCCATGCAACACTGCAATCCTTCCTGCAAAAAAGCCTAATGGAGAATACTCAAAATTTATTTTTGCTTTTGAATGTACTTTTCCTGGGGAATCAAGTCCATATCAGCTAACAGGGATAGTCTTGCCCCAAGGGTTTCAAGGTAGCCCTCATTTATTTGGCCAGGCTTTGGGAAGGGATTTAAGGCACCTGAAACTTGTAGGCAGTAGATTAATTCAGTATGTGCATGATATTCTTATTTGTAGCCCCACCCAGGCAAATTCTTTGGCTGCTGCCACAGAAGCCCTTAATTTTTTAGGCTTTTTAGGCTACAGGTTCTCTTTGAACAAAGTGCAGATAGCATGCCAGTCCATCAAGTATCTGGGCCATGAACCCATGCCCACGTCTCTCTCTTTAAACTCTGAGAGAAAAAGGATAATCCTGTCTACCCCTGTTCCAGGCACTAGGAAACAAGTTTGAGTGTTTTTAGGCATGACTGGCTTTTGTAGACTCTGGATTCCTAATTTTGGTTTTATTGCTAAACCCCTTTATGACTCTACTCAGGGCTCTGACTCAGACCAGGCTAAAGCTTTTGAGACTCTGAAAACTAATTTGACCACCACCCCATCACAAGACCTACCCAATCTGGGAAAACTTTTCACTCTGTATGTTGATGAAAGGACAGGACAGGCTTTGGGAATCTTAACTCATTTCTTAGGACCTGACCCAGGCCAGTTGATGTTTTTATTTACTCAAAATATGTTTTCCTTGTTCACATGCCCATGGAGCAATCTGGAAAGAAAGGGGATTTCTGACAGCAAAAAACTCCCCTATCAAAAATATCCTTCTATGTTTTGGCCTTGCCATAGTCATCTTTAATTCTCTCCAGAGAAATTATCTTTTATGCCAGGGAAATTGTCTTTTCTTTATACTCCTTTTGTGCCTGTTTGGTGTGTGTTTGCCTAACCTCCTTGCCAGTTTGTCTTTTCCAGAGTGCAAGCCATCAACTTCCAGATGACAGCCCAGGCTATATAACAACCTCTGACTGAATCCAAGGTCTCCAGCCCACTGGGCCTGGCACCACCCAGGTTCTGAAGTCTGACCCCTTGAACAGGACCCATCAAGGCAGGAACTTGCCTTGTCTATGTCCCTTGCCAGCAGGAAGCAGTTTCAGAAGCTAAGACTTCACCCTTTACTCCAAAAGAATTTGGGTCCAATCTTTTTGAGGGCGGAATGATGGAGTTCAGACTTTGGGATCCTCCTTGAGCTCCCCTTGAATTTTCCCACTTAACTTGGTCTTTCTTACTCAAATCTAATCTTCCCATTTGTTCTGGTAGTGGGCTTTTCATTATCACTGTGCTTGGGGGTCTCTGTTGTCCTCTCCACCCCTTAATCCCATCAAAACCCCATTTTCCCAGGCTGCTGACCACTCCCATCAAGATCTCCCTAGAGTCATCTGTATTCATTCCCATACTGCCCCTATCAAGATCTCTGAATTGCCCCATCTGCTTCCCAGCCAAGCCCTCCATTGTCTGATATCTCCTGATTATATCCCCTGATTGCTTCTAGCTGTTTCTAACCCTTGAGGAGTCACCCGAATCCCACTGAGGTCCTCCTTGGACTTCTCCTCAAGATCTTCCCTAAACCTCTCCTCCCATCATCCTAGACTACCAGACTACCCCCAGATCACTCCTACAGTCTTTTCTGTATTTAAGTTCCATCTTGCCTCATTGTAGGCACTCAGATTCACTCCAGCTCAGACTCTGTGTAGGTGGTATTCTCTCTGGCCCCCTTGTGAAAACAAGTGTTACAAATGCTTAGGCTCCTTAAAAGCCAACTCAAGGTGGAGAATCCTTGATCAGCTTTGTTTTCTTTGGCTTTAAAAAAGCATGAAAAGGTTAGCAGGAAAGAGAAATCATAAGGGATTTACTGAAGTTGAACTGTTTACATTCCTACATGGAAAGATAATATTTGTAACCCTTGAGAGTCTTCTTGGTATTAGGGTAATTGGAGAGATTATACACACACACACACACACACACACACACACACACACACACATATATAAAGAATGCACAAGGTGAGTTGAATATGAAAAGATGATACCCCAAAAACTAAAATTAAGGAGTGAGGGAGGAATATGTTGAGAGAAGGAAAAAGAGAAGAATAGAACAGGGTAAATTATCTTACACAAAAGAAATAAGAAAAAGCTTTTACAATGGAGGGAAGAGGGAGAGGTGAAAGGAAAAGAATGATCCTTATTCATCAGATTTGGCTTAAGGAGGGAATAATGTGCACACTCAATTTGGTATAAAAATCTGTCTTACCCTTCAGGAAAGTAGGGGGGAAGGCAATCAGCAGGAGTGGGGGAGATGATAGAAGGGAGGAGAAATGGGAGGAGGGGGTAATTAGAAATAAACACTTTTGAGGAGAGACATGGTCAAAAGAGAATAGAATAAATGGAAGCAGGATAGGAGGGAGGGAAACATAGTTATTCTTTCATGACATGACTGTTATGGAAGTGTTTTGCATTTCCATTGTCTCTTTCACAATCTCTAACAAGTACTACATTGAACTCTCCTATTACATTGTTTTTAAATTTATTTCTCTAAATTGTTTATTTTGTGACTATGTAAAATCTTATATATGCTTTGGTGGGCTCATGCTCATATATTAAATGCATTTCCTCACTCATTCATTAGTATTTTTCTATTAAGTTTTTCCACTTTCTATTACTATAAATGCATCCAAGTTTAATGGAATAGCTTTGTATTCTATAATTTTGCTTCTTTGTTGTCTCGACTTTGCCACTGCCAGTGTGACCTTGGGTAAATGACCTTAACTCTCTGAACCTCAATTTCTTCCTCTGTAAAATCAGGGAGGTGGACCAGCATAATTGCTAAGGTCTATTCTAAATTTGTGATCCTACAATTTTATTATTTGATCCCCTTGTTGATTTTTTTAGGGTTCCTAGATAAGCCACTGCCTCATCTACCCGGGAAGATATTTCAAATTCCTCTTTTCTGATGATTATGCCTTTCTTTGCTTTTTACTTATCCTGTTGCTATAGCTGGCATTTCTAGGATTCTGTTTAATTAACCATGGCAAAAACCTAGACTTTGCCTCTGTTTGTAATATGAAAAAAAAGGTTGTAAGGGTTCTCCATTCCATGTTTTGAATCATAAAACCAGACATTCAGAGTTGAATGTGATCTCAATAGTCAACACTGAAAAAGGATCCTCAGTATTACAAGTGATCACCCAGGCTCTGCCTTCAAAGCAGTCATGAGGCCAAGGCAGCCCATTCCAAGACTCAGTGCAATATCATCAGATTTAAATGACTGTTTTTATTGTGGTAAGAAAAAGGCCTTCTAGGTTTTTCCTTTAGAACTATAAAAAAGGTTAACACAAATGAGCATTATATATATGAGTATTTTTGCATTTATTGATGTCACTATATATTTTATTTTAGCATTATTATTATTAATATAATTATTTTGAATACTTGCAATCTTTTTGTACATATACATCTTGCTAATTACAAATATTTTTGACATGCTGAAGTGTTGTATAGTAACAAAAATTTCCATCATCCCAGTTACTTGGAGATTTGTTGCTGGGTTAATTTGCATATTCAAGGCTTTTTCTTATAAAAATCCTTGGAAAAAATAAAATAAATCAAAATTATACTTTCTGTCTTTAAATATTACCTTATCTAAATATAATATTCTGGAATGAAATTCTTTTTCCTTTGACTTTTGATAAATTCCATTTCAGTTTTTTTCTATTTTTCCCATATTAAATGAATAATGCTGTGTATAGCCTGTTTGTATAGTTTCCTTTTTCCCCCTCGTTATTTCCCCCATTAGATTGTAAGCTCCTGGGGTCATGGATTATCTTTTGCCTTTTCTTGTACCCCTAACAGTTAGCATAGTGCCTGGCATATGCTGGCATTTAACAAAGAATTTATTAATTAGTGGCTTTTATTGGCTGCTGGTAAAATTTTGTATCAATGAAGCTTTGAAGTTAAATAACAATATATATGTATGGATAAATTGAAACTTTGTATTGACATCTCTACATCAGTCTGTATTCTATCACATAGTATCAGCAATTCTAGAAACGTTTTTAATGTGTTTCCCTAAAACAATGGTTGTCAAACTCTCTCTGTCTCTTTCTCTCTGCCTCTCTCTTTTATTTTTTTAGAGGAAGTTCAATTTCTTGTTCTCTCTCTAAACTCTGCCATCTGGTTCAAACATTTGTACTTGTAACATCTTTTTTCTTTCTTGAATGTAAAAAAAAGTCAATCAACACAAACATTTTAATATGCTAAGAAAAGAAGATTGTCTATGAAATTGTGAAATTATGGATAGTTTGTTTTTTAAACGTATGTTACATTTACCACATCAGTACTCTAACAATGCTCTCCTACTAGTCTGTGGGCTCTTTTGACTTCCTTCTGCTTACTTCTGTGTATTTTTTAATGTTTCATTGATGCTCTTCTTTTTTTTTTTTTTTTGGATCTTTATTACTACCTCCCAGGTCTCCCAAATTTCCAATACATATCCTCTCTTGTAATGGAAAGTATAACCAGGCAAAATGAATCCACACATTGGCCATATATGAAAATCTATGTTTCTTATACCCCTAATTCCCTACCCCTCTATCAAAAAAATAAAAGACATGCCTCATTACCAGAATTCTGAAGCCATAATCATCCCTGCATTGATCAGAGTTCTAAAATCTTTCAAGAGTGTTTTTCTCTGCAAATTCATACATATTTCTCATGGTTCTGTTCACTTCATTTGCGTAAGTTCACAAAAGTCTTCCCAGGTGTCTTTGAAACCCACCTTTCTGTCATTGTTATGGTGCAGTAATTAAATTCATACAGCTTAATTTGTTCAGGACATCAATTGGTAGGCACCCATTTTTTTTTCACTTTTGCTTCAACAAAAAGTTCTGTCATGCATAATTTGTGTGTGCATGTATATTTCTATGTTTATACCTTGCTAGTTTGATTGGTATGACACTATATATATATGTTTATATGTGTGTGTATACATACATACACACACACATATATATGAAGTGTTCCATAATGTATATATATACACTATAGAACACTATTTATATATATATATATATATATAAATTATATATATATATACATATATATATAAAATTTAGGGAGCTCTATCATTTTTATCATATTATCATGGTCCAAACATCAACAATTACTATCTTATAGATTATTTCTGTATAAATTGTTTTGTAATTGAACTCATATCCTGAATGTGCCTTTGCATTGAACTCCCAGATATTTCATATGTTGAGTTGTCATTATGAGTAGGCTTTCATTTTCTTTTTCTTCTTGCTAGATCTTGTTAGTTATTTAAAGAAAGATGGATGCTTTTTTTCTTTTATATCTTACTTCTACCAAAGTTATTGTTTTGATTTTTTAGTTGAATATATAGAATTTGTTCATTTGCAAATAGCAACAATTTTCTTTCTTTTTTGCTGGTACTTATTCATTCAATTTATCTTAGCTTGTTACAATAGCTAGCATTTCTAGAACTGTATCAACCGATGGTGGTGAAAATGGACATCTTTGCTTTATTCCTTATTTTATTAGAATGACCTCTAGCATTTCTCCATTAGAGATAATGCTAGCTCTTGGTTTTGGACAGTTATTATTTACTGTATGAAGGAAGGGTCCATTTATTAATATGCTTTTTAGTGTTTTGAGCATAAATAATTGTGTTTTTTTAAATTTGTGCCCCTTTCAATATGATTATATAATTTGTATTATTTTTACAATTTTGCATGGTCTACTTTGGTTATAGTTGTCCTAATGTTGAACTAATGCAACTTTCCTGTTATAAAAACAACCTAGTCAAAATTTATAACCATTGGGACAGTATTCAAGGCTTCTTTCAGATATGTTTTCTTTTGATCTTATAGGACTAATTCTTCTCATTACTCTTCTTCCATCTATGTTTTTATTCAGTTTTCTCTGTGATTTCCCCATATTGTTTCTTTTCATTAACCTCTCTTGTCCCCTGATGTAGAAGGTAAACTTCCTTTTCACTTTTTTGAATTCCTATCCTCTAGCTATCCAGCGCACTGCCTGGTCTCTGTTAGACATTTAAGAAAGACTTGTTGACAGACTAGCAGGTCCCTTTTCAAATAAAGTCACATCTTTCCTTATTAGCATACTGGTTCCTACTTCATTTCCAGAGTTACTATTCGAGTTGACATGTCTAATGCTAATTTCAGCTTTGTGTCAGAAAAACTTTAAGGCTAATAGGATATATTTTCTATCTGATGACTTCAGCTCATGATTTTTTCATCTATAGCATTTGCTCATCATTCATCATTCATTTACATTCATTCAATGTTACATATAACATTTACTTCCTCATTTATTGTCTTTTCCTTTTCCTTACCTGAGAGTCCACTTTTTTTTAAAAGATTCAATTCAATAAACCTTTACTAAATTCCTTTTATGTAACAGGCACTGAACTAAGCACTGGGGATAGAAATTTATAAAAGAAATACAGTTCCTGTCCTTAAGGAGCTTATAATCTAAAGGAACCTGGCACAGGAGCCAAAGGACTAGAGATGAAAAGTGGAGTGTGAGCTGGAGAACTCAGGGCTTGCCCTCTAGAAAGGAAGATCAAAGGCAAGAGGAGGCTGGGGGAGTCTTTTTTGGGGGGGGAGTGAAGTATCCAGGGCTAAAGAGGAATCATGGGATGAGACTGGAAGTGATCAGTTTATATTGGGAGAAGTACCTTGTTTTATGGAATTTAACCCAGGCAAAACTGCAGGGGACTGAGCTGAAAGTCCAAATCTCACCCTCTGTAAAGGAAAGTTTTGGCAGGAGTTCAGTACTCCACATTTTTCTCCTCCTTTCCTGTTTTTCCCTTAAATCTGAGGTAATTTCTTACAGTAGATGTTGGGGCACTGGGTTTTGTATGATCTTATACTCCACTACCTTGTTACACTCCATTAGCTTGTTGATGTGACTGTTTTGCAAAGAACCCCAACTTCCAATGTGTGATTAGTGCTTGTGCTCCAATTTTTTCAGCCCACTGAAAACATTGCTTCATAATTCCATAGGTTTTTGAAATCTTGAAAGTGCATAACATTTGCTAATGCTGCTGAATGAGTCATCTTGTACTGAAATTCAATCTCCTCTTTAAGTGCTTTCCTGACCACTGTAGCCCTGAAGTGTCCTCTCCCTCCTCCAAACTCTTTCAAACACTTGGCTGTGCAATTAATTCATCATGTGACGTTCCTTCCCTGATGTCTTTAAATTTGACGGAAATTTTTTTTATTGATCTTTTCTCACATTTATTTCTTGTTTCCCCAACTGGATTGAAAATGTCTTGAAGTCAGGGATAAAGTCTTGTGCTTTTTGCATCCTCCAAACATCTGGTCTATTGACTTTCACAAAGTTTTATCAAAATCCTTTGAACTGAAATGAATAAAATGAATGACCCAAATAAGAGATTTTTGGGAGACTTACATTTTAAAGTCAATTTTACTAGTAACAGTAATTATAGTAGGTAGCATTTGCATAGCACTTTTTAAGGTTTGCAAAGAGCTTTAGATATATATCATTTGATCCTCCCAATAACCCTAGGAGGCAAATGGTATGTTTATACTCATTTTATAGATGAAGAAACAGAGGCAGACAAAGGTGAAGTGACTTGCCCAGGATCACACAGCTATTAGTATATCAGGTCAAATTCACACTCAGGTTTTCTTTACTCCAAGTCAAGCCCTCTCTCCACTATGACACTTAGCTTATGAGTAGTCTGGGAAATTGAACTGTCTCTCCTTGGAGTATCCATGAAACACTCTCATTATTCTCTGCAAAGGTCTTATTGTATTTAATATTTGATAAGGTTGACAATTACTTGGTTATTTATTCTGTACCAATAAAGAAACATTTTCATAGGATAGCATTCAGCCCACGGTATCTGTGCTTGGCACTTTGTCCCACGGGTCTGTTTTCATCATGTGGTATTTTGTACCATAGTTACTTGTGTTAGTATGTTGTCTCTTACCCTTTAGCTCCACGAGGACAGGAACTTAGTCTCAGCCAAATTTTTTACTTCCTCCAGGGCCCACCAGAGGGCTCTGCGCCAGGAGATAATTCAGAACTACTTGTTGCTCCATTTAGTGAAGGCATCAGCTGTTTTCCATTTCTCTGCTTCATCTCATACCTGCTTCACCAGACTGAAACATGAATATACAAGTGATAATTTGAGAATCCAACTTCAAAGAAGCAGTTTTCCAATCTAGTCATTTTTGTCACAAACATGTCTGATTATGGCTGACTTGACTCACTGCTTGTTGACTCTTGGTGATGGTGGCGTTCTCTCTGTTGCTTGTATTTTATTATTGCTTGACTTTTCTTGAAGATTGAGTTGACCTACTACATTAGTTTAAACAAACAAGCTCATTTATACTTATCTTACATAATCTTAGCTGATTTACTGCGCTAAGATGGTTTCATTGGCTCCCAGCCTGTGGGCTGCAGAATTATGGAAAGGAGTCTACAAATCTATACAGGAATCATACTAAGCAAATACATTTAGTAGAATGAATAAACACTGTTTATTGGACCTTTGGTCTACAGTTGGAGCTATGAAAAACTTTGCCTCAGTTTCCTCATTTGTAAAGGTGGGATAATTATTGTATTATTTTATACATGCCTTCCAGGGCAGTTGTGAGGAATGAAGGCAATCATTCATGGAAAACCCTGGATAAATGTCTACTGTCATTGTTTTATTTCACTAATCTAGAATCATTTTACTAGCATTAGGAGCTACCATTTTGGGAGCTCCCTCTGTCTACACAAATCACAATCTTTTTGGTAACAAGCAGTTTCCTAAGGTACAGAGAACTTAGGTAACTTGTCTATCGTCACAGAAACTAGTATGTGTCTAAGGTAGGATTTGAATTTAAGTTATCTAAGCCCAATACTCTGTCCATGTTATCATCCCAGTTCTATCATTGTTTCCAGAGTTAATGATATAAAATTCCTGATCTAAAAGAGATTAGGAGCCACAACTATGTATAAAAATAGCCAATCAAGTAATTTGTTTCTTCTATTTTTCTATGATTGTTTTGATGTTGGGGGAAAATAGCTTCTATCTCAGTTCTCTCTTGATCTCTCCTTTAAAAAAAACCCATTTTCAGGCCAATACTAAAGGAATAACTTTTTTAACTCTGAAGATATGATTTTAACACGTTAATTTATAACCAGGAAAATTCTTCTGCCATTGCTATGTCTCTAGCCATATTTTGCTATATTATTTATGATTGACCTCATATAAAGTAAAAGCCTTTCCCTTCTTCAGCCCACGCAAAAATGGCAGCTAGATGGTGTGTTGTGTAAACTACACTTATACAGGCCAAGAAGAGATGAGTTCAAATCCCACATGATACTTTTATTAACTGTGTGACCATGGAAAAATCCCTTTACCTTTCTCAGCCTCAGTTAACTCATAAAATGGACCTGCTAGCTTCTAAGGTCAGTGTCAGCTTATATCTATGATCTTATGATTCCACAGTCCTTATTTACATTTTTTTAATGTACATAAACTGGGCAATGACAAAGGCACTGTAGATTCAGAGTACATTATGCAATATTTACTTTCAAAGCTCAATGTGGATATTTGTTCTGCCTAAGAAATCAATGAAAGTTGCTCTTAGGGGTCTGCCTTTAGTTGACATGGTCTGTTTTTGTAAAACTGAGTATGATAAGAAAAAAGTCTCTTTGGGAAGTAATAAGCAGCTGAAAGCCAAAGAGCTCCCATTCCTTATAACTCAGGGCTCCATTGTGCATGCCTGATTTTCTCATCATTGCCAAGGTAACAAAGCAGAGCTCAGGTAAGTCAACCCTTTGTCACTAGCTCATCCAGGCTATTTATCAGAGAGAATTACACATTGGAAAATATTCATTTCTATAAGTATCCTGTGTTTTCTCTAACTGTCAAATGGAGACACATAAAAGGAATGATCTCCATTAAAGATCCACATGTAGTTGCTTATAAATATCCATAATAGGCATATTAAAGCTCTTTTTCAAGGTCACAGGATGTTACAACTAGAGGAGCCTTTAGAACTTAACTAGAATGCACCCCTTATTTTATATATGGGAAAACTAAGGCCCAGGGAGGGAAAAACCACTTGTCTAAGGTCATATATGTAGTTAGTCGCAGATCTGGGACTCAAACCAACTGAGGAACCCCATGTCACCACAAAATATTTTCAAGTATTTTTATTTTATTTTAGTTTTCATTGTTTTAATGATATTTTCTGTTTCTTATATCACCATAGTTATCCTAAGTATCTAATTTGACATGGAGTATGTTTTACAAAGGGAAAAAAATCAGCACAACTGAACAACTGAACAATACATTGGAAAAGTCTGAAACCATGTGCCGTGTGTAACACCTGCAGACTTCCTACTTGCACTAAGAGGTAAATTGGGAAGTATCATCTCACATCTTTTCAATCAAATCCCGCTTGATCATTATACTTTTATCACTTTGACTTTCTTTTATTTGATGAGTCATTCATTGTTATTTCTATTCACATGATTATAGTTTCCCTATATGTATCATTTTCTTGACTCTACTGACTTCATTCTGCATCAGTTCCTATGGATCTTTCTATGCTTCTGCTCTGAATTTGTCACATGCATCATTTTTTAAAGCACAAAAGTATTCTATGGCATTTGTGCATCGCATTTTTGTAGCAATTCCCCAATTGATGAACATCTACTTTGTTTCTAATTCTTAACTAACACACAAAAAATGGTGCTACTATAAATATTTTGTAGTATATGAAAACTTTCCATTTTATCAATGGCTTCCTTGGGGTATTAGCCCAGTAATGGAGTCTCTTGTTCACAGGGTATGGACATTTTAATCACTTTGCTTGCATAATTCCAAATTGTTTTTCAAAATGGTTGTGCCATTTCACAGGTCCACCAATAATTCATTGGTGTGCCTATTGTTCCACAACTTCTTCAATGTCGACTCTTCCCATTTTTTGTCATTTTTTTCCAGTTTGAAGGGTGTGAGGTGAAACCTTGGGGTTATTTTGATGGATATTTCTCTTATTAGTAGTAATTTGGAGAATTTTTTCATGTGGTTTTGAATACAGTGCTGTTCTTCTCTAGAGGACTATTCAAATCCTTTGACCATTTATCTATTTATCAATGGCTATAAGTTTATGTTTATGTAATATGTTTATTAATTGTTTATATGGTTTGGATCAGAGAACCCTCATCAGAGAAATTTGATATGCAGGGATTTTCCCCACATTTGAACACTTTTTTTCTTATCCTCGCTGCATTAATTTTGTCTGTGCAGAACTTTTCAGATTCAAGTAATCAAACTTTTTGATTTTATCTTTTGTAATTGCATCTTTCTCTTGTTTGGTTAAGAATGTATCTGCCACCCATAATTGTAAAAGGCATATGATCTGTTCCCTTTTAATTTTTTAATAGTATGATCTTTAACATTAAGATTATATGCTCATTTAGAATGTACTATGCAATATGGAATTCCAATGAAGAGAAAAGGGGAATTTCTCTGGTGAAACCAAGGAATTTCCCAGACAACTTGGATTGTAAAAGAAAAAAAAAGTAGACAGAAGATGGAAGCAAAGCCAGGGAGCAGAGGGTGCGTGTGCAGAGAGAAGATGCTAGCATGATGAAAGGGCTTGAATCCATGTAATAGGAGAATCATTTGCAGGAACGGGACACATTGAACCTGGAGAAGAAAAGACTAAGGGGAAGAGGAAATGAATGAGGTGTTCAGGTGTCTAACAGGCTGTTCTATAGAAGAAGGATAAGGCTTATTATTTGGCCTAAGAGGGTAGAACCTGGAGCAGTGCAGTGAGGTAAACAGGCTGATTTCAGAAAAACACTTTTTAAGCAATGGGAGGCCAAGTTCAAATCCAGCCCTAGACACCTACTAGTTATGTGACCCTTGGCAAGTCATGTACTTCTGTTTACCTCAGTCTCCTCACCCATAAAGTGATCTGGAGAAGAAAATGGCAAACCAGTCCAATGTCTTTGCCAAGAAAACTCTAAATGGGGTCATAAAGTGTCGGACACGAGTGAAACAACTGAACAACAACTCAGATAACCAAATGATTACACTGAAGTCAAATTAATGTAGGTGAAATTATGCCCATGTTGGGAGACTTTCATGTCCAAAATCTCCATGCTTTATAAAAATAGACTGCTACAAATTCTTTGCTTTTTTTTCTACAATTTTTCATCTACTGGATGCAGTAGAATCTGTCCTGTACTCATCATGTATTGTGACCTTGAGCACATTCATGAAATGCCTCTGTGTTTTCAGAATTTTGCCTGAGGACTGGAATAACGTTTGTCCTATGTCAGATTGTATTGATGCCTTGATTAATAAAACTGTAGCTCGGGACTCTTGGATCCACATTTGTGGATTGAGGACCCACAAAGTTAGGACAAAACTGACCAAGGAGATGTGCTTTGTGGAGAAGACCCCAAGATTGAATTCAGGAATTGGGGTCCTTGGCCACAGGCCGGGTTGTACACAGACACCCACACACAGAGCCACACATACACATGCGCACACACACACACTCACATACAAGAATATCCCTAATAATAATAGTTAACCTTCATATAACGCACTTCATAAATGTTATCCCATTTGATCCTAACAATAACACTGATAGGTAGTAACTCTAAATGTCCATTATACAAATAAGGAAATTGAGGCAAACTGAGGTGAAGTCACTTGGCCAGAGTCATACAACCTGTAAGTGTTTTATGCCCGAATTGAACTCAGATAGTACTGATTTCTAATCCAGCCTTCTATCTACTGCATCACCTAGTTGCCTCTTGATGAATACACAAATATGTATGCATATCCATATATAACTGCTCATGAATATGGAACACAGATGCAATTTCCTTTAACAATCAATTTTTAATTAGTTGGGAAAGCCCTCCGCAACCTATTTTAGAATGCAGCAAGCTTTCTTGTTGAAATCAGCACAGTTTTATCAGGATAAACTGAAAGCAGACTGACAAAGCTTGCATCCTTCTAGTCATCTTCAAAGCCAACATTTTCTGTCAAGGAGAATATGTAGCTGGAGTGAGACAAGTTTCCTGCCTTTTGAATCAGTGATTGTATAAGAACAATTAGAAGCCTGCAAGGAGGTGGTAATTTCATCACATAGAAAAAGATTGCATTTTGTGCTATGGAAAAGAAATACTTTCCTCTTGCTTTCAGTATGTGCAACAGGACAGCCCAAAGCATTTGACTGCTATGAGAATGTGTTGTCATGGAAAGCCCAGTCATGTTTTCGGTACACTGAATCATCCACTGATAATGCAACCCACCCTGTGGGATTAGTGGACTAGCCTTGCTTGCCAAGGGTTGAAAGATCATAGACTTGGAGCTGAATGGAACCTGGGAAGTCATTGAGTCAGATCCTCTCATTTTACAGCTGAGAAAGCTGAGGTTCAGAGAGCTTAAATGCCTTGCCCAGATTCACCCACCTAATTCCAGAGGCATGATTTGAACCTAGAATTTTTGACTCCAATTCCAAAACTCTATTCATAACACCATGCCAGACTTGAAAGATCCTGGCAATTGGTTTCATTTAAGTTAATGAGGACTGCTTTCTGAGCTTTAAGAGGAATTTTGTTGTAGGATAAACCATAGCTAGTAGTGTGAATATGGCAGTAAGAGGAGATAGAGAACTGGCTGAGTGGTCAGGAAGATCATGCATCTGACACATGCTAGCTGGGTGACCTTGGGCAACTCACTTGTCCTGGGCTACAAGTTGTAAATTATTTTTCCATCCTTTTTGCTGATGAAGTCACAAATGTCACCAATCTCCCTCTTGCATCATCATCATCATCAACATCATCATTCCTTGTTTAGGACTTAATGATGTAATATCTTTAATGTGGAAGAGTTTCCCAAAGCAGTTGCGTAGATTTAACCCAAAATCTTTGGAGTATACAATTCACATTTTGGCCCATAAAGATTAATAGCTCCTGTCAAAAGCATTGATTTTTGTTTTGTTTTGATTTGCTGTTTTTTTTAAACATACTTGGGATTTCAGTCATAGTGGTGAGTTCCTGGTGGGGAGAAATGCAGGGGAGAAATTCATCATCTTAAGAGAATTGCTTGGAACAGTGAGAAGATGATTGATTCATCCCAAATCACTCAGATTATCTATGTGAGAGGCAAAGATCTGAACCCAGATCTTTGTGGTTGTAAGACTGGCTCTCTGTGACATGTTATTCTGATAGGCAAAAAAGTCCCAGAGAGCTAGACTAGTGGTGAAAAGTGTGGAAGATGTAAACAGTCCTACTGTTGCAAAAGTGAGAAGCTCTACAAGGCAATCACACTAAGCAGAGGCTCTTTGGAGGAGGAAAGAGATATTATCTCTCCATGTGTCCACTACTTGTAAGTCTAACAAGATCAACTCTGAAACCACGGCTTTGGAATCTTCATTTTCCTAGGTAGTGTCTCACCTTCACTTTTCAGCAAAGAAAGGGCTGCTGTGCTCCCAAGTGTACCAAGCACAGTTCCCCTTTTCCCTAGTCCAGGGTCATGGGACAGTTGCCTGATGGAAGGGTCACTGGAGTCCAAGAGTGTCGGGGCAGTTGTGACAGGCAAACTAGCAGTAAGCTAGGATGCTCAATGGTTTGTCCTGCCCCTCTGGAAGCCCTCTGAGATGGTTTCCTCCAGGCCTGGCATAGTGACTGTTTTTAAAAATCCAAAGCTGCTATTATTTCCCTGCTAGGGTTGGGGGAGGAAGCAAGTTAACCAGACTTGGAGAAGTGTGTCATTTATTCCCAGGTGGCCTCCGCCTCTGCTTCCTTCCTCCCACTCAGGTTCCCCCATGCTCAGGCTCTGCTCTGGGCAGCATCTCCAGGGGGATACAGCTATGTCCCAACAAGTGACATATGCTAGACTTAGGAAAGGAAATCCAAAGTATATGTTTGGTCTCCCTTGGACCCTTTCTGTGCAAACATACATATGGTGATTTTGTTCATCCCTGTATGCCAAGGACCAAGGGAACTTCTGAGATACTCACACTCATTCTCCTCTCTGTGGGCCTCCAGAGAAATAGTGGGGAAAGTACATCCTGTCCCCGTAGTTCCCTTTCCTGGGTCCCTCTTTAGAGCCCAGTAGATATCTATGGGACAGAGCCATTAAACTGGCTACATACACCTCCCCCTCCCATCAGATTGTGAGGTCTTAGAGGGCAGTAGCTATCCTTTTCCTCTCTCTATATCCCCAGCCCTTAGTACAGTACTTAAAACATTTGTGTTGCCTATATCTCTGACTACTAAAAATAGAAGAACTCTATTGCCCAATTCGGAGTACACACAGATATCCTGTTTCCTGTTGGCATATTGTGATGTAAAACACTTAATAAGTGTTTATTAACGGATTGATTTTATTTGGCTTATAAGCTGGAGCTGGGTATGCATAGCAGAGATTTCAGTATAGCACCTCAAGAGCTCTTCAATCAAGACTTCCAAGTGAGGAGCAATGCTATTAGGGGAGAGAAGAGGGCTGCCATCCCTCCCACCTGCAAATCATGTGTCCCTGAGCACATGGTGCCTCTGTTTCTGTTGTGTTTCCTTTTCCTGATCTTAGGAGAATAAGTACCCAGAAATAGAATGGATGAGGTTATGATCTTGTTAGCTGCTAAAGGTCAGAAGAGCCATCAGAAGTCCCTCACTTAACACATCCTGAGCAAGTAGAAGCAGTGTCTGAGCCTGGTGGAAGTCAGCCCTAGATGACCTAGATGAGAAGTGAATTGATCCACCAGCCACAGCACTGTGTCTTGCGAAGAGTTAGACCGTCTGAGCAAGGGAGGAATTGCCCTCAGTGATGCTCACTACAAGTCAAATTGGTAGATGTTCCTATAAGGGAAAAAAGGATTCCTGGGGCCAGGAGGTACCAGTTACTTGATGGCAGCAAATCTTCCTTATGTGTGTGCCTCAGCATCTCCATAAATTTGGAACCTGTTCTCACTAGGAAAGAGAGCAGAGTAGCCTCTGTCTCTCTCTCTCTCTCTCTCTCTCTCTCTCTCTCTCTCTCTCTCTCTCTCTCTCTCTCTCTCTCTCTCTCTCTCTCTCTCTCTTTCTCTCTCTGTTGCATTTCTATTAGGAGTGTTTTTCCCAGTGCCTGGCACATAGGAAGTACTTAATAAATACTTGCCTTTCCATGTTGTCTTAACTCTTTGGGATGTCACATGTTACTGTTAACACATATTAAACTTTCAGGCCATTAAGACCCCCAGAACAAATGGCCTGCTATCTGCTCACATCTCCAACTTCTGAGACTTTTTGTTTCATTTGTTATTTTTATTTTTCATTTTTAACACAGTTCATATCACATAAAACAATTCCAACTTTTGGTCAGGTGATACTTCTTCTAAAGTATTTATAATATAGACCACAAACAAAATTTTTTTTTAACATTAACCAACTGAGACACAAATAATAACTATGTAGGCTAACCCTTGACCTAATTTTCTCCACATTATTATTAAGAATTAAAGGACCCTAACTTATTGTTGTTGGTCTAAAGTCTGAAGCCTAATAGCTTAATTTTAGACTTGACCTCGGATATTACCCTGCCAACAATCAATAATTCAATAGATCTGGTATTAAGCTTACAAAACTTTTGACTATAGGAAATTGCCACCAAGAGTAGTTTCATTGCAGGGAAACAATACCTCCCCAACTTCATGTCAAATTCAGGCAGGAGTACATTGTCAACTTGCATTCAGTCAGGCTTAAAGTCTGCCAGGTGTCCGTGGGGAAATTGAGTCAGGAGAATCCTACCTCATCCCAGGCTGAACAGCCACTCTCCCATCCTTCCCATGAGATCACCTTTTTCAGTTCATACCAGCATCTCACAGACTTACTGGCATCATGGATTGGAGGCTCAGACAACCTTTCTTGCTATCCATACATGAAGTGAGACTCAGAAGAACAGTCTGTTAATAGTCCCAAAGAATCTTAAAATAGCAAGTTCCAATAACCAGGTTTCAGATATGACTATAATTTCATGTTGGCTAAGGAATAACTTTTGAGGCAAGTCTTAAGTGGCTTACATGCCTTTCTGTACGTGTTCTAGTTCCTGATTGAGTAACAATCATAAAATCAAATTTACCATTAAAACCTTATCTTTTCCATCAATGCCAAATTTTACCTGAGGCTGCCTGTCTCTAGGAAACTTAGACTAACATTCTTTTCCCCAAACTAAATATGTCTCTGATTTAGTCTCAGTAATTAGTTCAGTCAGTTGTTTTAATACTAATTGTTTTTACATCACTTTGTAGCATGTCCAATTTTTCTCTCCATCTCTTCCCTCCCCCTACTCAGTAGTACCTTGCATTCTGATTACTCCTTCCTTCAATGAGCCCTCCCTTCTATCACACCCTCCCTTCCCTTATCACCATCTTCTTTCTTTCCTTGTAGAGCAAGATAAATTTCTATACCCCATTACCTGTGTTTCTTATTTCCTGGTTATATGCAATAATAATTCTCAACATCTATTTCTAATATTTTGAATTTCAGCTTCTTTCCCTCCCTCCCTCCCTCCCTCCCTCCCCATCCCCACTGAGAGAGCAAGCAATTCAATACAGACTAAAGATGTGTAGTTTTGCAAAAAACTTCCATAATAATCATGTTATGTAATACTAACTATATTGTCCTCTATCCTACTCTATCCCCCCTTATTTTTTTATTCCCTTATTTGACCTTGTCCCTTCCCAAAAGTGTTTATTTCTAGTTACTCCCATCTCCCATTTGCCCTCCCTTCTATCATTCCCCTCACCCCACTTGCCTCCTCCTCTCCTACTTTCCTGTAGTGTAAGATAGATTTTCTTACCAAATTTAGTGAGCATGTTATTCCCTCCTTGAGTCATATGTGGAGAGAGTACTTTCACTTTTCCCCTCTCCCCTTCTCCCTTTTTTGCTCCATTGAACAAGATTTTTCTTTCTTTCTTTCTTTCTTTTCTCCCTTTCTCCTCCCAGCATGTTCCTCCATCATCCCTTAATTTTTATTTTATTTTTTTTTTGTGAATATCATCTCTTCTGAGTCAACACAGAATCTGTACTCTGTCTATATGTATGTGTGTGTGTGTGTATGTACAATCCCTCCGCCTACCCAAATAATGAGAAAAGTCTCAGGAGTTATAAATATTTTCTTTCCATGTAGGAAGGTAAATAGTTCAGCTTTAGAAAATCTTTTATGATTTCTCTTTTCTGTTTACCTTTTTATGCTTCTCTTGATTCTTGTGTTGGAAGGTCAAAATTCTTTCATCATGAATGCTTGAAAGTCATCTATATCCTTGAATGACCATTTATTCCCTTGAAGCCTTATGCTCAGTTTTGTTGGGTAGGTGATTCTTGGTTTTAATCCCAGCTTCTTTGACTTCTGCAATATCCTATTCCAAGCCCTTAGATCCCTTAATGTTGAAACTGCTAGATCCTGTTATCCTGATTGCATTTCCACAATACTCAGATTGTTTCTTTCCAGGTGCTTGCAGTATTTTCTTTTTGTCCTGGGAACTCTGAAATTTGGCCACAATATTCCTAGGAATTTCTCTCTTTTGGTCTCTTTCAGGAGGTGATTAGTGGATTATTTCAATATTTATTTTGCCCTCTGGTTCTAGAATACCAGGACAGTTTTCCTTGATAATTTCATGGAAGATAATGTCTAGGCTCTTTTTTTTATCATGGCTTTCAGGTGGTCCCATAATTTTTAAATTGCCTCTCCTGGATCTATTTTCCAGGTCAGTTGTTTTTCCAATGAGATGTTTCACATTGTCTTCCATTTTTTCAAACTTTTGGTTTTCTTTTTTAACTGCTTGCTTTATCTCATAGTCATTCATTTCCCTGAACCCAATTCTCTCTTTCAAAGAACTATTTTGTTCAGTGAGCTTTTGAACCTTCTCCTCCATTTGGCTGATTCTGCTTTTTAAAACGTCCTTCTCCTCATTGGCTTTTTGGACCTCTTTTTCCAATTCAGTTAGCCTCTTTTTAAAGGTGTTATTTTCTTCAGCATTTTTTTTGGTTCTCCTTTAGCAAACTGCTGACTCATTTTTCAAGCTCTTCTATTGCCTGAGCCCAATTCAAGTTCCCTTTGGAGGCCCTGGAGGCAGAGGCCTTAACTTCCTGTGTCAGTATGCCTTCTTCTTCCTCATCTAAGAGGATGGGAGGAGATACCTGTTCACCAAGAAAGTAACCTTCTATGGTCTTATTTTTTTTCTGTTTTTTGGGCATTTTCCCAGACAGTTACTTGACTTCTGAATCCTTTGTCAAGAGAATGGTCCTATCGCCCCTTCTCTCCAGAATGGTTGGATCACTTCATAACTCTACTAACAGTGCATTAGTGTTCTACTTTTTCCACATCTTCTCTGACATTTGTGATTTTGCTGTTTTGTCATGTTGAAGCTTTTTTTCAAACACAAATGTTGAACTTTTCATTTATACCTATTAAATTTCATCATATTAGACCCATTTCCCCCTTAACCCTAGGAGATGGTAAATCAGCAAATCAATCAGTAAATCTCTACTCAGGTCCTACTGTGTGTAAATCACCCCTCTTGTTTGACAAAGAAGAAGAAGCTGAATTAACACCATTAAGAAGACTGGGAGTTGTGATTTTCAAGAATAAATCCTCCTGCCAGGAATTAAACTTTTATTCAAAGCATTAAATATTTACCATCTGGATTAAAGTTGAGAAGAACTTAATCAGGGAGTACTTCCTTGTTGGATATAAGAAAGAGACAGTGAGAAATAGAAAGAAACAGGAAGACAGAGAAAAAGGGAGAGAGAGGAGAGACAGAGAGAGATAGAGGGAAGGAGGAAGGGAGGGAGGGAAAGAGAGAGACACAAAGATAAAAAACAGAACAATAAATACAGTTAGAAAGAGACAGAGAGAGGAGGAAAGATACACACAGAGAGACAGTGACAGAGGTAAAGAGAGAGGAGAGACATAGATAGGAAGCCAGAAGGAGGGAGGGAAGGAAAGAGAGAGATAGAGACAAAAAGAAAAAAAAAATGGTAAAAGATAGAGACAGAAAGTTAAAAACAGAGAGAGACAGAGAAAAATCATCCTTTCAATAAAACCTGTTAAAATTAACTGCTCTTCCTTCAATTAAAAAATCATTAAAATTCTCTCTCTGAGGAATTTGAATTTGTATTTTATGATACCCCCCTAGTTATTAGTTCTCTTTTCATCCCTAAAGTATACACACATCCTAAATGTGTGTACATGTGTATGTATAACAAGGATTGGGATCACTCACATAGGTAAGGTCACCTCTTTATATCTGCTACTGGATCATTTTCCTTATTCATTCTTATCATGCTTGTTCTAAAGCTATCAGAATGGATATTTTGATATTGTTCATTAGTTATTGAAATTAGGAATCTCGGGGGCGGAGCCAAGATGGCGGAGTAGAAGGACGCACGTTTACAAGCTCCGAAGCCACAGCCCATAGAATTAATGTAAAAAGAGACCCCCATAACTTCTGGACCACTGAAAGGTGTACAGAAACAGAGTGGAAGAGATTTCCGTTCCAGAGAGCCCTGGAGAGCTGTCCCCAGGGTCCGTCGCACTCCGGAAAGCGGACCCCACCCCAGTGCTGCCCTGGCCATGGCCCCAGAGAAGCTAACCCAAGCAGGCTTCAGGGACGGAAGCTCCGGCAGCCGGGAGGGTCCCTCCGCCCACAGAGGCTGCAGGTCAGTGGGAGAGATGCCTGGGCTGGAAGAAGGGAGCAGTGGGGTGTCTCCGTGACTCGGGCCCCCTCGGGAGGAAGCGGCGGCGGCAGAGATAGGGGTAGGAAGCAGCAGAGGCAGAGGCATGGGCGGCAGCGGAGGCAGCAGCGGCGCGGCCACGGCCCCGGACTCCCCCAGCAGCAGGCAGGATCTTCATTACTGAAGGTCTCTGCATAAATAACCTGAGGGAGCTGAGCCTGGGAGACTGCCCTGCCCCACCCCGCTCTATTACTGAAGGCTTCTGCATAAAGCCCCTGAGGGAACTGAGCCTGGGAGGCGGCCCCCCCCCACCTGCTCCATTCCTGAAAGTCTCTGCATAAAGCCCCTGAGGAAGCCGAGCCTGGGAGGTGGCCCTGCCCCCACCCCAGCACCAGAACTAAAGGTCACATTGATTAGCAGCTGGGCGGCGCGGAAAGCACATTTGAATCTCAGACCCCAAGCACTAGCTGGGAAGATCTAGGCGGGGGTGGACAGGAATCTCAGAAGTCAAGTAACTGGCTGGGAAAATGCCTAGAAAAGGGAAGAAAAATAAGACTATAGAGAGTTTTTTCCAACAAATGCAAATGATCCCGACATTTGGATCTGATGACGAGGACATATTCTTGCCATCAGGGAAAGACGTGGAGGGCGGGGCCTCAGTACCCCAGAAATCCCAGGGGGATGTCAGGTGGGCTCAGGCCTTGGAAGAGCTCAAAAAGGATTTTGAAAAGCAAGTTAGACAGGTGGAGGAAAAGCTGGGAAGAGAAATGAGAGACATGCAAGAAAAGTATGAAAAACAGGTCAATAGCTTGGTAAAGGAGACCTAAAAAAATGCTGAGGAAATTAACACCTTGAAAAATAGGCTCACTCAATTGGCAAAAGAGGTTCAAAAAGCCAATGAGGAGAAGAATGCTTTCAAAAGCAGAATGAGCCAAATGGAAAAAGAGGTTCAAAAGCTCACTGAAGATAATAGTTCTCTCAAAATTAGAATGGAACAGATGGAGTCTAATTACTTTACGAGAAACCAAGAAATCACCAAACAAAACCAAAAGAATGAAAAAATGGAAGAGAATGTGAAATATCTCATGGGAAAAACAACTGACCTGGAAAAGAGATCCAGGAGAGACAATTTAAAAATTATGGGACTACCTGAAAGTCATGATCAAAAAAAGAGCCTAGATATCATCTTCCATGAAATTATCAAGGAAAACTGCCCTGACATTCTAGAACCAGAGGGCAAAATAAGTATTGAAAGAATCCATCAATCACCACCTGAAAGAGATCCAAAAAGAGAAACTCCTAGGAACATTGTGGCCAAATTCCAGAACTCCCAGCTCAAGGAGAAAATCTTGCAAGCAGCTAGAAACAATTCCAGTACTGTGGAAATAAAATCAGGATGACTCAAGATCTAGCAGCTTCTACATTAAGGGATCGAAGGGCGTGGAATAGGATATTCCAGAAGTCAAAGGAACTAGGACTCAAACCAAGAATCACCTACCCAGCTAAACTGAGTATAATACTTCAGGGGAAAATATGGTCTTTCAATGAAACAGAGGACTTTCAATCATTCTTGATGAAAAGACCAGAGCTGGAAAGAAAATTTGACTTTCAAACACAAGAATGAGAAGAAGCATGAAAAAGTAAACAGCAAAGAGAAGTCTTAAGGGACTTACCAGAAGTGAACTGTTTACATTCCTACATGGAAAGACAATATTTGTAACTCTTAAAACTTTTCAGTATCTGGGTAGTAGGTGGGTCCATACACACACATGTACACGCATGCATACGCACACACATACACACATGCACACACATACAGAGACAGAGAGCACAGACTGAACTGAATAGGATGCGACCATATCTTAAAAGAAATTAAGGTAAATGGTGAGAGAGAAATGTAGTGGGAGGAAAGAGGGTGAAATGGAAGGGGGTAACTATATGTCATTTAAGAGGCAAGTAGGAGACTTTTTAGTGGAGGGAAAAAGAGGAGAGCTGAGGAAAAAAAAAGGCAGGAAGCTTGCCCTCATCACATTTGACTAGGGAAAGGAATGAAATGCACACTCATTTTTGTATGAAAACCTATCTTACAGTATAAGAAAGTGGGGAAGAAGGAGCTAAGCAAGGGGGAGGGATGATGGAGGGGAGGGCAAGGGGAGGAGGGAGCAATTTGAA
This sequence comes from Bettongia penicillata ogilbyi, assembly GCA_023548195.1. Classification (NCBI taxonomy): domain Eukaryota; kingdom Metazoa; phylum Chordata; class Mammalia; order Diprotodontia; family Potoroidae; genus Bettongia; species Bettongia penicillata. The sequence goes on from JAJHZJ010000324.1 coordinate 6,899,054, forward strand.
GTCAACACTTGGGGAGGGACAGGATCAAAAGACAGAAGAGAAACAATGAGGGGCAGGTTAGGAGGGATGGTAATTCAGTTAGTCTTACACAACACGACTATCAGGGAAATCATTTGTAAAACTACACAGATATGGCCTATATTGAATTGCCTGCCTTCCCAAAGGGAATGGGTGGGGAGGGAGGGATGGGGAGAATTTGGAACTCAAAGTTTTAGGAACAACTGTTTAGTATTGTTGTTGCTACTAGGAAAGAAGACATACAGCTAATGAGGAATAGAAAGTCATCTGGCCCTACAGGAGAAAAGAGAAGATGGAGACAAGAGAAGGGAGGGATGACAGAAGAGAGGGTAGATTGGAGATAGGGAAAATTAGATTGCTTGGGGTATTGGGGTGGGGGGAGGGGTGAAAAGGGGAAAAAAAATTTGGAACCCAAAATTTTGTGAAAATGAATGTAAAAAGTTAAATAAATAAAAAAAGAAAGAAATTAGGAATCTCTGTCAATTAGCTCTGAACCTCCACATAATTTATTAAATGTTATTATTTAATAAGTTGGACAAACCAATTTTCTCATAAACTTTTTCTTCTTTCTGCATACCTGTTTTTGTCCCCCTCTCTTTCTCTCTCTTTCTCTCTAATCACTGACATTCAAATAGCTTTCAAGGTTTTTGGCTGTTCTGTTTGTTGACAGTGTAACCAATAATAAAACTGGCCCAAATGATTATTTACAATGTCTCAGTTATAGGAGGAAAAAACCCAGCCTAAGTATCTTTTAACTATTAACACAACTGCTTACCTCCTAAATTCTGGAAGAAAAGTCCATTAGGTCATTCTTTCAGGAAAACAATTAGAGTCTCTAAAGGATTTCTCCAGTTTCTATGCAAAAGTTCTCTCAAATTTATCTCATTTCTTTCAGGAAATAAATTCTCTCAATCTCTTTTTTTCTCTTCTCTTTTCAGTCATCTCCATTAATAGACTTTTCAAGACAGTTTAAACTCTCTGTCTTCTCACGAACTTCTCAAAGCACCACAGCAAAAAGGTAATTGTCCAGAATTCTATGTTCTAAGGGGGGGAAAGTTTCTAAGTAAATTAATGTAAAGATTAAATAAATAATGCTCATGCCAGTTAACTAAGCCAACAAATCATTTACAAGCAGCCACTCATAAATTGATGTGCTAATATTTATTCATTACAAAGCAAGTCACCTAAAGAGATGACCACTGAGATACCTTCCAACTTGGAGTGACTGCATCCAGAATCCTGATTTCAACTAAGGAATCCCAGTGGGCTCTCCACCACCTACCCTAGTTCCATTCACTCTCATTTTTTAAAGAATGAAGAGTGAATTTATCTTCACATATTTATTATATTCACATGTAATTCACATGTAATTGATCTTGTCTTTCCTCTGTCCTCTTCTTCCCCCTTTCCTCACAGTTACAATCTTTAGTTTTATTATTCTTTATTATCTTCTCACCGTCACTCCCACAACATTTCCTCATGGGCTGTCACAGGTGATCTTGGATTTTGGAAAGTTATGCTAGTGGCATGTAAGCTCAAACAGGTCTCTGCTGGGCAAATGTCAAGTAGGGGCCTGATGATGGATTGGACTTCCCTGTTGTCCAAAAATCAATCTATGAAGGGTGGAGAGCTTTATTTTCAGATGACTGGCCAATCAACCACAGCCACTCATACAGACTGTCTGCTAAACAGCTGGGAAAACCATAGCTTTGACTATGTGGACTTGATTTGTCAGCAAGGTGATAACCTGCTTTTTAGTGAGCTTTCCAGATTTGCTATAGCTTTCCTTCCAAGGAGCAAGGGTCTTTTAATTTCACGGCTGCACTCACTCTCTGCAGAGATCTTTGAGCCCAAGAATATAAAATGTGAAATTGTTTCCATTTCTTCTCCTTCTATTTGCCAGGAAGTAATGGGACCAGTTGCCAAGATTTTGTTTTTTGTTTATGTTTTTATGTTAAGCTTCAAGCCAGCTTTTACATTGCGACTTTTTATCTTCAAGAAGTTTCTTAATTCTTCACTTTCTGTGGTCATAGTGGTACCATCTTGCACATCTAATACTGCTGACATTTCTCCCAGAAACTTTAATTTTGGCTTTTGATTGGAACTGTTTGGCATTTCACATGACATACACTGCATGTAAGTTAAATAAATAAGGTGACAATATGTACTTTTTTCCCAACTTAAACTGTTAAGTGTTCTATGCTCAGTATAAACTGTTGTTTCTTGGCTCGCATACAGGTTCCTCAGGAAACAAGATAATCTGGTACTCCCATCTCTTTGAGAACTTGCCACATTTTACTGTGATCCATACAGTCAAAGCCTTTAGTGTAGTCAATGAGGCAGAAGTATATTTTTCCCTGGAACTTTGTTTTCTTGCTTTCTTCATAATCCAGTTGGCAATTTGGTTCTTGTTCCTCTGCTTCTTCAAAAAAAAACCAAAAAACCAGGCTCTTATGTTAATTCTTGGTTCACACATTGCTGAAACGTAGCTTGCTGAATTGTAAACTCAACCTTGCTGATATGTGAAAAGAATTCAGTTGTTCGGCAATTTGAACATTCTTTGGCATTGTCCTGCTTTAGAACTGTGATGTAAACTGATCTTTTCCAATCCAATAGTTATTGAGGAATTTTTGAAATTTTTTGGCATATGGAGTGTAGCACTTTAACAAACCATCTTTTAGGATTTTAAATAGTTCAACTGGATTTCCATGACTTTCACTGGCCTTATCATTTGCAATGCTTCCTAAGGCCCACTTGACTTCATTTTCCAGTGACTTCACCATCATAGTTATTGGTAATATTAAGATTTTTCTTACATAGTTCTCTTGTGTATTCTTGCCACCTCTTTTTAATCTCTTCTGCTTCTGTTAAAGCCCTACTATTTATTTTTTTTGTCTTTTTTGCACAATATTTCCTTGATATCTCTAATTTTCTTGAAGATTTCTCATCTTTCCCATTCTTCTACTTCTTTGTTTTGCTTCTACTTCTTTGTATTGCCTATTTAAGAAAATTTTCTCATTTCCTCATTATTCTCTGGAATTCTGCATTCAGATATATCTTTCCCTATTTCCTTTATCTTTTGCTTTCTTTTTTTCCTTAACTATTTGCAAAGCCTCATCATACACCAAGGTCAAACTTGCCTGTTTTTTTTTCAATTATCTTTTGATTTCCTACTTTAGCATTTCAGTCCCCTATAAGAATGTGACGCTTATTTTTTTGGTGGGGGTGGAGGGGAATATTTCTCAAAGATATTGTAGGTCTTCATAGAACTGATCAATCTTTGCCTCTTCAGCATCAGGGGTTGAAACACAGACTTGTATATTGTGATGCTGAACAGTTTACTTCGAATTCAAACATATATCCTTCTGTTATTCTTGAGATTATATATCAGTACTGCTTTTCTCATTCTTTTATTGATTTTGAGGGTTACTCCATTTTTTTTCTTTTTTAAATTTATCTATTTAAGTTTTCAACATTCATTTCCACAAAATTTGGGTTCCAAATTTTCTCCCCATTTCTCCCTTTCCCCCACCCCAAAATGCCAAGCATTCTTATCACCCCTATCACCAGTCTGCCCTCCCTTCTAACATCCCTCCTTTCCCTTATCCCCATCTTCTCTTTTGTCCTGTAGGGCAAGATAACTTTCTATACCCTATTACCTGTATTTCTTATTTCCTAGTTGCAAGAACAATACTCAACAGTTATTCCTAAAATTTGAGTTCCAACTTCTCTTCATCCCTCCCTCCCCACCCATCCCCTTTGGGAAGGCAGGCAATTCAATATAGGCCATATCTGTGAAGTTTTGCAAATGACTTTCATGATAGTTGTGTTATGTAAGACTAACTATAATTTCCTCCATCCTGTCCTGCCCCCCATTGCTTCTATTCTTTCTTTTGATCTTATCCCTCCCCAAGAGTGTTGACTTCAAATTTCTCCCTCCTCCCATTGCCCTCCCTTCCATCATCCCCCCCACCCTGCTTATCCCCTTCTCCCCCACTTTCCTGTATTGTAAGATAGGTTTTCATACCAAAATGAGTGTGCATTTTATTCTTTCCTTTAGTCAAATGTGATGAGAATAAGCTTCATGTTTTTTCTCTCACCTCCCCACTTTGTCCCTCCACTGAAAAGTCATTTACTTGCCTCTTTTATGAGACATAAATTGCCCCCTTCAATTTCTCCTTTTCTCCTCCCAATATATTTCTCTCTCACCACTTAATTTCTTTTTTTAAGATATGATCCCATCCTATTCTATTCACCCTGTGCTCTCTGTTTCTCTCTCTCTCTTTGTTGTGTGTGTATGTGTTTGTGTGTGTGTGTGTGTAGTCCCACCAACTACCCAGATACTGAAAAAAGTTTCCAAGAGTTACAAATATTGTCTTTCCATGTAGAAATGTAAATAGTTCAACTTTAGTAAGTCCCTTATGATTTCTCTTTGCTGTTTACTTTTCATGGTTCTCTTGATTCTTGTGTTTGAAAGTCAAATTTTCTTTTCAGCTCTGATCTTTTCATCAAGAATGCTTGAAAGTCCTCTATTTCATTGAAAGATCATTTTTTCCCCTGAAGTATTATACTCAGTTTTGCTAGGTAGGTGATTCTTGGTTCTAGTCACAGTTCCTTTGACTTCTGGAATATAACATTCCATGCCCTTTGATCCCTTAATGCAGAAGCTGCTAGATCTTGTATTATCCTGATGGTACTTCCACAATACTTGAATTGTTTCTCCCCAGCTGCCTGCAACACCCTCTCCTTCACCTGGAAACTCTGGAATTTGTCACAATGTTCCTAGGAGTTTCTCCTTTTGGATCTCCTTCAGGAGGTGATCAGTGGATTCCCTCAATATTTACTTTGCCCCCTGATTCTAGAATATCAGAGCAGTTCTCCTTGACAATTTCATGTAAGATGATGTCCAGGCTCTTCTTTTGATCCTGGCTTTCAGGTAGTCCCATAATTCCTAAATTGTTTCTCCTGGATCTCTTTTCCAGGTCAGCTGCCCTTCCAATGAGACACTTAACATCATCTTCCATTTTTTCATTCGTTTGGGGTTTTTTATGATTTCTTGGTTTCTGATAAAGTCATTAGCCTCCATCTGTTCCATTCTAAGTTTTAAAGAACTATTTTCTTCATTGAGCTTTTGAACCTCCTTTTCCATTTGGCTAATTCTGCTTTCTAAAATCAGAATTTTTTCTTCTCCTTATTGACTTTTTGAACCTCTTTTGCCAGTTGAGTTAGCCTATTTTTAAAGGGTGTTATTTTCTTCAGCATATTTTTTGGGTCTCCTTTAGCAAGGTGTTGACCTACTTTTCATGCTTTTCTTGCATCTCTCTTATTTCTCTTTCCAGTTTTTCCTCCACCTCTCTTACTTGATTTTCAAAATCCTTTTAGAGCTCTTCAATGGCCTGAGACCATTGAATATTTATTTTGGATGTTTGGGATACAGAAGCCTTGACTTTTATGTCTTTCCCTGATGGTAAGCATTGTTCTTCCTCATCTGAAAGAATGGGAGAAGATATCTGTTCACCAAGAAAGTAACCTTCTATAGTCTTATTCCCCCCCCCTTTTTGGGCATTTTCCCAACCAGTTACTTGGCTTTTGGGTCCTTTGTCAAGACTAGGCCATACTCTGGGAATCTGTAGTATCTCAGTTCCTCCAAGGTGGTACAATCAAGTGTGTACACTGATCTGGAAGCAGGAGAGATTTTTGTGTCCAGAATCTTAGCAGTTTCTTCTCCACAGCCACCTGGCCTCCAGTTCCACCAAGTCAGCACTGGGGGCTGATTTTCAGACAAACTGGCTGGGCACAGCCTCCATTCAGTGCGAGACAAAGACCAGCTCCCTCATGGCCTCTACACAGGGCTGAGGTAATATTCAGTTCCTCACTGCCCCTAGGGGTTTTTACGATTCAACAATGGATGCGGGCTGCTGTAGAGGCTGCCATGAGAACTGCTGCCACCTAGCTGATGTGGCCTCTGCAGCCTCTGACCGAGGCCGAAGCTATGGGAAAGTCCTTCTCCTTTCCAGCCTAGCTGACCGTCACTGACCTTTGGAGCCTGTGGGTTGAGGGATCTGAGAACCTGCTGCTATTGGGACTGGGGATTCTGTGACTGGAGAGTCTGCCTCCAGGGGCTGTTCTTGAGCCATGGGCTTCATGGCCAAGGCTGAGCTGGGCTCTACTCTGTGTCCAGTGCAACCCTCGTTTCCTATGGGCCTTTCAGGTCACCCTGGGCTGGAAATCTCCTACACTCTGTTGTTCTCCACTTCTGTTGCTCCAAAATTTATTGAGAGTCTCTCTATTCAGGTATTTTATGGGTTGTGTGGGAGACCCTGCATATGTGGGTCTTTCTACTCTCCCATCTTGGCTCCACCCTCTACTCCATTTCTTCTAAGGGAGTCTTGCCCACAGTAGTAGATACAGTCACTACCTGAATTAAATTCCCCCATTCCCATCCATTTAAGTTTTCTAACACCTGTGATATCAATGTTTAGTCTTTCTTCCCCCTGTTTGACCCTCTCCAGTTTACCTTGGTTCATAGATCTAATGCTCCAGGCTTCTATGCAATATTCATATTTTCAGCATCACTTTCCTTTTGTCACCAGAAACATCAGCAAGTGATCTTCCTCTTGACTTTGGCTGTGATAGAGCTATTTGTAGTTTTCCTCTGCTTTTCCCCAGTAGCCTATTGGATGCCTTCTGACCTGAGGGGGCTCATCTTCTGATGTCATCTTTTTTATGATTTTAGTACTGCCCATGGTGTTTCCTTAGCAGAGATACTGGAATGGTTTGCCATTTCCTTCTCCAGTGATCACCTTTTGTCAGAACTCTCCACTATAATCTGTCTGTCTTGAGTAATCATGCACAGCATAACTCATAGTTTCATTGAACTACACAAGCTTCTGCTCCATGACAAGTCAGTGATCCAGGACCAAACATTCACATCGCCTACTGTATTTCATCTCAAAGTTTTTCATTCTGCTCTGCTACTTCATAGGTACTGTTTTCAGAGGTCCCCATTATCAGTGCATTTATGTCAAGGGGCAGAGGTAGTTATGAATTTCTGAAGTGAGAGTGAGAATCACATGTCCCAGTTGGGGGATAAGTGCAGACACAAGGAACTGGTACAGAACATTTTGAAATTGTGGCATTTTCCAGTTTTGATCTCTTCCCTTTTTCTTCCATCCAATTTTAGTTGTTCCCTAAAAGACTACCTATAATAGTTAACTGTTCAGCAACAAGGCCTGGGGGTGGAGGGAGTGAGGAACCCCTGCCAAACTCTTACTCACCCAGCCTGAGGTGATTAATGGGGTCAGTGGAAGGGAGGAAGGAGGACATAATCATGACACAGTCACCTGCCTCTTTTGCACCAAATGCCTGGTTTCTGAAGTAACAGGGTCAGAGGTATCTTCTTTCTGATTGAATCTGGAATCAAATCATTTGACTTCAGTGCAGCTCTGCCCCTTTTTATTAACCAGTTTGATCTTGGATGAATGACTTAAGCTCCCTCGGTCAGGTCCTTCATTTGTAAAATGATGAGTTTCAACTAGAGGGCTAAAGTTTCCTTCAGTTTTAGATCTAGGATCCTCAATCCCTAGATGACCACTCTGGGACTCAGTTTCTTCCTCTGTTAAAATGAGTAAATTGCACTAAATTGTCTCTGAGATCTCTTCTAGTTCTGCATCTAAGTTCCTTGGTCCTTTTAGAAAGTGTTTCTTGTTTTACATCATTTATTTAATTTGCATGGGCACCAATGTTGAAAACAAATTCCAATTCTTAGCAGCAAAAAGCACTCTAAAAATCTGGCCTCCAGCTCTCCTTTTTGGTGACATTGTCCAGGTGCAGTTGTTCTCTAGTCCAACTTTGTTCTGTACTGACCAGCAGGACTGAGATGGGCATAACCTGCCATCCCTGGTCAAGTCCATGGCAACATAGCCAAAGCCTTCATTCCTTTCAAGGCTCAGTTGCGTCACCTCAGCTTCTGTAAAACTTCCATTCTTTCAGTGGAACATTAACTCTGAATTTTCTAGGAATACTTTGCTTCTTCATTCCTCTGTTGGCATTTCTTCCTGGCCAGTGTCATACAGATTTGTACCCATCATAGTTCCTGCTATTCAAATGAAAGTTCCTTGTGGGGTAAACTACACCTTACCTTGTTTATCTCTTTTATTTGTTATCTCCAGCTGACTTGTCCATGCCAAGTACTTCAAGAGGGGCAATGGCTCATTTTGTCATTCCATACTCAATTGAGTGGAGGGCAGAGGAAATCAGTGAGGGCTTCCTGCAGAAGGTGGGAGTAGAGTTCATCTTTGAATAACAATTGCTCCTGTATTAGATAGGGCTTCAAAGTTTGCTGAATAACTTTCTCCAAATGGATCCTGGAACACAGAGACTACAGGCATTATGATCCTCATTTTACAGATAAAGAAAATGAAGGTCAGAGAAAGGCATTGTGGGCCCAGTGCCACACAGCTAATCAGTTCTAAGAGCAGAATTAGGACCCAAGACTCTCCAGCCTTCCAGATCATCACTTTTTTCCCCCCACCAAACTGCATCTCAAGAGAATTTAGATCTAAACTCACTCCAAATTGGTGATCTAGAAAAAAAAAGTAGGGAACAGAGAGGATGGACTCCAAGGCATGGAAGGTGAAACCATGGACTCTAGATGATTGTGCAGTGGAGGTTGGGGAAGCTCTGAGTTTAAAGAGACAAAGTATTCCTCTGCTTCCTCGTAATGACCTGGAGATAGCCTGGGATTTCTCCCAGAGCCGTACTAGAATTCAGCCCCTAGTCCTCTGACACCACCTCTATCATTCTTCCTCTTACACCAAGCCCTTGAGAGAAGGGATGAAGATTAAGGAAAGTGTTTTCAAGGAAGAATGGGATTTTTGAGGATTTTGTTTAAAAGAAGCCAGTATTGCTTCTGGGACATCCATTGACCTTGCTGGAACATAGGTGTTGCAGAATATAGGTCAAGAAATTGAACTAATTTCATTCACTCTATATTCAAAGAATACAACCAGAATTAGACTCTTGAAGCTGCTGAACAAAACAACTTTTCTACCCTTGCCAACTCATGATCACATTCCTTATGGTGACCATCCCAAATTTTCTTATCTGTTTGTTATATTACTCCTAGCCCTCCCTCCCCCACCCCCTACACTCTCTGAGAATGCTGGAGTCATCTGCCATAAGCTGCTCAAGTCTCAGCCTCCATTGCTTCAAGTGACTCAACTGCTCTTTCAGTTTCCCCTCAATTGCGTTACCTTTATGCAGAACCAGAAGCACTTTCACAGAGGCTGATGACTCTACTTCTAACTTTGATTTCATTCCTTTCATTGTAAGGAAGGTTTTCCTTTAATGGACCTCTTTGCCATGTAAATGTGGTCTTCCTCGTTCCACCTTCTTGTAACAAACAATCCTGCTTCCTTATGACATTTCTTCAAATATTTGAAGACAGACCTTTGACCTTCAGTATCTTCTCTTCTCTAAGTTTGATATCCCCAGTTCTCTCAAATATTCCTCATTTGACATGAACTCAAAATCTGCATCATTCAGGTTGCTGTGTTTGTCCTTCAGGTACTCGCTCAAAGTGAGGTAATGCCCATTCAGTGAATAGGCCTCTTTAAAAAGTAATCAAAGGATGACCCCTTTAATAGAAAAGAAAATAATAGATAAATCACTCTAGGAAGGGCAAAAGCCTCAGGGTTATTGTTTGGAACAGAAACTATTACAGTTAACATTCACTCTAAGCCAAGAAGGTCCAAAAACAGTGGAGGTTGGGCAGGGACTCATGGCCTTCAGAGGGTATTGGGTGGGTCTAATGTTTTAGGGAAGAAAAGAAAGAAAGAAGAAAGGCAAGGCAAGGCAAGGAATCTTGCCAATGTACCTCAAGTTAACTGCGCAGCTTCTAGCCATCAAAATTTACCTTCTTTTGGAGAAGAGAAGGAAAGGAAGAGGGTTAGGTGGAGAGACAGGATGAGCTGCATTACCCAGCTAGCTGGGTCCCCATTTAGGCAGCTCGGTCTGCTCACAGGTTGTGTTTGTCCTTTGTTTTCGAAGACAACCATGACATCAGAGAAATGATGACATGACTTTCACTCGACATTTACTCTAAGAATGGAGGATCCAAAATATAGCCATTTAAGTGGTGCTTGGGCAGGGACCTATTGTGGCCAATCTGTGAGCTCCAGAGTAAAATAGATTTAAGGGTTGGTCTTTCAGAAAAGAGGAAGGAAGGAAGGAAGGAAGGAAGGAAGGAAGGAAGGAAGGAAGGAAGGAAGGAAGGAAGGAAGGAAGGAAGGAAGGAAGGAAGAAGGAAGGAAGGAAGGAAGGAGGAAGGAAGGAAGGAAGGAAGGAAGGAAGGAAGGAAGGAAGGAAGGAAGGAAAGGAAGGAAGGAAGGAAGGAAGGAAGAAGGAAGGAAGGAAGAAAGGAAGGAAAGACAGGAGGAAGGAAAGAATCTAGCCTGTAAACTCCAAGTTTCCTGGGCAGCTTCCTGCTATCTAAATTTACCTTTCTCTGGATACTCTCAAGTTTATCAGCATCCTTCCTAAAACACAAGATTCAACCTCGACCTTATTTCCCCAGACTTGGTCCAGTCAGAGCTGAATCCAGCAGGGCTACCACTGACCTAGTCCTGAGTACCAAGCTTTAATGAATCACTTCATAATTGCATTCACAATTGAAGCTACCACTTTACATTGTCAACTCATACTGAACTTGGATTTCACTAAGGTTTCAAATATTTTCCAGGTGAACTTTCTCTAGGCATGAAGCCAAGGGTACAATTTTACATTTATTCCTATTAAATTTAATCTGATTAGATTCAAACCAATGTCCTTACCTGTCTAGATCTTTTTGAATCCCGACTGTCGTCTGTATGCTAACTATTCTTTCAGATAAGTGTTACTTGAACATTTCATAAGCATGGAATCTATGCCTTTATCCAAGTCCTTATAATATTTACTATTAAAAAGAACATGGTTAAACATATTAGATGCTCGGGGCACCCCCTGGAACTTTCTTGCCAAATTGACATTAAGCTATTAATAATTATTCTTCAGGTCTAACTATGCAACTCAGTTTCCAAATCCACTTAATTATTCCATCTAACCCATGTCTCTCTCTCTCTCTCTCTCTCTCTCTCTCTCTCTCTCTCTCTCTCTGTCTCTCTCTCTCTCTCTCTCTCTCTCTCTCTCTCTCTCTCTCTCTCTCTCTCTCTCTCTCTCTCTGTTTTTTCCTTAATAACAATATTAGGGATTTGGTCTAATGCTTAGCTAAAATCTAGGTTAAATATATCTACAGCAACCCTCTGTCAACTACTTGGCAACAAAAGTTTCAAGTAGTTTTTAAAAGTCAAATCAACTTTTAAAGTCAAATTCCATTTCAGTAGGGAGAAGAGAGAGTTTGGACTTGAGAGCAGAGGGATGGGATTTAAGAGACCCTGGGCTTCAATAGAGGTTCTTACTCCCACTGAGTGGAAGCACAAGGCCAAATGAAGGAAGAAGTCACCTGATGTATGGGTGCTAGTCATGTGGATAGTACATGAGCCATCTGATAGCTTCTTATTTTAAATAGTTACTTTTCTAGCAAGGAGGCAAACTCAATTGTTCATATCTGCTGAAGGAATAAAAGTGCTCTTAGTTAAAGTGGGTTTAACATTTTGGGCTCAGTGCCAATGTCCAGTTGTGGCTTTGCTAATAACATCAAAAAATGAATGGCATTTAATCTGACATGAATCATAAAACTAGACTGGCCCTTTCTGATTAAGCTCTGCTTCCTTTTCTAAACTTCACCAACCATCCCTTCAGTAAATCATAGAATTTTGCTTGACACTGAATTCATGAGTTTGTAGTTTTCAACTCTTTTCCACTCTTTCAAGACAAGACAAATGATGCTAGGTCATCATTTGACCTTCTCCAATTATGTGGCCTCTCTTTCTTTCTCCTGGTCATTCAGAATTCTGCTTGTCCCCTGGAGTGTGGTACATCTGGGTCAGGTGACTGGAAGTCATGGAGGGTAGCTAGGGACTCTGTGCTGTCTCCTCCCTCTTTCTTGTTTCAACTTTCTATTAGCCAATTTTGCTCAGTCTTTTCCAGGCCTAGGATTATCCTCCACAGACGAAAGAGAAGGCACTGTCCAGTCTTTGCCCCATTGCTCTCCATCACCATTGTGCTGATCAGCCTGAGCAGTGAGTGGTCTTTTCTATTTTGCCTTCTTCCTCTTTCTCCAAATTCACCTTTAAAAAACTCATTTCAATGCTCCTCTCTTTTCTCCCCAGCCTTGGCTCATTCTGAGCATCCAGATACTCTTCTAACTGAGATTGTGTCAGAGATTTGTCTCCTCCTCTGGCACCTGAACTTGCTTTCATCTCTGTCCCTGTCATCTTAACATCTGGGTCTGTTAATGAGTTCCTTTTGCCTTTATATCATTGTCTTGGAACAAGTCCACCTTTTGTTCCTCATCAAATTGTTTCTTTGTGGCTTCAAAATTTCATTTCTTAGCATATCCTCTACCTCCAGACCTTGTTTTCACCATAGAATGGTGGTTTATGAGATCCTGGCTATATTTCCTCTGAAAATTTTCTCCCAAACTTCAAAAACTCTTTCCAGATTTCCTCTCTTCCTCATGATCCACATCATTTCCAACCTAGGAATCATTTCATCCTCATTGGTAACAGCCAGGTCTGGGATAGTAGTTGTTCCTGGGATAACTTGACTTTTTGAAAAATGAAATTATCATTAAGGCATTCAAGAGAGAGCAGTTAGTCAGATATGACCTGTACTTAATGAATTCACATTACCTCTTTATGATCACTTCTTCTAAATGATCAGGGTTGTTGGGGGCAGGGGAAAAAGAGGTGCCACTGAATTGGAGAAGGGTACCTGTTACCACAGTCTTATTTTCTAAAAGAGAAGAGTACAGTGTGAAAGCTATGGACCCATTAGTTCAAATCCTAGCAAAATTCTAGAATTCACTAAAAGGATGGTTAGTGAATGTTTAGAAAAGGAAGTAGTGATGTATCACAAAGTCAATCTGGTGTCAGTAAGCACAGGTCACATCCAACCGGCTGCTTTTCATTTTTGAAGTTGTAATTATCAAAGCCAGAACTAGGTCAGCATCTGCTCTAGTAACTGTCTGAATCATTGAAGTCACTCATCACTACTATGATATCCCTCTGTGCTGGGCTTGGGAACAGTTTCCCAGGCTCCTCATCTCTTTCCTCCTAGCTTTATGGTTTGTAGCTTTCTCTGATGACCAAATTGCTTTTGCTTTTGCCATCCTTAATCTTGCCACAAAAATTACCACTGCCATGTTTGTTCCTTCTTATGTCTGAATTTTGCCCTTGAGGGTATCTTTCTAATATATGACTGCATTCTACCACCTTTGATGTTGGAAACAATTCAAAACAAATGGGTCCTCATGGGGATGTTTATGACAAAAGCATGTGCCTTCATCTTTGCTGATGGTCATTTCTTTTCAAATCTTTCATCTTATCATGTTGACCTCTTTGTATTTGCAGTAATTTCCCTTGGGTTCTTCCCTAATAATAATAACTCACATTTCTCCATATAGCACTTTGTAATTCCATCACTATTATTTGTGAGGTTGGTGGTACAAGTGCTCTTATCCTAATTTTACTAAAACTCAAAAAGGGTCAAAGCCACATGATGAGGAAATAAGAGTTAGAGTTTGAACTCAGGCTGCTACTGATCCCAAATCCAGCTCCCTCCCCTATACCACTGAGCCAAGCTTAGGACATCTACAACAAGGGTAGCCATGTCCTTGCTGAAAGTGTGTCCTTCAGCTGCAAAGGCAGCCTCTTTTCCACTGGCTCACATTGCCTTCCAGTTCTTGATGGTGGTGTCTGATCCTCCCACTACATTGCTACCTGACTGTCTCCAAGCTCATAAACATTACTGCTTCAAGGTCACTGAAACCTGCACATCATGTCTACCCCAGTGAAAGAGATGCTTATTTTTCATTATGAATATTCAGTAGGCTTTGAAAGACAGTGAAATGGATTCTTCTTATGTATGTAACAAAGACTTATGATAAAGGTGATAAGTGAGAGTAATAAGCAAGTGAAGATGATTTTTATCTATCAAATGAAAGAGTTGGATTAGATGGTTGCTAAGGTCCTTCCCAGCTCCAAACCCAGCAAACTCTAAATGTATGGGTGTGTGTGTGTGTGTGTGTGTGTGTGTGATTATATCTCTTCTTTCCCCCTGGCACCTTCACTCAGCTCTTGCCAAGGGGAAGTGAGTTTCCAATTTGTCATTTGAATCACCTTTTCCTGCTTTCCCACCCAAATCTTCCTCTGATATGTCATCTTGTGGGTGAGGGTCACCTTGAATTTTGGAAGGCTTTGCTAGCAGAGTTCACGCTTTGATCAGTTCTGCCAAATCAGGAAGCTTTAAGCTGAGGCCTCATCTCTGTACACCAGCCTAGTTGAGTTTGGAAAGGCTCAGCCTTTGGCCTTGAGATTTGCGTTTTCAGCCACAGCCCTTCCTAATAGTCTTACCTGGAGGCAGAAGAAGTTGGCCTTTGTGACAGTGGAGAACAACCTGAGCTGAGGATGGAACAGTCCCTGAAGTGTGAGAATAAAACTGTCCTTTTAGGTCATACTTTATTACTTTGCCAAGTGTAGTGTCATTTAAGTCTGCCAAGCTAGGGCTACAGCATGATGGGAAGTACAATGGGACTTCACTCGGGTCAGTCTTTGGCTGTGTGACTTTATGCAAATTACTTCACCTATCATCTGCTAAATGAAGGGGCTGGACCAGTGAAGGTCCCATCTGTGATGCCACAAATCTTATCAAGAAGGGGCAGTTGCTGTAGTGGATAAAAGTCTGGACTAGTAGTCAGGAAGACCTCAGTTCAAAACCTTCCCTGGCACTAGATGGAGTACCATCTCTTAGCCTCAGTTTCATTCTCTGTAAAATGGAGATAATGATACTGCCTTCCTCTCTGGGCTGCTATGAGGTTCAAGTGAGATGACATCTAGAACTCTTTATTTCACAAAATTTTAAGAGTTGTAGCAACATCAGCCATCATTATTCAAGAAACACATCTCTGCCCTGAGGTGACTTGCCAAGCCTCCACTCTTATGGCCAGTCAGGTCTCCAGAGCTAGGCTGGCTACTTCCTATTCCCTCAGGTTCTAGGGATAGCCCTGAGGAGATGAAAGGTGTCTTTCTGGCGCTAGCTGAAAGAAAGTGTCTTTCTAGTGAAGACATTTAAGCCCCACTGCTTCCTGTCATGATTGTTGCTTGATATAAATTAACAAGCCAGACTTAGTTAGCTTTTCAAAAGGGGTATTTACTGTGGTAGAAGACTTGTTACAAAGCATCCCCAACTGTCTGCAATACTCTCTCTCAGTAACATGTAAGAGACTAGGGGAAAATGGAGAAACTCACAGGGCAATCCTTTTGCTAGAATGTTCCAGATGTTCTTCTTCAAGAATCTGTAGCTTTCTTTCTGCTGGGTTCTTCATTGAGTTTAAATTGGCTTTTTCTCATCATGTCCAGTCTGCTTTGGTTCTCCATGGAGACACTGCTATCTGATATCTGGAGATATTACTAGGATGCTCAGCTGTATTGATAATGCATTTCTTTTTGTTTTAATATAATCAAGTGCCTCTGGTTGAATAATGTGATTAAAGAAGATCTTCCCTAACTATTAATGGGCCTGGGAAGATCCGTGGGAAGGCCTTTTGTTAATGAGACACCCTTATGTGACTATCATTTGGGGAGGGAGAAGAGGACCACAGCAGTTATACTGCAGTAATAGTCAAGGGGAAAGAGGGAGGCCAGAGCTAGGACTCAGTGCATTTCTGGAGAAAGGTGACATTTTAACTGTGATTTTTAGAGTGAATTTGTTTCCCACCATTGTTAGCCAGAGCTATGAGGTCCAATAAGATATTAAGAAAAATCCTGGTTTCTACAGCATTGCCTACCCTGGAAAGCCAAGAGGGACAGAGAGTCAGGGAGGTGGAGCAGATTTGTGAAACACCTACAGCTTCCAGTTAGTGGGAAGAACATTGGCAGGAAAAGTAGTTACGGTTCCATCAGTCATTAAGCATTTAGTGAGCACCTACTACTTTCTATGTACTGGGTTAAGCCCTGGTGTAGCCAGGGTACCAAGCATCTAGAGAGGACTTTCATGCATTCAGCAAGGTCACTTTGCACAAACTATCTTTTTGTGAGCTTCTAAGAAAATCTAAGAAAACAGAAAGGAATTATTATGGGTATCAGGATCCTCATTTTACAGAGGAGAAATCTCAACTGAAGCTAACTTCTCCAGTCACTCGGCTCAGATCTTCTCTTATTCCTGGCTAAGCCCTGTTTGCACTATATCACACAAAGTACATGCAGAAATCAGAACTTTTGATTTCTGGTCTAAGAGAAGTGGTTTAGCCCTTGAATGATTGCAGGGTCCTCTGGGTCCCGGGTGTCTCTATGAAGCACTTTGGATGGTAGACTTATTTCTGCTGATTCTGGATAGGCAGGAAAGTTAAGTAAACCTTTAAACCTAGGAAAGACCTCAAATGTTTCTCATTTTACCACTGGCCAATGCCCAATCTCCTCCAGCCTGCTGAGGCCTGATGGGAGAATGGCAAAAAACCCGTTATCCGGTTTGAGCCAGAACGACTACTTATCCACTTGCAATCCAGATGTCATAAAAGAGATTTTTTATGGACTGTGTATGGATTGAAAGCTATATTATTCTGGGGGAAAATGAATTAATTCCTCTCCCAGAAACATCTATCTTTCAGGGTGGCGTACATGCAGAATGCAGATGGGAACTATTTAACTGTATCTGGAGTAATTTTAACCTTTCCCCCAACATAATAAACTGGTTTTGTAAACCTTCCAGAATGAACCTTATCTAGTCATTATACTCCAGTGGATGCCCCCAATTAAAAATACCTATGACACATCCCAGTCTAAGACATTCAATGATAAAAGTCACTGGGCTGCCTCATTTGGCCCCAACTTTTCAAATATTAAATGGTTCTGTATTTTTTAAACCAACCACTGCATAAAATCTACATCATCAATCTGAGGCTACAATTTATATCAGGTTTCAGGTTGAAATACATTCCTGTGGTTGAGTTCCAGGTTTCTGAAAGCAGAGCTGAACACACAGTACAAACCTTGGGTCTTAATAATATTCTATTACTTTTCTATTTGAAATCCTCTTTCAGTTGAGCAGGGCACAGACCCAGTGTAAGGAGGGAAGGCCAAGTCTGGTTTCCATGTTGTTCCCATATTTGGGTGCTGCTGTCTGGCAGGGCCAGCCTTGATCCCAGAGTGGCTGTTTCTCTTGTTCCATTTCAGACACTGCCTAGACCTCAGAATTTGCCTGACCTTGCTTAAAGAAGTCTATTGGGAGCTTCAGAATTCATAAATTTCTCATTAGTAAACCTTCCTTCAGAGAAATCAAATTTGACTCTTCCTGGGATGAAAATCATAGGCATCTATTCCATGGGCCAGAAAATGAAAGCACTTTCTAGTGGGTTCCACTTTGAGAAGGGATTCACTTACCAGGCCTTGTCTGAAAAATGAATTTTCCCCAGTTTTTTAAAAATGATAATTTAGATCAATGTGTCAGAAAGTATAGACACTGAGTTTGCCCTAATCTGATAAAGTCTTATGAAGTGAGGGAAAGAAAGTGTCTTTGAAACTTTTGGGAAAGAAATCTTTGTGACTGGAGAAGTCACAGTCCTAAGAGGAGAAATCAGAGAATCATGGCATAGTCCTGGACACTTGGGCCCACAAGACTGTCATCAGTTCATGCTCTGCTACTGACTAATTGTGTGACCCTACACAAGTGATTTCTCCTCTCTGACCCTCAGTTTTTTCATCTGCCAAATGGGATGACTACAGTCAATAAAATAATTGGTTCATTTTCAAGTGGCACAGAAATGGTGGCAATTGTGACTATCTTTAGAGGTTCTAAATAACAAATGTTCAATGAGGCCCTTTTTGATCACCAGGCCCTTTACCATGAGTGGAGGCATTAACCCTAGTTTCCTAAATCAATTCAAATTGGAAAATTGGTAAATTCTGACAGTCTCACTTAAGCTGCTTAGGTGGACTTGGAATCAGAAAGAACTGAATTTGAGTTCTATCTGACTATGGACCATTTAGAGCTTAGTAACACATATGGGAAGCTAGATGGTACCATGAATAGAGTTCCAGACCTGGGCTGATACTCATCTTCCTGAGTTCAAATATGACCACAAGCATTCACTGACTGTGTGACCCTGGGCAAATCACTTAACCCTGTTTGTCTCAGTTTTCTCATCTGTAAAATGAGATAGAGAATAGCATGGCAAACCACTCCATTATATTTGCCAAGAAAATCCCAAAAGGGATCACAAAGAGTCAGATATGACTGAAAAACAAACTGAACGTAAAAGATATAACTAAGATTCTTTCAAAAGGTAGAGAGCTGGACCAAGTTAGAACAGAGGGCCTTCTCTTGCTCTTGTGTTGTGAGTCAATGTCTCATAAGTCTCAGAAGAAGAAAAAATGAATAGAAATTGATGATGCCCAAATGAAGAGCAATTGTTGACATAATAGAAACACAAGAGAGGTCTACTCTTTTCCAGTGACATGTGTTGAAGATATGGTGCCAAGCAGCCAAACAGCTGACAGACATGCCAATCACTACCAACACTCCATCCTCCATAAGATGGAAAATGCTATCACCTAGAGGAAACTTCTCTAGGAAGAGTTCCTCAGCAGCACAGAGGACAAGGGCTTTAGAAGCAAGAGGCCGTCTTGGGAAATCAATAGACTATGGTGTCTAAGAAGAACTGAAATTGTGGTCTGTGGCAGAAAGAAACAACACTTGGTCAGAGAGTGAGGAACCTTTCAGGGAACAGCAAAGGTATATTTGTCTGAAACTTGACAAATATCAAGAAGGAAGAAAACTGTTTCCATAACTCTAATGAACTTGGAGCCATAAAGAATAACAGATGTGATAGAGGTCAAAGAAAATTTAAATAGGTCAATAATTCATGAGAGACAATAACTAAAAGGGGGTCTGGAGAAATCAATTAACCAAGCAACCAATCTATGCTCTTAGATTTCTGTTCACAAAAGCACAGTCTGAGTAACCAATGGGGCAACAAAGGATACCTCTTAAGTCCAAGCAAGGTTTGATAATATAAAATTTGTAATTAAACTATGGCCCTGGATGACTCTGCCTTGGACAAAGCAAAAAGGATTACCAAGAAGATATATACTCATGGGAGGATACTTCATGTTACTACCTAAGGTACTGAAGGGAAACAAGGTGGAGATATTTCATGAGGATCAATGCAGGCAGAAGCAGAAGCCATGTTGTTGTCAGAATATGCTAAAGACCCTATGGATGAAGGGAGAATTAGATAAGGAATTCCAGAAATACCCCAGACCTGGCATAAAGGTATAATATCATGGTAATGGGAAACCTCAAGGATCATACATCTACAGGAGTACTCTTTCTTCCAGAAGAAGGGGGGACAATACATTCATTACTTAGCTTAAGGATAGTTTCAGTCTTAAAAGGTGAAGTTTATGGGGGTGGAGCCAAGATGACAGAGTAGAAAGATGCACATACACTAGTTCTTCCCCCACAGACCATAAAATACCTGTAAAAAATGACTCAACAAATTCTAGATCTGCAGAAACCACAGAACAACAGAGTGAAAGAGATTTCCAGCCCAAGGTAGCCTGGAAAGTTGACAGGAAAAGTCTATCACACGGGGCATGGAGCAGAGCACAGTTCAGCCTTGGCCACATGGCACCAGGAGGAACAGAACTGGAAGAGGCCTCAGGGGTAGAATCCTGAGCAGCAGTGAAGATTCTCAGATCCCTCAACCCACAAATACCAAAGGTAGCTTCAAAGGTTAGTGAGAAAACTTTTTCACCTCAGTGACAAGGGAGCAGGGTCTTCCCCTAGCCCCAGCCCCAGGAAGCAGCGGTGGTGGCAGCAGTAGCATCCATTTGTGGAGACTTCGACCTAAAGCCCCTGGGGGAGGTGAGTCACTTATCTGAGTCTCAGTCCTGAGTGGTATTTGTGCCCTCTGCCTAAAGCCCCTGGGGGAATTGAGCAGCTGACCTGAATCTCAGCCATGAATCTGACCCGGGAGTGAGGAGGTGCATGGACCTGGAGATGGATGTGGAGAGGGAATTCTACTACAGGCAGAAAAGCTTTTGGGGGTGTTCCCAGACAAGTGGACAGAACAGGAGAGGAGTAGGTTCTTCTCCCTTGATTGTGCCACCTTGGAGGAACTGAGAACTTACAGGTCCCCAGAGTATACTCTCCTTTTGACAAAGGAGTGAAAAGTCAAATAACTGGCTGGGAAAATGCCCAAAAAAGGAAAAAAAATACGACTACAGAAGGTTACTTTCTTAGTAAACAGGTGTTATTCCATCATTTCGGATGAGGAAGAAAAATGCATACCTTCAGAGGAAGTCAATGTCTCCAAAACCTCCAAAATAAATATCCAATGGTGTCAGACCATGGAAAAGCTCAAAAAGGATTTTGAAAATCAAGTAAGAGAGGTGGAAGAAAAATTGAGAAGAGAAATGAAAGCAATGCAAGAAAATAATAAAAAGTGGGTCAACACCTTGCTAAAGGAGACCCCAAAAAAATGCTGAAGAAAATAACAGCTTTAAAAATAGGCTAACCCAAATGGCAAAAGAGGTCCAAAAAGCCAATGAGGGGAAGAATGATTTAAAAGGCAGAATTAGTCAAATGTAAAAGGACGTTCAAAAGCTTACCGAAGAAAATAGTTCTTTAAAAATTAGACTGGAACAGATGGAAGCTAACAACTTTATGAGAAACCAAGAAATTACAAAACACAACCAAAATAATGAAAAAATAGAAGATAATATGAAACATCGCTTTGGAAAAACAACTGACCTGGAAAACAGATCCAGGAAAGATAATTTAAAAGTTATGGGACTACCTGAAAGCCATGACCAAAAAAAGAGCCTAGACACCATTTTTCATGAAATTATCAAGGAAAACTGCCCTGATATTCTAGAACCAGAGGGCAAAATAAACATTGAAAGAAACTACTGATCACCTCCTGAAAGACACCTGAAGAGAGAAACTCCTAGGAATATTGTAGCTAAATTCCAGAGTTTCCAGGTCAAGGAGAAAATATTGCAAGCAGTTAGAAAGAAACAATTTAAGCACTGTGGAAATACAATCAGTATAACACAAGATCTAGCAGCTTCTACACGAAGAGATGGAAGGGCTTGGAATATGATATTTCAGAAGTCAAAGGAACTAGGATTAAAACCAAGAATCACCTACCCAGCAAAACTGAGTATAATACTTCAGAGGAAAAAATGATCATTCAATGAAGTAGAGGACTTTCAAACATTCTTGATGAAAAAACTGGAGCTGAAAAGAAAATTTGACTTTCAAAGAGAAGAATTAAGAGAAGCACGAAAAGTTAAACAGGAAAGAAAAATCATAAGGCACTTACTAAAGTTGAACTGTTTACATTCCCACACAAAGATAATATTTGTAACCCTTGAAACTTTTCTCAGTATTTGGGTAGTTGGAGGGATTACACACACACACACACACACACACACACACACACACATTATATACATACATACATACATACATATATATATATATATATATATATATATATATATATATATATATATATATATATAGAAAGAGAGAGAGAGAGAGAGCACAGGGTGAGTTGAATAGGAAGGGATGATATCTAAAAAATGAAATTAAGGGGTGAGAGAGGAATATATTGGAAAAAGAGAAGGAGAAATGGAAGGAGAAAATTATCTCATAAAAGTGGCAAGAAAAGCTTTTTCAATGGAGGAGGGAATGAAGAGGTGAGAGGAAAAAAGTGAAGCTTACTCTCCTCACATTTGGCTCAAGAAAGGAATAATATGCACATTCATTTTGGTATGAAAACCTATCTTACACTACAGGAAAGTCGGGGAGAGGGGGATAAGCAGGGTGGGGGGATGATGGAAGGGAGGGCAAATAGGAGGAGGGAGCAGTTAGAAGTCAACACTCTTGGGGAGGGACAAGGTCAAAAGAGAGAATAGAAGAAATGGGGGGCAGGATAGGATGGAGGGAAATATAGTTAGTTTTACATAATATAACGATTATGGAATTCATTTGCAAAAGTACACATATATAGCCTATATTGAATTGCTTACCTTCTCAATGGGGATGGTGGGGAGGGAAGAAGGGAGAGACGTTGGAACTCAAAGTTTTAGGAATGAATGTTGAAAACTTTTTTCATACAACTGGGAAATATGAAATACAGATAATGGGATTAGAAATTTATCCTGCCCTACAAGACAAGAGAGAAGATGGGGATAAGGGAAGGGAGGGGTGTTAGAAGGGAAGGCAGATTGGTGGAAGGGGTAATCAAAATGCTCAGTATTTAGGGGTGGGGGAGGGGAGAGATGGGGAGAAAATTTGGAACTCAAAATTTTGTGGAAATGAATGTTGAAAACTAAAAATAAATATTAAAAAAGAAATAAAAAAGAATGTATATGTAGAACCCATGTAAGATTGCATGTCATCTCAGGGAGAGAGGGAGGAGAAAATCTAAGACCTAAAGAAGAGTGCCCATTTACCTTCTGAGTCAGGCAGCTCTAATTGAGAGAAAGTTTCTCTTAGTGGGGAGTGAGGTGTCAGAAGACTAGAAAGGGAAGCAAAGGGAAGGTTAAGAGGATTCAGAAGTGACCCAGCCTTAAATGACTGGAAAATTCTGTTAAAAGAAAAAGTTAAACCTGAGGGTCCTAATAAACCAGGAATAACGGTTGAGTAACATGCTAGGTATTCTGAGCAGCTGGGCACCTGAGGCAAAGAGTTTCTTTTTGGAGTTGAAAAGCTTTTAAAAGTGAAATTTGCAAAGTAATAAACCAACTAGTCCTTGAATAAAGAAGCCAGAGTTTTGTTATTTTTTTTTTCCTTAGGAAGGACTTTTCTTGGTCCTTTCTTGTAGCTGTGTGTGTTAAGGACTTCTGCTTTATAAAAGAGTGCTAGAAAGGATTGGAGTTAGAAAGGAAAAGAGCTTGGTAAAACCCACTCACTTTGAGGCAGAGAAAGCTGGATGCAGGGGAAAAAAATAAAGGAATACCACAACCATGGGGACTAATAAAAGGGGCCTTTCCTAGTCACCATGGATGATGGAGCAACCCTGAACAGCAGCCCTGGAAGACCTGCAGCTAGCAGATTGGTGTGAAGACTCCCTCTGGTGGACATGATGTCCAGAGAACACTGCTCCTGGGGAGGGGAAGGGGTGAACTGTGAGCTCAGGAGGAACAGACCTGGTAGGAGCAGCACTTGACAATACCAGAAAACGTGCAATGTCCGAGATAGGTGCTGTCCTCTCATGCATGCTCCCTGGCCACACACACTCCCTCCACATGTCTACCCTTCTTGGGCATTGCCTACACCTACCCTACATGTGTCCACCTTTCCTAAGTTTGATGTGTGAATTTATTGGAAAGTATGACTTAGTTTTGTGGGGAAAGTGCATCATTGCTTCTTTCTTATTAGGTTCACTCATTTAGTGTCTTTGCTTTGAATTAATTGTGTCCTCTGAGTAAATTTGTCAGTGGGCATTTATGAGTTATGGTTTTGAGTGTAGGAAGACCCATAGAATATCTTGAACCTGATGAGCTTGTCTGGGTGAATCTACTCTGAGACCTAGTGGTGCCCCAGGTGTTATAGATTAACATAATTCAGATCTTTCTCTGCTTCTGACTTTGTTGATTTCCCTTTTGAATAAAAGAAAAAGAGGTTGATTGTGTTTTCAGAGAGATTTCTGTGCTAATTAGAATATCTTCCTGTTGAGTCCCTAATTAACAGAATTACATTGCATTCCCTATCTCATTCCCCACCCTCACCCCAATCCCCATTCTCTTTTAAGAGTAAAGCTGAAATATTTTGAGCAGAAAAGTCAAGGGAGATATAATAACAGACTCCATGACCATGGTCAAGTCACTTAACCTCTCTGAGGGCATAACATTTCTCAAAAAAGATAGGCTATTAGTAGAAAAGAGGGGAATGATGACTTGAAAGCATAAGCAATATGGTTCAAAGTTGCTATTTTGTATTTGTTGAATCCATAATTTATACCTTTAATAAACTTCAGTATTTTTTTTTTTTGCCAAAGTGTATCCCAGCTGTCTCTATTATCTGCACACCGGGAAAATTCATTATGCAATATCATTATCTTGTATAAACAAACTTCTAATCACTGTTAGGAAATTATTTATGAAGATGTAACTGGAAAAAAAAAAACCAACACCAACACTTCTACCACTGTTGCAATGAAATGACAACCACTGTGTGGTCTGGACTTGCTAAATGGTCTTTCCCCTTTCAGGGCATGTGAAAACAGAACTGGGACCAACTCTCTTCCTATTTCAAAAAGTCAGTTCACTCCTGGAGATCAGAGATAAAAGTGTTCTTCATCATCATTATCCCAGTACCAACCAACTCCATGACCTTGTGTCCCAAAAGTGTTTACGTAGGGTTGCGTATTTGAGCTTCACAACCTCCTTGTGAAGGAGGTGCTATTACTATTCCCATTTTATAAATGAGAAAACTGAGACTCAGAGAGTGGATACACAACTGATGATTATTCTACTGAATCCTCATTCATCACTCTGACCACTACAGTTGGCTGGTTGTTGTCCTTCCTTCTTGAAGAGGACCAAAATGACATCATCATGATAAAGTGAAGTTTCAGTGTGTCCCACTGTGGCTGATCAGACCAATATGAGCTCGGACTGCTCTACCACAGGTTGGGCACAGATAGTCTGTGTGAATATTTGGGGTGGATACCCCAAACTTGCATGTCCCATGTTTACTTTGTGCTGTCTCAATTCTGGTTTGCTCATAGAGCACAGCACCCTTTTTGATGTGGCCATGCCATGCTGAGCAGTCCTGTGTCAGTATTTCCCATGTTGCTCATTTAAACCCAAAGTTCTTGAAAGAGACCTTGAGAGTGTCCTTGTATCACTTCTTCTGAACACCATGTGATCACCCGCCCTATGTGAGTTCTCCATAAAATGGTCTTTTTGGCAAGCGTACATTTTGCATTAGAATAACATGGCTAGCCCATCCGAGTCACACTCTCTGAAGCACAGTTTGCATGCTGGGCAGTTCAGCTCGAGCAAGGGCTTCAGTGTCTGGGACTTTATCCTGCCAGGTGATCCTCAGAATCTTCCTAAGACAGTTCAAATGGAAGCAATTCAGTTTCCTGGCATGGCACTGGTCGGCTGTCCATTTTTCACAGACATATAACAATGAGGTCAGCATGACTCTGTAGACCTTTAGCTTGGTACTCAGTCTAATACCTCTTCTCTCCCAAACTTTTCTTTGGAGCCTCCCAAACTCTGAGCTAGCTCTGGCAATGTGTGCATCAACCTCATCGTCAGTGTGTACATCCCTGGAAAGTACACTACCAAGGTAACCGAACTTATCCACACCACTACAGTAGGTGCTTAATCAGTGTTTGTTGATTTGGAATGAATTCTATCTAAAAGATTCACACTTTCAGAAATTTCAAGTTGAACCAAATGCCTGTGTTCTCTTACCAAAATTTTTGATTCTAACAGCCTGTTTTTTATCAGAGGTACATCTCAGTTCCTTCTATCCTATTTACCTCAAAGCACAGTATATTACAGAAGCTGCTAAAAAAAATCTCTGTTATGCAATCTTAGTAGGCTCCATATTGTACAGAAATTTAGGGATGGAATTAGGAGGACCCTGAATTCAAATTTGACCTCAGACACTAGCCATGTAACCCTGGGCAAATCATTTAACCTCTTTTTGCCTCAGTTTCGGTAGAGATTATAATAACTCCTATGTTGTAGGATCATTGAGAAGATCAGATGAATTAATATTTGTAAAGCATTTAGTATAGTGCCTCAGTAAATGCTATATAAATGTTAGCTTATACTAACAGAAATGTTTATTTCTGAACACTATGTTTCTTTTGTTGTAGCCCAAATAACCTTCATTTTCTTGATTGTGTTGCACATGTAAGGCATGTGTTTCCCATGTAATATAAACATAGAAAGCCACTCTAGGGTGGGTGTTGATAGGTTGACTCTGGAAGGGAGACCATGATTCATCCCTTGAGGGAAGCAGGAGAAAGGGCCATGGGTTGGCCATTCTACTCTCCTTTGGGAAATTACAGCTTTCTCCCTCTCAAAATACTACTGGTCTGGGGTTGTGATTGATTCAAAACACCAAAAAAGCTAGCTTTCTTGTCTCTAACTCTTAAGCAGGGAGAGGTCACTAAGCTTACACTCACTAGCTTTGCCCCTTCCTTCTGAACATTGCTTAAGAAAAAGACTATCACAAATAGTGAATGAGTAAACCTATTTGTCCAAGAAGAGAGCAAAGAGAAATCAGAAAAATTCTACAGATTAAAATATATAAAAAATACATAGATTGGGTGAGCTTTTTAGATGGAGCAAGAGGATATCCTGCTCAATCAAGAGAGAGTCCCTGATCTCACTCAAGGGGAAACCCCACAAAATCTTTAAAGAAGGAATTTGGAAATCAAGAACATGTTGAGGAACTATTCTCTACCAGTTTGCTTTCCAAAGTCTATCTTCTTGCTCCATATATCTTTCCCAAAGGGAGTCTTGAAGCACAGGTAAATCTGCTGAATCCAATCCAATCCAATAAACATTTAAATGCCTACAATTTGCCAGGCACTGTACTAAGCACTGGGGATAAAAATTAATAGAAAGAGAAACACTCCCTGCTCTGAAGAACCTTACAATCTAATGGAAGAACTTACAATCAAATGGAATTTTCTGTTGAAGAAGAAATGGAGATTGACTCACAACAAAACCCTAACATGAACTCTGTACCTTCTTGAAGGCAAGAAGCATATCAGAAGTCTCTCCCAAAATTAGGAGAATCTCATGCAAAATACTCTAGGTTTCTTGCCTGAGTAGTCCAATAGTTTTTTAAATTTTATCTCCTGGATCTACTTTCCAGGTCAGTTGTTTTCTTTTTAGTTGTTTTTTTCAATGAGATGTTTTACATTGTCTGCTATTTTTTCATTCTTTTGGTTTTTTTTTATAATTTCTTGATTTTTATAAAGTTATTAGCTTCCATCTGCTCCATTCTAATCTTTAAGAAAGTATTTTCTTCAGTGAGCTTTTGGACCTCCTTTTTCATTTGTCTGATTCTACTTTTTAAGGCATTTTTTTTAAGGCTCATTGGTTTTTTTGGATCTTTTTTGCCATCTGGATTAGTCTATTTTCTTGAGCATTTTTTGGGTCCCCTTTAGCAAGCAATTGACTCAGTTTTCATGGTTTTCCTGCATCACTCTCATTCTTTTCCCAATTTTTCCTCTACTTCTCTTACTTGATTTTCAAAATCCTTTTTGAATTCTTCTGTGCCCTGAAACCAATTCATATTTTTCTTGGAGGCTTTAGATGTAGGGGCTTTCCCTTTGTTGTCTCCTTCTGGTTGTATATTTTCATCTTCCTTGTCAGCAAAGTAAGATTCTATAGTTTGATTTTTTTTTTCTGTTTTTTGCTCATTTCCCCAGCCAATTATTTGACTTTTGAGCTCTTTGTCAAGATAGTTCTCTGTTTCCAGTAGGAGTATGGGGGTGTACGGTCAACACTCAATCCCCCCACAATCTGTAGGCCTAGAGCTCCAGAAACAGCCACTGCTGCTGTCCCTGCTTCTGCTGAGGCTGATACAGGCTCCTCTACTCCTCTGCCACCCTGGGGCTGGGACCTAACCAGGACTCTCTTACAGAGGTCCCACAGGTTTTTTCCACTGACTTTCTAATTTGTCCTCAGAGTTTGGAGTCTAGAAGTCTGGAAATAAACACAGGTGCCAGTGATGCAATGCATCCTACCCAGGCTTGCTCAGGTCCTGTGCCAGCACTGCTCATGCTGAATTTCACTCTGCTCCCAGACTGGCATAATAGATACTTCCTGACAACCTTCCAGGTGTCTTGGGTTGGAGATTTGCTTCACTCCATCATCCTGTGGGTTCTGCCGCTCCAGAATTTGTTTACAGTCATTTTTTTTTACAGATATTTGGCAGGGCTTGGGGGGGAGAACTTTTGTAAGTTCCTTCGTTTACTCTGCCTTCATGGCTCTACCTCTTGAGAAACCTGAGTAACAGCTGCCATAATCCACCACTGAATCAAATGGAGCTTACAGTCCACCCCTTGTCCCCATATATTTTCAGTTTAACACTATTTTTAGGGGATCTCATGAAGAACATTCACATCTTCCTATAAATGGCTATTGGCATCCCTATGAGAAGTTGTAAGATAAGGTTGGGAGGGTCATTAGTGGAAGCTCACATTCCCATTCATATGTTTAAAGAAATTGCTTAAGAGTTCATCAAATGGTCTTTGAAGTTATAGCAAAAGATGATGACAAGGTTCAGCATACACCTCACTGACATTCTTTTTTCCCATAGCATTTGGAAGGTGTGAGGAGGTACGTTAAGGAATTAACAACTTCTGAGAAAGAGAGAGAGACACAAACACACACGCACAGAGAGACACAGAGAGAGAGACAGAGACAGAGACAGAGATATTCTTATGAAGTGCAATAGAGCTAGCTTAAAGGGGAGAATGAAGGGAATACAATACTACCGGCATTAGAGCTGTCATCAAAAACTCCCAAGTTTTCCCACTGACTTGGCTAAAATGGAGGATAGCTAATACTGGGAGGTCAGTAAACAGTGACATCAGCTAAAAAAGAAACAATTGGAGCTTATTGCTCCTGTAATTAAAACCCCAGAGTAGCCAATAAGGGAGGTAGGAAACTGAGAAGGTGGACATTGGAGGTTTGTAAGAGGTAGCTAATGTAATTGAGAATGAGCTTGTCCAGTTCCAAGAGTATTTCCAGGTAATAAAAAAATCCATTTCCAGCTCAGGAAGACATTGATTTAAAATCGGAGTGTGTTTTAGTTTAGTGATTTTGGGGACTTTGGTGTCCTTCAGGACTCCCAGTGTCTTCACTTTGGAAATTTCATTTTCAGCAAAAATAATTCATAAGGGGCTCAAGCCAACAATTTCTCTGTAGAGCTCCATTACCGCTGTGTTGTTGCTGAATTCTCACAAGAATTGACCTTGGAATGATTGTTTCAGGTTTCCACATCCAATATGGCCCCAGGGAACTTAGGATTGCTGATGCTGCACCTTTGTGGTGCTTCAAAGATTCAAGCCAGCTCATTGGGATATCCACTCCCTGAAATTGTCTCAAATCAGAGGTATATCACTATAGTGTCCAGTCATTCTAGATTTATGAGAGTATCCCTGAGTTAGAGAAAAGAAATGAAGCAACATACTTTTAATGAGATTTTTCAAAGTATTGGCCATGTGGCCTCATTTTTAGTTTGGAAAATAAAGTCAGTGTGTATATGTGTGTGTGTGCATGAGTACATGTATGTGTACACATGTATGTACACATTGATTTTTTTCTTTTTAGTTTGGAGAACTTTACAAATAATGAAATAAATGCTTATTGACTGACTTGCCTCACCAATATTGTGCATATTGGCAACTCCTCTGTAACTTAGAGTCTTAGAGATCTTTCTTAAGATCACATGTGCAATTTTACCTCAAATATAAGACATATCATGTATATTATATGCATGTACTGTACATGCATATTATATAGAGATAGGGAGAGATGGAGAAACAGAGAAAAACAGAGAGAAACCGACAAACAGATGGACAGAGACAGGGACAGAGACTGAATGAGGGGCTGATAGGGACCAGATGGCATCTTTGACAGTCTTGCTCCCCTTGTGACTGAGCAAGTTACAACCTCTAAGTGGCTCAGGCAACTCTCTGTGATGATTAGTTACAGAGCAGGCACATTGGTAGAGGAAGTTTTTTTGTTTGGTTGGTTTTTTTGACCGGAAATTCCCATACTGCTGAAATCAGAGGTACAGTCCAGAGAGCTCAGCAAACGATGTTACCTCTGCGTCTATAAGAGATCCTCCCTTCCCTTCACTGTCTAAGAAATTTCTCTCCAGCCTTTACAACTCAACTCAAAAGCCCCTTCCTCCAGGAGACTTCTCTGATTCTCTTTTCTCCTCGGTCCACCCACAACAATTTGATTCATACATCTTTAATGCATGTGTAAAACTGAAACTGAAATCATCCCAGCCCATGATAGCTCCAATTAGGTAACTGGTGGCTCAGTAGATGGAGTACCAACCTGAAGTCAAGATCTGAATTCAAGTTCTGACTCTGTGTGACACTGGGCAAGTCACTTAATTTCTGTTGGCCTCAGTTTCCTCAACTGTAAAATTGGAAAAATACCTACCTCATGGAGTCATTGAATATTTGTAAAGCTCTTAGCACAATGCCCGACACATAGTAAACATGATATAAATGCTTATTACACACACACACACACACACACACACACACACATACCTCTTGACACTTTAAATAGGTAACAACATATCCTAATCAATTAAAAGACCTTACATAATGTGTAGAGTCTTTGAAGGCTATTGGAGAAAGCTAAATTATGCTGAAAAGAGGTCTATTCCATTAGACCAGGGAATTGCATTATGTTCTCTGGGCTTTGTATATAAACATCAAGTTAGCTATGATAAAGAAGACTTCCAGAAATTGGAATATAAGAATTTCTAGCATCCACTTGAGGAATAAAAATCATATTGAGCTATGTCAGGGAAGGGAAATATCAAGAGAGGAGGTCATTGGCTCTCTAGGCATCTCAGAGTAAAAGATCCAGGTTGGGGAAAATCACAAGAAAACATCAACTCTTTCCCCACTTTCCCTTTGTGATGCCCAACTATCCACAGATACTATAATTTGCTTTTTGGTTAGCTACATGTTTTCACGAAAAATGAATTTTGTCTCAACCACAAAGAAACAGGGGTTAACTAGAGATAAATACAAACGTAAAGTTAGGGAAAGCACCCCTCCCCAACCCAATGTATGCCTAAATGTTAGGAGATTTCCTTAACTTGGGGCTCAGAGTACTTATGATGCATTTATAACTGTCTAAAATAAATTTCCTAAACCTGAAGAAGAGGAAGCCATGTGGACTTCAGGGGCCATTGTTTGCCACCACCACCCCCATCCCTGCCCCGTGATTAAAATGAGCTAATTATTCTAATAGAGTGTTATATATCTGTGTCCCAAATTCACCTGGGACTTTCTCACACTCACATAACATACTGGATTGGGAATTCGCTAGATCTGGGTTCGGTTCTCACCTCTAAGATACACTACACATTTGTGTAACTATAGGCAAGTGTTTGATTCTAGACAAGAACCATTAGGGCTCTGAACCTCAGTTTCCCCTCTGATAACAGAGAATAATAATAGGTTCAGTACCAACCTCACAGGGTCATTATGAAGTTCAAATGAACAAATGTTTACGCAAGATGCTTTGCAGACATTAGAGTAGGACATCAGATTGTTCGACTTGTCCCCATTCTCATGCATTTATTTCTCTGTGTGCACATTTTATCTTTCCAGTAGAGTGTAATGTATCTGAGGGTAGGGGCTATTCCATCTTTGTTTAAGCATGATGGAAAGTACAGTGCACATGGTATATATTTAATATTTGTTTAATTCAAGTTAGCATGTGTTTGTGTTAATGTCTTCCTCAGTAATGAAGGATGAATACAAACAATTCAAGTTAGCATGTGTCAGTTTGGACAGGTGAGGAGCAAAATAACTTAGTCCTCACCCCTTCAGTTCCAGCCAGTGTAAGATCTTAGGAAAGAATCCCACATCCTTTTCCTCTCCTCTTTTTCTCTCCCTCTTTCTCACTTCTATCTCTCTTCTCTCTTTCCTCTCTCTTTCCATCTCTTTCTATCTCTTTTCTTTCTATCTCTGTCTTTGTCTCTGTCTCTCTGTCTCTGTCTCTTATATCTCTCTTCTTTCTTTCCTCTCTCTATCTCTTTCCATCTCTTTTCTTTCTCTTTGTCTCTCTGTCTCTGTCTCTCTCTGTCTCTCTCTCTGTCTCTCTCTCTCTCTCTCTCTCTCTCTCTCTCTCTCTCTCTCTCTCTCTCTCTCTCTCTCCCTCCCTCCCTCTTCATTTAACAGTGTCCACTTGCCCAGAGATCTCTGGGTTCAGTGCCTGGGCATATCTGCACAGAAGTGTTCTACTCGGCCTGAGGACTAAGAGGTGGGGATGGCAGAGTGGCAAATTTAAGCTTACTGTAAAGAAAATTTCCACCTCTGAACATTTCCTAAGTAGAGATAGTGGGCAATCCCATACAGAAGATCTTCAAACAGATACTGTATGACTCCTTGTCAGGTACACTGTAGGACAGATTCTCCTTGGTCTGCAGATTGGACCAGCTGGCCTATTAGGTCTTTTCAGCTCTGATGTTCTGTGATCCTGAGTCCTGACCTTCCACCTCTGAGGAATGAGGCATCAGGCTCGGGAACACTGCTGTCCCAGCACCAGAAGTCAGGAGAGCCCCCATCACCATAATGGCCACAGGATGTTGAGTTTTTCAGTCACAGAACCTTTAGCAAACTCTCTACAGGGCCAGATGGGGATCAGAGTTCTGAGAGCAAAGGGAATACCCATACCGATGAAAACCAGTGTCCTGGAAATATAAAGCACATAATGCAGACAGATTGGGGGATGATTGTTCCCTGGATCAGAAGGTTCATTAGACAGCGTCTCTAAGTAGAAACCCAAGAGAGTCTTGTTTTCTCCCATCTCTTTATAGGTCTTCAGTCACCAAATGGATAACACCTTGTGGGGCATGTTATAATGGGAATTGCTTTTCTCAAGTGAGTCAGACAGACTAGAGGATTCCAGAGATTATTTTCAAATCTAAAATGCTGGGATTTGGTTGCATGCTCCCTAATGTCTTTAAAGTATGAACCCATTGATAATCAATTCCCACAGTTTGTTCAGTGCACGGGGCTAATCCCCGGCCTTCACCTGGCTACTAAGCCAGACGGTAATCTCTCTGGGGTCTTCACCTGGACACTATTCCAGGCGGTACTCTTGCACGGGGCTCCCCCCCCCCCCCCGGCCTTTGCCCGGATAAGGCGGTATCCCTTACCCCAGACTTCGCGTGGGGAATCTTACCCTTTCCCCGGGTCTTCGGACGTCTCCGGCCCCTGCCATGCGACCGTATGGCCTAGCTGCGCTACAGGGCTATCCCCTCCTCCACGGAGGGAACAATGACTACACACGCACCAGAGGAGGATGTCAGTGCACTTCACTTTATTGATGGCGTCCTCTACATCTCTCTCTGATTCCTCCCCGACAGCTCCTTATATCCCCAGCCAGAGCCCGTCCCAAGTTCCTCCCTGAGGGTAGAGCCAGCTCCCTGAGGGTGGAGCCAGCTCCTGAAGGCCTGTCCAGAGCTTTGCCCCTAACAGTTCAGAAACCCATGGATCACATGAAAAAGCCAATAAGACAGCAAAACCTTGGAACTTCAACAGTATTGGACCTATCTCCACTGAGACAACATACTACAGTCACTAACATACTATATATGTAGTAAAGGTTTGCCCAAGATTCAGACATGTTTAGCAACTTGTCCATAGTCCCATTGTAGTATGCGTCCATTGCTTAGCACATTACTTGGTACATAGTAGGTGCTTAATAAATGTTAATTGACAGGAAAAAGCCAAAACAGAAAAAGAAAATCATAGACAAATTTCCCTAATGAATATTGGTGCAAAAAATATAAATAAAATATTAACAAAGAGATTATAGCAATTTAATAATAATACACTGTGACCAAGTGGACTCAGCAAAAATGCAGAGCTAGTCAATATGAGGAAAACTGTTAGCATTGACCATATCAGTAACAAAACCAGCAGAAATCATATGATTATCTCAATAGAGGTAGAAAAATCTTTTGACAAAATACAACACCCATTTCTATTAAAAAAAAAAAACCCAAAAGAACCAGTATAGAACATAGGAATAAATGGAACTTTCCTTAAAATGAGAAACAAAATCTGTCTAAAACCATTAGCCAGCATTATTCCTAATGTGAATAAGTTGGAAGCCCTCCAAATAAGATTAGAAGTGAAACAAAGATGGTCATTATCACCACCGTTATTCAATATTGTACTAGAAATGTTAGCTACAGCAATAAGAAATGAAGAAGCAGAAGGAATTAGACTATGCAATGAGGAAATAAAACTATCAGTCTTTGAAGATCATACAATGGTAGACTTATAGAATCAAATAAAGTTGTTTGAAATAATTAACAATTTTAGTAAAGTCACAGGATATAAAATAAACACACATAAATCATCAGCATTTCTATATATTACCAGCAAGACATACAAAGAGAAATTCCATTTAAAATAATTGTAGACAACATAAATATTTGAGTCTACTTGCCAAGACAAACCCAGGAACCATATGAACACAATTGCAAAATATTTTTTACACAAGTAAAATTAGATTTAAATAACTAGAAAAACACCCATTGCTCATGGGTAGATGGAGCTAATATAATGAAAATGACAATTCTAGCTAAATGAATTTCTTATTCTGTGCCATGCCAATCAAACTACCAAAAATTATTTTATAGAGCTAGGAAAAATTATAGCAATTCATCTGAAAAAACAGAAGGTCAAGAATATCAAGGGAATTGAAGAAAAATGCAAAGGAAGGTGGTCTAGCTGTACTAGATCTAAAAGTATATTAAAAAGCAACAATCATCAAAAGTATTTGGTATTGACTAGGAAATAGAGTGATAGATCAGCAGAATAGATTAGGTACACAAGAAATAAGTAAATGACTATAGTAATTGACTGTGATAAACTTAAAAAGACTCCAGATTCTGGGATAAAAACTTACTACTTGGCAAAAACTTCTGGGAAAGCTGCAAAATAGTATGAGACTAATATCTCACACCATATACCAAAATTATGTAGAAAGAGACACATGAGCTAAATGTAAATGGTGATATCATAAGCAAATTAGAAGAGCAAGAAATAGTTTACTAGGCAGATCTATGGAAAAGGGAAGAAGTTATGACCAAGCAAGAGATAAAGAACATTATGAAATGCAAAATGGGTGATTTTGTTACATTAAATAAAAAATGGATTGTGCAAACAAAATCAATGCAAAGATTAAAAGGAAAGCAGAAAGATGGGAAACAATTTTTACAGAAAGCGTTTCTGATAAAGGTCTCATTTCATTTTTCCAAGTTACTAATTTATTAATTTTTAGTTTTCTGCATCACATCCATAAGTTTTAAATTTTTCTCCCCCTCCCTCCCTAAGATTGCATGTAATCTCATATGGACTCTACACATGAATTCCTATTAAACATTTTCACATTCGTCATGTTACATAGAAGAAGCATAACGAAATAGAGAAACCATGAGAAAGAAGAAACAAAACAAAACAAAAAAAGAAAATAGTTCACTTTACTCTGAATTCCAACTCTGTAGTTCTTTCTCTGCATATGGATGGGAATATTCCATCATGAGTCCTTTGGAATTGTTTTAGGTCCATGCATTGCTGACAAGGACTCATCTACTAAAATCAGTCATCACAGACTGTGGCTGTTACTGTGTACAATGTTCTCCTGGTTCTGCTCACTTTACTTGGCATCAGTTCATATAAGTCTTTCCAAGTTTTATCTAAAGTCCTCCTTTTCATCATTTCTTATAGCACAATAGCATTCCATTACATTCATATGCCACATTTTGTTCAGTCAGTCCCCAACTGGTGGGCATCCCCACAATTTCCAATTCTTGACCACCAAAAAAGAGCTGCTATGAATATTTTTCTACATATGGGTCCTTTTCCCATTTTTATGATCTCTTTGGGAGACAGCCCAAAAGTGATAATGTTGGGTCAAAGGGTATGCACATTTTTGTAGCCCTCTGGGCATGCTTCCGAATTGCTCTCCAGAATGGTTGGATCAGATCACAGCACCACCAACAATGAATGTGTTCCAACTTTCCCACATCTTCTCCAACATTTATCATTTTCCTGTTTTGTCATGCTAGCCAATCTGATAGGTGTGATGTGGTACCTCAAAATCATTTTGATTTGCATCTCTCTAGTCAATAGTAATTTAGAGCATTTTTTCATATGACTATAGTTATCTTTAATTTCTTTCTCTGAAGACTGTCTGTTCATATTCTTTGACCATTTATCAACTGAGGAATGACTTGTATTCTTGTAATTCGACTCAGTTCTCTGTATATTTTAGAAATGATAAAGGTCTCATTTCTAAAATATATAGAGATTGAGTCAAATTTATAAAAATACAAGTCTTTCTCCAATTGATTAAAGGTCAAAAGGATCCAGCAATGCCACTACTAGGTCTGTATCTCAAAGAGATTATAAAAAAGGAAAAAGGACCCACATGTCCAAAATTTATAGAAGCTCTTTTTGCAGCTTATAGTCAAAGACGGAAATTGAGGGAATGCACATTAATTGGAAATGGCTCAGCAAATTATGGGATATGAGTGTAACAGAATGCTATTGTATTATGAGAAATGATGAATAGGTGGACTTCAGAAAAACCTGGAAGCACTTACATGAACTGATGCTGAATGAAGCGAGCACAATCAGAAGAACACAGTACACAATTTTCAGTGATCAGCTATGATTGACTTAGCTCTTCTTAGCAATGCAATGATTCAAGACAATTCCAAAATTACATGATGGAAAATGATATCCGTATCCAAAGAAAGAAATATGGAGTTTGAATGCAGATCAGAATATACTATTTTCCCTTTTTTTTTGCTTTTCATTGCTTTTCCTTTTTGTTCTGTTTCTTCTTTCACAACATGACTAATGTCAAAATATGTTTACATGATTGCACATTTATAACCTATATCAGATTGCTTCCCATCTGAGAAGGGGGGGATGAGAGGGAGGGAGAAAAAAACTGGAACTCAAAGTTTTAAAAAATGAATGTTGAAAATATGTTTACATATAATTGGAAAAAATAAAATATTATTTCCAAAAAGTAAATAAACAAATGTCAATTGATTGATAGCTGAGACAAGACGAATTCAATTCATCCTGACTTCTAGGCTGACCCTCTTTCCACCATGACACACTTATACCAGCTCTCAAGATCCATACTGATGGGAGGAGCCAAGATGGAGGAGTAGAAAGATACACATATGCTAGCTCCTAACTTACAGCCCATAAAATACCTGTAAAGAAGAACTCTCAACAAATTCTGGAGCAGCAGAAGTCCCAGAACAATGGAGTGGAGGAGATATCTGTTCCAGAGAGCCCTAAAAAACTGATACCAAAGGTCTGTCATGCACCAGACCCGGAGCAGAGCCCAGCCCTGCCTTGGCCACATGGGACCGAGGGGAGCAGATCCGAGCAGGCTTCAGGGGCAGAATCTCCACCAGCCACGAAGGTCCCTCCACCCACAGGCTCCAAAGGTCAGTGAGAGAGTCTTTTTGGCTGATTGAGAGGGGAAAGGGGCATCTCCATAACTCAGGCTCCCTCGGGAGATAGCAGTGGAGGCAGCATCACACAGGGGCTCCCAAAGCAGAAAGGAGCTCAGATCCATTGTTGAAGATCTCCGCATAAACCCCTGGAGGGAACTGAGCCCCATGTGGTGGCCCTGTCCCACTTGAGCAGCTGAACTTAATCTCACACTGAATAGCAGCCCCACCCCTGCTGAAAGCCCTGAGGCTGGGAAGCAGCATTTGAATCTCAGACCCCAAGCACTATCTGGGTAGATCTGGAGGTGAGGTGGGTGTGGAGAGGAATCTCAGAAGTCAAGTAACTGGCTGGAAAAATGCCCAGAAAAAGGGGAAAAAAATAAGACCATAGAAGGTTACTTTCTTGGTGAACAGATATCTCCTTCCATCCTTTCAGATGAGGAAGAACAGTGCTTACCATCAGGGAAAGACATAGAAGTCAAGACTTCTGTATGGCAAAAATCCAAAATAAATATTCAATGGGCTCAGGCCATGGAAGAGCTCAAAAAGGATTTTGAAAATCAAGTTAGAGAGGTGGAGGAAAAACTGGGAAGAGAAATGAGAGAGATGCAAGAAAAGCATGAAAAGCAGGTCAACACCTTGCTAAAGGAGACCCCAAAAAATGCTGAAGAAAATAACACCTTGAAAAATAGGCTCACTCAATTGGCAAAAGAGGTTCAAAAAGTCAGTGAGGAGAAGAATGCTTTCAAAAGCAGAATTAGCCAAATGGAAAAGGAGGTTTAAAAGCTCAGTGAAGAAAATAGCTCTTTAAAAATTAGAACAGATGGAGGCTAATGACTTTATGAGAAACCAAGAAATCACAAAACAAAACCAAAAGAAGGAAAAAATGGAAGAGAATGTGAAATATCTCATTGGAAAAACAACTGACCTGGAAAATAGATCCAGGAGAGACAATTTAAAAATTATGGGACTACCTGAAAGCCAAGATCAAAAAAAGAGCCTAGACATCATCTTTCATGAAATTATCAAGGAAAACTGCCCTGATAGTCTAGAACCAGAGGGCAAAATAAGTATGCTGATCACCTCCTGAAAGAGATCCAGAAAGAGAACTCCTCGGAACATTGTGGCCAAATTCCAGAGTTCCCTGGTCAAGGAGAAAATATTGCAAGCAACTAGAAAGAAACAATTCAAGTATTGTGGAAATACAATCAAGATAACACAAGTTCTAGCAGCTTCTACATTAAGGGATCAAAGGACATGGAATAGGATATTCCAGAAGTCAAAGGAACTAGGACTAAAATCAAGAATCAGCAAAACTGAGTAAAATGCTTCAGGAAAAACCTGGTCTTTCAATGAAATAGAGGACTTTCATGCATTCTTGATGAAAAGACCAGAGCTGAAAAAAAAAATTTGACTTTCAAACAGAAGAATGAAGAGAAGTATGAAAAGGTAAACAGCAAAGAGAAGTCATAAGGGGCTTACTAAAGTTGAACTGTTTACATTCCTACATGGAAAGACAATATTTATAACTCTTGAAACTTTTCAGTATCTGGGTAGTTGGTGGGATTACACACACACACACACACACACACACACACACACACACACAGAGCACAGAGTGAACTGAATAGGATGGGATCATATCTTAAAAAAATGAAATTAAGTAGTGAGAGAGAACTATATTTGGGAGGAGAGAGGGAGAAATGGAATGGGGCAAATTATCTCTCATAAAAGAGGCAAGCAAAAGACTTTTTAGTGGAGGGAAAAAGAGGAGAGCTGAGAGAAAAACATGAAGTTTACTCTCATCACATTCGACTAAAGGAAGGAATAAAATGCACACTCATTTTGGTATGAAAACCTATCTTACAATACAGGAAAGTGGGGGAGAAGGGGATAAGCAGGGAGAGGGGATGATGGAAGGGAGGGCAATGGGAGGAGGGAGCAATTTGAAGTCAATACTCTTGGGGATGGACAGGATCCAAAGAGAGAACAGAAGCAATGGGGGACAGGATAGGATGGAGGAAAACATAGTTAGTCTTACACAACATGACTATTATCGAAGTCATTTGCAAAACTACACAGATATGCTGTATATTGAATTGCTTGCCTTCCCAAAGGAAATGGGTGAGGAGGGAGAGATGAAGAGAAGTTGGAATTCAAAGTTTTAGGAACAACTGTTGAGTACTGTTCTTGCTACTAGGAAATAAGAAATCCAGGTATTGGGGTATAGAAAGTTATATGGCCCTACAGGACAAAAGGGAAGATGGAGACAAGGGAAGGGAGGAATGATAGAAGAGAAGGCAGATTGGTGATAGGGGCAATTAGAATACTCAGTGTTTTGGGGTGGGGGAGGGGAGAAATGGGGAGAAAATTTGGAACCCAAAATTTTGTGAAAATGAATGTTAAAAGTTAAATAAATATAAATTTAAATAAAAAAAGATCTATATTGACCTATTCCCAGTACAAGTTACAGCAAAGCCAAATATTTAATGTGGTCCCACCAGTCTGTTAGAGAAGACAGAAGAGTTATTTAAAATACAGTTGCAATGACTGTTTCATGAACCACTTATTCTTCCGAATATATGGATAGTCCCAGAGAAACAGAAAGGAGCATTATTTTATACATGGGTCAATTATCACTCATCTGTACCTATCATTAGTATCAGTGACTTAAATGAAGACCTGGGGTGACCAGTTTATCAAGTTAAAGGTCATAGAAATATGAAGGACAGCCAACACATAAGGTAAGAGTCTGGATTAAAAAAGACCTCAGCAGGATAGAACAATTGCTTTGAATTTACTTGTTGAAGGAATACAAGTACTCTAAGCACCTTCCAAATTTTGGTCACTTGTCACACAACTCTGATTGCTATACCTTAGTTAAACTCTGTTTGTGTTGGATTCAGGCCCAGTACCACTCCAAGATAATTTTAGGCATCACTCTACCCAATGTAAGATTCTGCTTTCATTGGAATCTTCCCTCAGAGGACTTCCTCAGCTTGACTCCTGCCCTGGTTGTATATTTTTTATAAGTTATACACCATCAGTTGCTTGACCCAAGAAATTCAAACATCCATCTCCTCCATCAGGTTCCATCATTTAGTCTTTAAATATGGCTCAAGTGAATTCATGGAGGCATAAGGTTGTCCTCCCTGGATCTGGAATTTATACAGTTTCTCTCTTTTGTCACCTGATGACTGGGATATTTGTCACCTTTTGTGATAGTGCAACCCACCATAAAACACAAAGTTTGTTTTTCTTTAAGCTAAGGAATGACACATCCCCAGGGCCCCTCCTGATGATATACAATATGATGCTTATAGATCAGAATGAAAACCTAATGTATTATCAGCATGAACTGGAGCTCTTGAGCTGTATTATGTAATCCATCACTCCACCAAGCTGTTGCCCTAATGATGTATTAGTGTAATAATCTGAGCAGGGCCCACCAATGATATATGACTCCAAAATGGCACTGCTTAAGGAAATCTGCTTCCAGGAAGATGCTCAAGCCTAGAACGGGTGTCTGGATGACTTTTACTGGAAAGAAAGTCAGCCAACTTGAACGACATCATTGCATCCCCTATCCAGGCACCAGCAAGGAAGGCTGGCTTTCATTCAGCTTTCTGCCTGCCTGTGACAACTTGGCCACCCCATTTGACCTCAGGGTCTGGGATG
Organism: Bettongia penicillata ogilbyi; assembly: GCA_023548195.1. NCBI lineage: Eukaryota > Metazoa > Chordata > Mammalia > Diprotodontia > Potoroidae > Bettongia > Bettongia penicillata. The sequence continues at coordinate 6,940,160 of JAJHZJ010000324.1, forward strand.
ATTCCAATATGCAGGGATTGCCAGTCATGGCATACCCAGGGTGCTTCCCTCTCTCATATCCCTTGTCAAAAGATGCCTTGCCTTTGCCCACACCTATGATTCCACTCCATCCAATACAACAAAAGGGCCTCTGATCCCAAGGGGTTTACATGCTGTAACTCTCCTTCTGGTGATGGGTAAGACCATCAGGTTTTGGTGTCTTTTCTCCACCTCCTCCTCACATCCTCCAGGCTTTTCCAATAGCCCTATCTTTATATCCCACTGGCCCCAGCTGCTTATATAACCTAAGGAACCCTGAGCCTTGCCATCTGTCCTGCTGAAGCCTTTGGAATTCCTGGGTCTTTCCATCTGCCCCCAAACAGAATTTTCTTTTATGTCATCTCAATTACAATATAGACTCTTGGAGAGCAAAGACAGTCTTAATTTGTCTATTTCTGGCTTGAGCACTTAGCAAACATGTATCAAGCATTTAATAAAAGCCTTTTCCCTCATTCATTATTTCATCTAATCATGCTATTAATGGGAAACAATATGTTTATAGCTGAGTAAAAGCAAAATTAAACAATATAATGTTTGGATGAACTAGTGGTGGCAGGGCTTACAATTGAGAGGATCAGAAAACTCACTTCAGCTAAGCTTTGAAGAGAACTGGAGATTCCAAGAGACAGAGTGGGACATTGAGGGCATTAGGCAGGATATCAGGGGTGGGAGGGAGCCAGCACCAGCTAACTTAGGAGAGCTGATTATTAAATTTTCAGTGTGAGCATTTTTATCTCAGAAACAGCAATCACTAAAAATCAGGGCTTGATTTTTGATTTTGGGGATTGTCTAAACTTAAGAAAGTGTTAATAAAATAAATGAAACTTAAACAGAAGTGTGCATTTTACTACTATATCCCTCTAGTATTCTATTCACATTGCTTGAATTCTGCTAGAGGGCACTAGAAGCCTCAGGGAATGGAGTTGTTACCCCACCGGAGATTAATAATAACAACAGTAGTAGTTATAGTAGTAGTAGTAGTAGTAGTAGTAGTAGTAGTAGCAGCAGCAGCAGTAGTAGTAACAATAGCAACAGCAACAACTAGCATTGATAGACAGATTTAAGGTTTGCAAAATGCTTTCATTCATTATCTCATTTGAACCTCAGGATACCCCTACAAGAGATGATGTGAATGTCATGTACAGGGAGCAGCAAACATGCCGCCTTTCTGGTCAGGAGTTCAAAGGGACAGTACAAAAGACTTCAGAAAATTTGCAAATAGTGTGGAAAAATTGAAATGTTGACTTATAAGTGTAGCGTGGTGGAATGGAAAATTCTGGTGCCCTTGGATATCTGGAGAGGAGAAGTTTGAATCCCACCTCTAACACATCCTGACTTGGTAACCACGGCACAGAACATCACGTTTTCAACCCCTCAGTTTTATCATCTGCTAAATGGGTATAATGTGACCTAACCCTCAGAGCTCAGGTGAAACTACAACGCAAGGATGTTGAAAAAGTCCTTTGCAAACTTCAGAGTGTTTCAATGTCAGCTCTTATTAATGATCTTAATTGAATGCACTGACTTGGCCTTCTCCCACCCTATCCCATTGCTTCTCTGTCCTATCAAACTCGATTTATGTTGTCCTCTCTGTTTTGGCTTCTTCCAAATGTTTCACGTTATTCAAGGCAGAACATTGGCTGTCAAGGCTTCTACTTCCCCCCACACGTCTAGGTGTTAATCATTGTAACTGGCTGCTTGTATGCACGTGTGCAATTAGCTGAAGGCTCTCCATGAGCCTGATGGAAGCATTAAAATCAATACATTTGTACATAAATCATATTATTAAAAACAATCCACTTTCACCTCCTTTCCTTGCCACAGTCATTGTACTTGGAGTAAGAACAAGATCAGTGTTACAGGACATGGAAAACCCCCACTGGAAGAGTCAAGATAGCCGAGCAGCCATGAGGGGATAACATCTGAGGAGAGATGGCCACTGCGGCATCTGAGCAGGGCAAAGTCTTATCAAGGTGGCCAAGAGGGAGAAAGGGAGACTGGTGGAAGGAGGGGAACTGAAGCTCTCTTGGTGGGCAGCCCCTGCCCAAACTGTCACCCCTACCCTTTGTCAAGGCAGGGTCCTATAGTGATGAAGCAAACCCATTTAAAAACAAAACATTCTTTAGAATGAGACTTTTTCCAGAAGATTTTAATAAAGATAGTTTATGAGAGACTGGGCAATGAGGAAGCAGGTCTGAAGCCACTGGGCTGAAAATATTGAGAGAATGACTGGATTCTGGACGTGGGTACTATCCACTGGCTGTGTGGACATGGGACAGTCAGGCTGCTTCTCTGAGGCTCATCTCCTCATCTATAAAATTGGCATATCCAGGTAATGCCTCCCTCAAGGACCTTAGACATTCTTAGATTCAAGTAGGGTGATGGATGTGGAGCACTTTGAAAAGTCTGTAGCACTATTGCAAGTCACTGTTATTGCTGAATCATGCTTTGGCCTATAAATCATAGGCAGATGTTCAAGGCTCAGAGATGAAATGTGGTCTTGAAAAAATAAACTCATCTCAATCTTATTGTCTACCAAAACCAGAGAGGCTACAGAGCAGAGACAAGGCAAGGGCCAGGGTGGCTGTGACCCATCTGCATTCATAGTCATGGGTGTATATCTGGTCCCATCCATGGGAGAAGACCTGGCCCCCATTTGGACCAGAAACCATCCCCAGCTTCTCATTCTGTGAGATGTTTGTGCCTTTCTCTGAGTGATCCATGAAGAGAAGCATGTGGACTGACCAGCTAGAGCACCAGACCTAGAGTCAGGAAAACTGAATCCAATCAGCCTCAGACACTCACTAGCTGGGTGACCCTGGGCAAGTCACTTGACCTCTATTTGCCTCAGTTTCCTCAACTGTAAAATGAGCATAAGCACAGCAACTACTTCCCAGGGTTGTGTAAGGATTAAATGAGGTAAATTGGTAAAGAACCTGGCAGAGGGCCTGCTGTGTAATTCACATGTAACAAGTGCTCGTCCCATCTCTTCCCTCCCTCTCACTAAAGGTACATCCCATCTCCAATTGTGGTCACTCATGCCATCAGTGGACATCTCACGCTGAACACTGACAACATTATTTAGGTCTCCCTATGTTTCTATGAGCTGTTGTGTAGGACTTGATAGGTCATTCCCCAAGCTGGAAGGCATTGTGAAGTTATTTTGAATGGAAATTTTCTATGTTTTTATTTTGGTTCTTATTAGCAAAAAACCTATGTGTGATGGTTCAGGGGGCTACTGTATAACAAGTTATTTTATGGAGTTGTTCTTTATTTCAATTAATTTCTTGGCAGAAAACCCTAAAGAAAACCCTTAGGGTTTTCTAAGCAAAGCAATGACTGTCTGTCCACCCTAAAGTGCCCTCCAGTTCTGCCCTTCTAGGTTTTAATGATTGGCTGCCCTTGTAGGCAGGAAAGTTCTTCATTGACATGGGAGGAGCAGGATTATGGGGGCTCATCTGGATTGCCTGACCTTCGTACTCCATGTTTTTGTGACTTAGGTAAGGTCAGTTTTCTTTTTGGTTAGAACATTATGTTCTATGACCAGACAGTGAAAGTGAGGGATAGCTGGTGGACAGTCTGAGTGCCCTTGGAGTTTGGGGACCTACAGGCTTCCAGAGAGAAGAAGAAGAACCAACAGAGGCCACCGGAACAGTGACCTAGTCAAGAATCACATGCCAAAAGAGAAGGGGCTCAATCAGTACCTGTGGAAAGAGTGTCCACACTTGGGAGATCATGTTTCCATTAAAGTACCACAATATCCACATTCTCATCACGGTTCCCTCTTTTGAGCATATTTCAAGAGAGTTAGCCTGGATTCATAGGAATGAAATAGGGTGACATCTAACCAGTGCAGGGGAGGGGAAAGGACAATACAAAACAGACAATGGGCATTTCTTAAACACCTATTGTGTGCCAAGGACTGTACTGGATGCATGAGATGTAAAGACAAAAATGAATTAGTCCCTATCTTCAGTGGGCTTACATTCTGTTAGTGGAGACAATGTGACCATATCAAAATGTATATACACATATACATGAATAATACATATACATATATGTATACACAGGTGTTGTGTATGTATGCATGTGTGTGTATGAGAGAGGGGAGAAAGGAAAGGAGAGGAAAGAAAAACAGAAGAGAGAATATAATTATCCCCACTTTACACATGAGAGGAAAATGGAGAGGAAAGGAGAGGAGAAGAGAGGAGAGGAGAGAAGAGGGGAGAGGAGGAGAGGAGAGAGAGGAAAAGAGGAGGGAGAAAATGAGAAGAAAGAAAGAAGGGAGGGAAGAGACAAAAGAAGAGAAGAGAGGAGAGAAAGGGGATAGGGAACTTTTTAACATAATGTTCTAACCAAAAAGAAAACTGACCTTACCTAAGTCACAAAAACATGGAGTACGAAAGTCAGGCAATCCAGATGAGCCCCCATAATCCTGCTCCTCCCATGTCAATGAAGAACTTTCCTGCCTACAAGGGCAGCCAATCATTAAAACCTAGAAGGGCAGAACTGGAGGGCACTTTAGGGTGGACAGACAGTCAAAGCCAACTCCCTAACTGGATGTCAGGGCAAAATTGGATGTCAGGGCAAAACAAGACTTGAGCAAGGTCACAGCACTAGCTCATGTCATTACTGAGGTTTGAGCCTGCGTTTCCTGACACCTTGTCCCATTCACTCAATCATCTGTTCTCCATCACACAGAAGAAAGAAAAGTAGGCTTCCATTGAGAAAATGGGGTGTGGGTTTAGAAATGTTGAAGAATTTCCTAGTGGTAAAAGTTAGCAAAGAGCCTCTCAGCATGTAGATAAGTGCTCCCAGGCTGGCTCATCAACTGGTTCCCACCAATCTTTCCAGGCTTATTTCTTATTATTCCACTTCCCATACCAGATGTTCCAGCTGAGTGGACCCATTGGCTGTAACCTGGCCTTGACCTTCTGTCTTCTCTCTCCCCTGTCCTCTAATGTACATGTTCTCCTTCCCCAGGCTCCTCAGGCTCCTGAGGTTCCTTCAGACTCAGACTGCCAGCACTCCTTCCCCTCCTCACATTGTCATACCTCCATTTCTCTGTATGCACAGTTTAGTCTTCCAGGAGAACATAAGCTTCTCAAAGGGAAGGATCTATCATCTTTCATTTTGTCTTCATCTCCCACCACCCGCTGCAGTGTCATGCCCATAGCAGACTTTTTATTTTGAGGCTGTGGGGGTGAAGTGACTTGCCCAGGGTCACACAGCTAATATGAGGTCGGATTTGAACTCAGGTCTTCCTGACTCCAGGCCTGGAGCTCTTTCCATAGTAGACTCCTAATAAGTGTCTGTTGGATTACAATAATTTGTATCACAAGTAACCAAAGCAAGGAGTGGAAGTCAGGAGACAACATGGCTGCCAGAGTAGACAACTCCATTAAAAAGAGAACTCAAGGATGGCATTCAAATCCTAACTCTGTCACTTCCTAGCTGTGTGATCTTAAACAAGTCACTGCCTTTCTCCAGGCCTTAATGTCTTCAGCTATGGAACTGAGGATTTGGGCAAGATGGCCCAACCTGAGGTCCTACAAGCTTTCTCAGCTGCTACATGGGACCAATAATGCTTTTGCTTCTTACCTTGCTGGTTAAAACAAGGGCAGGATTTTGGAAAGGGAAATGTACAAATTGAGTGATTGCTGTTATTTATATTGTAATCATTATCAGGACACCAGGGACTAAACAATCTAAAATTTTAACTACTAAGACTGGACTATTTCCCATTTAGGGTCAAAGAATCTAAATTTGTATCCTTGTCTTGTCATTGATCTTGAACTAGTCATTTAACTTCTGGAAGCCTCAGCTTCTCATCTGGAAATTAAGGTAATTAGACCAGTTAAAGCTTCATCTCTTTCAGCTGTGTCTATGACTTCTTTTCTATAAATTCTATCTCCTTTGGAGGCTGAAATTTCATTTTTTTAAAAAAGAGGGGAGCTTTCCTTCCTCTCTTGTGTTTGTAGTTTGAAATTCAGGCCAAGTTGTCATTGACAGTTGATTGCTCCTGGAGACAACCCAGGACCCATCTGAGCCCAGTCATGATCTTGTGGACAAGATATTGTTTGACATAAAATGTCTCCAAGTCTCTCATGGCTCCATCTCCCAGGATGGGCACATTGAACATAGAAGTTAAGGACCCAAGGGGCCTGAAAATTGAACTTGCATTTCTCCCTTGCAATTCCCTTGCTTTAATCAAAGCCCCTGAACTGAGGAGAGGGAGAAGCCTATGAGCATTTCTCTTCCTTTCCCATATCTAGCAATGCAGACCTTCAGTCAGTCCATCAACATATATTTATTGTGTGTACCCCTCATCTATAGTTCTTCTTTAGAACATTGTGGGGAACCACAAAGACAGAAAACAATTCCTACAAACAAATGCTCTTTGGGGAAGGCACCAGTCAGGTGCAAGTGTCTCCGTAACCTCACAGAAGGATGCAGCCTCATGGAAAAGTGTTTTTCTGGAAAGTGATGTCTTTGACTTGTTTTCCCTTTGAAAGATGCTCAAGTGTTTGATCCATCTTGTGTTTTGTTACCAGTCTGGCAGTAAAACGGGAACTGCCATAATTCCCAGGTCAGTTGAAGTACAGCCCTTTCTCCCCTGGAAGACATTAGTGGGGTCATTGCTTGGCTGATGGTGTTTCCAGCCTTTCTGTTATACATAATTCAGAGCAGAGTTGTATGAGATAGCATGCGTCCATTTAAAGAGAGGATGTAACCAGGGTGGTTCGTTATGTTTAGTATTTAACTAATGAGATGGGAGGTCCAGCCCTGGAAATGGGGCCAATTTGTCTGGGTGGCCACTAGAGCAGCCAGTCACTGTAATGAGCAGTTAGAAAGAAGAGACTTTCTGACCACACATGGTGCTCACTCCAGGAAACAGTCAAGGAGGTTATTTTTTAAAGGTGGATTCTAAACAAAGCCAAAATATTGGCTTTAATTCATGTAATATCTTAGACTGCCCTTTGCTTGAAGATTTGGCATACACACACACATATAAACACATATAGATACATATATGTATATATTTATGCCAAATATGTATTGTGTGTATATGTATGTGTATGCACATATACACGTATACATACATGCATGCATGCAGACAGACAGACAGACAGATAGATAGATAGATAGATAGATAGATAGATAGATAGATAGATAGATCTCCCAGACTGCCCAGCTATGCCAATGCAGGACCACCTCCTGGAAGGATATGTTTGTGTGCTGTAGTTACTTGTAACATTTGGGCGCAGTTGATTTATTCCTCTGATAGTTCTCTAGTTATGCTCACTTCAAATTCAGAGTTATTTATGTGCTTCCCAGAAATGGCTGTATCTCACTGACATGAAATAGGACGTCTCTGTCCAAGAAGGCTACGATACTAGCTTTCCAAAGACTGCAGAGGAATGTGTTCCCATTCTTTGACCTTGGAGAGAAAAGGCAAAAGCTCCCTGAACCCGTCAGAATGCTGGTGGGAGCTTGAGATCATTCTGTGCCACTCTCCCATCTTTATGCAATTGGCCTTAATCAAAGTTTGAATAGAATTTCTAAAACATCCACGGGTGAAGCCCACCCTTTGGCAATAAGGCACCTGGAGGCTAAATGGGTTATTCTTTCTCCTCATTCTTTACTTTCTCTGAAGTACCTTTTTGTTCACTGCAAAATGTCTCTTAGCTAAGCTATTTGCACTGCATGGAAATCCGTATTGACATTCACATTCCAATAAATCTTTAGGAACTCTGCCAAGGCAGAAAGGACAGTGAGTGCTAGTTTATAACTCAAACGGCAGAGAGAATCCACAACTATTTCAGATTTTTTAAATGCTCAGGAAAACTCAGGTAAGATCATTAGTTTGAAAAAAAAAAATTCCAGGTCCTGGCAGTCAGTCAGAAAAGCTCTGCAGGCAAGTGAGCTAGTAAATCAGCCCTTAGTGGGTGCCGGGGGGAGGCTGAGAAGACTGCTGTTCTTGATATTAATGAGCTGATAGAACACCTAAGACTCATTTTCTGATTTCAGAAGTTTACATTCTAATAGGGACTGCTGTCTATAGTCAGATGGAAAAAAATGTTTCAAATGATTCGTAATTGGAGAAAAGCAAATCAAAGCAACTCTGAGATTCTACCTCATCCCCATCAGATTGGCAAAGGTGAGAATAAAATAAAATGGCAAGTATTGAAGGACTCACAGGAAAACAGGCACATGAATGCATTTTTGGAGGACTTGTAAGATGTCCAGCCAGCAGAACTATGTCCGAACTATGTCAGTAAAGCCTCTGTACCCTTTGACAGAGTTCTACTATTGCTAGGGTTATACTCAAAAAGATCAAAGAAAGGGGTAAATGGTTCATCTACACAAACATTTGAAGTAAACCTTTGTAGTGGCAAAGAACTAGAAACTGAGGGCATGTCCATCAATTGGGTAATGACTGAACAAATTATGGTGTAGAGATGAAATGGAATGCTATTGTGCCTAGGAAAATATAAAAAGGATGATTTCAGAGAAGCCTGAGAAGACTTGTATGAACTGATAGAGAGTAAAGTGAGCAGAACCAGAAGAACATTTTTTATATAATTATGACAATATTATAAAAATGAGCAATTTGGAAAAGTGTTAAAACTGATTAATGCAATGACTAACCATGATTCCAAAGATAAAATTTCCTACTTACCTCCTAAAAAAGAGGTGATAGAGTGAAGATATAGAATGTGACATACATTTTTAGATAAGGCTAATGTATCTAAATTTGATTTGATTGAAGTGTGTGTGTGTGTGTGTGTGTTATAAGGAGGTTTTTCCCCCTTTTTTTTAAGGGGAGGGACAAACAAGGAATAGAAAATAAATGCATGTTAATTGAAAAAATGAATTAAAGTATTTAATTATCTAATTGGGACTATACAACACCTACAACTAGAAAAATAGGAATAATTAAATGCAGAATGGCAATGAATATGCACCCACTCAGAAGGAATTCTAATTGAGGATTGGAATTAGGGAAAATAACCTGAGTTCAAATCTCCCCTCAGACACTTGACACTCACTAGCTGTGTGACTTTGGGCAAGTCACTTAACCCCATCTTGGGGTCACCTCCAGTCATCCTGATGAACATCTGGTCACTGGATTCAGATGGCTCTGGAGGAGAAGTGAGGCTGGTAACCTGCACAGCCCTCGCTCACTCAAAACAAATCAAGTGCAAGTCATGTCATCATTTCTCTGATGTCATGGTCTTCTTTGGCAACGAAGGAGGAACACACCTAGCATGGTATTTGGTATGTAGGAATGCTTAGTAAATGCTTGTTGGCAGATTGGTTCTTTATTTCTATTTATTTATTATATTTTTTTAAATTTATGAACTGAAACAAGTATTCCTATAATATAGAATAATAAAATGATGACTGTACATGAAACTTCAAATCGCTACCAAAAATGCAACAAAATTATCATGTGAATTTCTTTTCTTTCTTCCCTCCTCCCACTCTTAGAGATGGCTCTCTATGTCTACTTCACTAAAATTCTGATAAAATGAGCAAATCAGTTTATCTCACACAAGTTCTTCCCTGAATATTTTACTCATTAGTATCATTGGGTCACAGATCAGCAGCTCGAAGGCACTTTAGAGGCTGGCTATTTTGGTGCCTCATTTTAGAGACAATAAAAGTTAATTCAGAGAGATGAAGTGCCTGTATCCATAGTGCCCAAAGCAGGGTTTTAATTGAGCTCCCCTGACTCTGGGGCCAATGCACTTTCCATCACACCATACTGCTATCTAATAGCATCTTCTCCTTTATGGAAAAGATCTATTATACCAACAAAACTCAAGAATAGTCCATAGTAATTGTGTGTGTGTGTGTGTGTGTCAGTGTGTGTGTGTTTGTACTTCGTTGCCAAAGAAGACCATGACATCAGAGAAGTGATGATATGACTTGCACTTGATTTTGTTTTGAGTGAGGGAGGGCTGTACAGGTCACCAGCTTCACTTCTCCTCCAGAGCCATCTGAATCTAGTGACCAGATATTCATCAAGATGACTAGAGAAGACCCAGGATGAGGCAACTGGGGTTAAGTGACTTGCCCAAGGTCACATGGCTAGTGAGGATCAAGTGTCTGAGGTGACATTTGAACTGAGGTCCTTCTGACTCCTGCACTGGTGCTCTATCCACTGCCCCACCTAGCTGCCCCTAGTTCATGGTAATACTTAGTACTCAAATGGAACAGTTAGGTGGTGCCACAGTGAATAGAGCCTGGAGTCAGGAAGACTCATCTTCCTGAGTTCAAATCTGGCCTCAGATACATACTAACTGTGTGACCCTGGGCAAGTCACTTAGCCCTGTTTACCTGAGTTTCCTTATTTGTAAAATGAGCTAGACAAGCAAAGCATTCCAGTATCTTTGCCAAGAAAGCCCCAAATGGGGTCACGAAGAGTTAGACATGACTGAAGTGACTGACCAACAAGAAGAAAGCTCTTAAATAGTATGTTAAGGCTGGCAATGTACTTTACACACAAATGTACTTTTCAATCCTCACAACAATGTGAGGTGGGTGCTATTATGATCATCCCTATTTTACAGCTAAAGAAACCAACACTTAGAGAGATTGTGATTTACCCAAGGCCACAGGGCTTAAACATCTAAGGCATCATCTGAACTGAAGTCTTCTTGACTTTAAATTCAACACTGTCCATTACATCACCTGGACATATTGATGGAGATGAGATCTGCTCCTGCACCTGTGGATACAAAAATGCTTACCTTGTGAATAGGGAATGGGGAGACTTATTTTATGTATAATTTTCATTCTGTTTCTTCTTCATGTGACTTTATTTTAGGTAGTATTTTGCTGGAATTTCTGGGTTCTTTCATGAGAGGCATCACAAAAGACATCCAGGACCTACGTGACCAGAAGAGGGAGTGGGTCAGTAACATAGCAAAGAAGAGGCACAACAAATGGACAGCATACGTGGCACATAGGCACCTCCAGGGTCCAAAAGTAACAAGACAGCTCAGTCTCCAGTACATTGGGTAGATTTTTCATGGAGGATGTATCACAAATGATGGCCAAGAATTAATGGACTAGGATTGGGAGAGATCTGAGTTTTGGATCCTTATTCTTACCCTTATAAACCATGTGGTCATAGACAATTCACTTTCCCTTCTCTGATTCCCTATTTCCGCAATTATAAAATAATTATAACACTGGCATTAATTCTATTGGGAGTATTAAGTGATATAATACATATAACATGGTGATATAGAAGTCAGCAGTGTGAAAGGACAAAGTCACAGACTGTCCCACCCTACCGCCATTACACACATACATACAAATGTGTTATTCTTGTGGAGGATGTGAAGAGATATATTCTAGACCATGATTCATTATGGGGATTCCGCAATAGTAGAATGACAAGACTCAAAGAATAGCCATCAGTGGTTGATTCCATGTAAACCTTCAAGGAGATCTCAATGGAGAGCACCATCAATTTGTGCTTGGCCCTTTGCTAATTTTGTCAGAGACTTGGATGAAAATACACATGACATGCTTTGAAGATGTACAGGTGCCCTAAATCTGGGAGGGAGAACTGACACACTAGGTGACAGTGACCACCCAATCCAATCAGTTCTTACATAGAATATTGGGCTGAATCTAATAAGACAAAATGGAAAATGAAAAAAAAAGTGTAGTCCTATACTTGGACTCAGACATAAGTATATAAAGGAGTGGATGCAATTGGAAATAATTTGTCTAAAAATAATTTTGTGATTTCAGTTGTCCCCATCTGAGTAAGAAGTGCATTATGGCAGCTAATGTGGTCTTGGGTAGAGAGAATTGGTCTGTGTAGAGAGAACTGGACTTGGAGTCAGGGCAACTTGAGTTCAAATCCTGCCCCAGACATTTCCTCACTGTATGACTCTAGGCAAGTCATTTAATCTTTCTAAGCCTTGGTTTCCTCATATATAAAATGAATTTGATAATAGCATCTACCTCACAGAGTTGTAAAGATAAAATAAGATCAATGATATAAAACATTTTGCAAAACTTAAAGTCTTATAGGAATGCTCAATATTAAGAGAGGTATGATGTCCAAGACCAGGAAGGCAGTAGTCCCTAGTACTCTTCCCTGGCCAGATCATATACTTAGAGTACTTTTTTAGTCAGATCCCAATTAATGAGAATAATGAATCCCATGAAGGGTTTGCATTATTCACATTGCATTTTCCCATTGGCCTGGAACCAATGATCACATTTTACATATAACTATAACTTCAAGTGGAGTGATTCAAATCACTTCACTTCTCTTTAGTCTTTAAAGGACACTAATCAGCTTTAGAGTGCCTAGAAGAGAGTAATCCAAGTGTTGATGTGTCCTGAGGTCCTGCTAAGTGAGGCTTCAGGGAGGGAACTAGGGACAAGTAGCCAGGCAGCATTCAGGGTTATGGCAGCTGAGAACAGCATGTGGAAGACAAAAGGCATTTCTTCTGCTTGGCCCCCCAGAATGGGACGAGGAATAATGGGTGGAAATTGAGATGAGGCACATTTAGGCTTGATGGAAGGAAAAAACTTCCTACCATTAAGGACTGTCCCAAAGTGAAATGGTCTGGAGTGGGCTCCCCCTCACTAGTAAGCTCCCCCCAACTTGTGGGTCTTTAAGTCATTAGTGATCCTTAAGTTGTGCTTGGCCAACTACTTGCTGGGGATGTTATAATGAGGATTCATGTATATATACACACATACACACATACATATACATATGCATACACACAAACATATATGTAGATACATATATATATAAATGAAAATGCTTGGGTATATATATATGGTATATGTAATATATCTGAATATATATTTTGTATATAATATATAATTCTCACTTATTATATAAATGTATAATAATATAAATGTAGAGATACAGAGAGAGACTGGACTCAGTGGCCTTGGAAGTCCTTTGCAATTCTGATATTCTGGGAAGTATGATCATTGTATTGATTGAATTGTATTGACTGTATATCACAAGATCACCAATTTAAAACTGGAAAGAGCCTCACAAACCACTGAACCCACCCTCCTCACTTTATAGCTTAGGAGATTGAATCCCAGACAATTACCCCAGGTCCCAGTGGGAGGAAGAGGAAGAGGCAGGATCTGAACTCAGGTCCTCTGAAACTCCACATTCAGTACTCCTTCCCTTGTGCCTCTGTCTGATTCACAATCTGCTGGCCAAATGTCCTCTAAAATCCAACATCTTTAAGAATACTTCACTTTAAAATGAGATACTTTACATATTTCTGAGAAGAAAATAACTGAAAAAATACCATTTCCACACAGAAGCAACTGTGCAGGATTTGGACTAACTTGCTGAATCCTACAGAATGAGTGGAGTCATATGATGGACTCAGTAAGAAGACACTGAAATGTTCAATCATCTGTATGTGAAGAAGTGATTGGAGAAAGGTAAAGATTGTGATTTCTTTCTCTTTCCTTTCCTCATCAAATGTGCAAAGGATTAAAATCCTACCTAAGGCCTAACACGTGACCTCTGAAATATTTCCTGGTCCTATTTGGGATAACTGTTCAGGCAGAAAAGCTGACTGATTGATTGTTCCCAACATTTTTTTATCTCCAACATTTTCATACCACTTTCATAAACAGGATCTGAAACCACCTCAGTAGGGAGATATGAGGTCACTTTAAATGTCCAACATTTTAGCAATGATGCAATTAACCACAGCCTGGGTTCTCTTGCATGATCATATTCTACTAGTAAAGCCTTTGGAGGGCAGCGAAGTTCTTCCTATGAAAGTCTCCATCACCTTGAGTGTCAAAGGATCTCAATTCCTGAGCAGAATTGTTAAAAGGGCTGGATGATTTTATGACTAATAATAACCTTTGTAATTATGCATGTTAGGAGAGACACAATCAGGAAACAAACTGATTGCTTTGGATCTCTGGAAGGTCCTTTAGTTCTCCTGACCTAAAGAGAAACTTCCTGGTAAAGCAGGGAATATTGGAGAAAAGATTGGGCTTCCTCATTGAGGGGATGAAGGTCATGCCATTAATTGCCTTCAGTCCTAGAAGTCTTGTACAGGTGGAGAAGTTCAGGGTTAGAGTTTCTAATCTGTGCCAATAGTATTCTAAAGTGAAATATTACTGACAACACTAGTTCACATCAGTCAATCAGCTAACGAGTATTGGGATACACCTATTTAGCTGGTTCGGTCCCATCCTTGGGGGCACTCCATCTTATGGACCAAACTCCCTATCACCTCTCCTTCCTGTCCTCCAGTGTTTGGAGAAAGAACACCATAATAATGCCACTCCCCATCAGGAGACTTTCCAAAGTAAAGAGCAGAGTGCTGATCAACTGGTCCTTCCCTAGACTACCCAATTGACTTTAAGATATGCTATACTGTATCTGAAAATTTCTGTGACCTTCTAGACTCTGGCCAATCTCATTCCCTTTTCTTTCTCTAGGAGTACCTGGCCCACAAGCTTTCACCTCCAAACTTTCATACTTTGAAACTTAAGTGAACTCATTGGTATCCTCTTAAAATACTTTAGCTTCTTATTTCTTCATTCGCCTCAGTTACCCAGAACTCCAACTTCATTACATTTCAGTATGCCTAGGAATGGTTTTTCTCTTGATCTTACCCTCACCAAGGACTCTTCAGACTCCATGTCCTAGAACTCTGAAATCCCCTCCTAACTTTCCTGTTTCTGTAGAGAACAATGCATCCTTCCCATCACTCAGGTTTAGAACCTCAGCCTTATCCTCTAGTCTTCAATCTTCCTCACCCGCTCCCCATATACACTCCATAGCTTGATAGAATTCATATGGAGCTATTTGAAACCCTAAAAGATGTTAAGTGCTGCCCTTAATAGGCCAGCAAATTTGAAAAGCACAACAGTGACCTCTAGATTGGGAAAGATCAATTTATGTCCCAGTCCTAAAGCAAGACAATGGAAAGGAATGTTCAAATGTTCAAACAATGCACTCATTTCACATGCCAGCAAGGTCATGCTTAAAATTTTGCAACTAGGCTTCAGCAAAATGTGAACCAAGAATTATGAGAAGAACAGGCTAGTTTTCAAAGAGGCAGAGGAACTAGAGACCAAATTGCTGGCATTCGTAGGATTATAAAGAGCAAGAAAGTTCCAGAAAACGTCTACTTCTGCATCATTGACTATAGTGTTCTTCTAATAAAAGGATTTGCTTTATAAAATTTGAATTCAGTCAAAAGGCCACACTTAAAGATTTAGAAGGTTGCAGGCTCCCCACCCCTGAACTATACTAAAGCCTTTGATTATGTAGATTACAGCAAAATGTGACAAGTCCTCAAAGAGATAAAAGTAACAGATCATCTTATTTGTTCCTGAGGAACCTGTATGTGGGCCAAGAAGCAACAATTATAACCATGGAAAAACTGATTGGTTTAATATTGGAAAGGGAGTAGGACAAGGGGGTATACTGTCACCCTATTTATTTAACTTATATGTGGAGTACAACATGCAAAATGCCAGGTTGGATGAATCAAAAACTGGAATTAAGGTTTCTGGGAGAAATATCAACAATCTCAGACAAGCAGACAATAACCATTCTGGTGGCAGAAATTGAAGAAGAATTCTCTTGAGGATGAAAGAAGAAATTATAAAAGCTAACTTGAAGCTTAGCATTGAAAAAAACATGCTCTTGGCAATTGATCCCATTGCTTACTGACAAATACTGGGAGAAGAAATTTTATGTTTATATTCTTCTGCTGATAATGACTACAATCATGAAATTAAAAGTCTCTTGCTCCTTGGAAGTAAAGCTATGGCTAATCTGGATAGCACACTAAAAAGTAGAGACATCACCTAGCCAACAAAGGTCCACAGAGTCAAATCTATGGTTTTTCCAGTCAACGCATGGCCGTGAGAGTTGGACTATAAGGCAAGCTGAGCACCACAGAATTGATGTTTTCAAATTGTGGAGCTGGAGAAGACTTTTGAGAGTTCCTAGGATAGTAAGGAGATCAACTCAGTCAATACTTAAGGAACTTAATTCTGGCTATTTACTGAAAAGTCAAATACTTAAGCTGAAACTTAAACACTTTGACCCCATAACAAGAAGGGAGGACTCACTGGAAATGACTCTGATATGGGGAAAGATTGAAGGCAAGAAGAAAAGGGAACAGCAGAGAAAGAGAAGCATAGAGAGTGTCATGGAAACAACAAACATGAACTTGTGCAGACTCTGAGAGATAGTAGGGGACTAAAGGGCCTGGTCTTCTATAGTCCACCGCAGCAAGTTGCCTCTTACTGACTCTGCCTCCATAGCATCTCTTGCATTTGCCCCTTTTGCTTTACTCAGACTGCATCTGCCTGGCTCATCACTTCTTGCTTGCAATGACGTCCAAATGGATCATTCTGCTCTATTCTCCAATCTGTCCTCCACATAGTTGTGAGATTGATATTCCTCAAGCACAGATCTGACCAGGTCACTCTTCACTCAATAAATTTGCATCTAGCATGAAACACCAATTTTTTTTTCTTTTTGGCATTTAAATTTCTTCACTGCCTGACTTCAGCTTCCTTTGTGTTTTACACTCCTCATACATTGTGCTCCAGTGATACTGACTTGGCAGAATTATGGGATCCAAAGGGAACTCAGCATCCATCAATCCCCACTATGACATACTGCACCAAGTGGTTGTCCAGGCTCTGTGTGAAGCCCTCTAAGGAGGCTGGCCACTTCAGCCTTCAACAGCTCTTGTTGTTTGCAGACTTTTTCCTGACATGAAGTCTAGGTTGACCACCCATTTCTCCTGGGTCTGCCATACTTGCTGCTTCCTCAACAGAACAATCCATCCTCCACATTTGTTCTTCTGCACAGACTGTCTCCTTTCTTAGGATGCCTTCTCTCCTTACTGCCTCCTCTAAGAAAACTTAGCTTCCTTCAAAGGATCTGCTGAAGGACTACAATCTTTCCAGCTTCCCCCAGGCATTCTTGCTCTCTCCATCCTAAATTACTTTGTGTTTGCTTTTCACATAGGAGGCAGTATGCCATAATCAATAGAGTTAACCTCCAAGCCAGGAAAGCCTGAGTTTAAGTCTGACACATCTTGGCTAGGTGACCATAAGCAAATCACTCACCCTCCTAGTGATCTAGACAATGCTCTCAGACTGTAAAGTGCACAGAAGATATATCTCTTCATTAGTACAGGGAGCTTTCTCAAAAAGAATTCCCCAGTACCAATGAAAACCCACCCCCCAACAGATTCAGTTCATATCCACACACACACATACACATACACACAAACACTCATGCACCCATACATACCCAATACTCACACATAAATACACACATGCATTTTCACTTAAAAATGCATACACATATACATACATATAATCACATACACATAATCACTCATGCACATATACATACACATGCATTTACACACAAATGCACATGTCACCACAATACGCATCTTTATATTTACATACATACAAACACTCATGCACACATACAAACACAATACACATTTAAATACACAGACATGCATTTACACAAAAATGCACATGTACACATATAGATACATATATTCACTTGCACAAATACTTGTGAACACATATATACACAACTTGCACACACAAATATACACATACATATATACACAAATGCTCATGTACCTTCAATACACATACGTATATGTACATCCATACAAAAACTCATACATACATAAACACACATACATTTACACACAAATGCACATGCACACACATATACAAACAGATACTACTCATAGCTATATAGTTATATAGTCTTTTATATAGACTTCTCTATGTCCATATATTGTCTCCTTAGAAAGACAGGAACTGTTTCATTTGTATCTTTGTGACTCCCAAGACAGTTCCTTGCACACTTAGTAAATTCTTGCTAAATTGAATCAAATTGAATTGAGGCTCAGGCTTCCTTGTCCCCCATTGCACTTTTGGTCTTTGAAAACCAGATGCATGTTTTTTTTCTACCTGTTTTTTTTTAACAAAATCCTGACCCTCAGCTGGAAAGGCTCCTGTATCTTACTGCCCTTCCACTAACTTGCCCAGTACAGCTGAGCATTGACTACACTCAGAAATCTCCCTGTTCAAACTTAGGCCATTATGTCATGGGATGGGCCACCAAGAATACGGCCATTGCTGATAAGACATTTCAAGAAGAGATGATCCATGTGAGGTGAGTCTTGGGCCTCAGGGGTTGTCATCATCCTAAGCTTCGAATTCAGTCGGAATGTGCTACCCTAGCCTCCATCTGCTTCGTGGTGTAATAGAAAGAGTGCTGGACTTGGTATCAGCAGAGATCCAGGTTGGAATCCCAGCTGAGGATCTCTGACCCAGTCATTTTGCTTCCTTCTGACTCAGATTTTTCCATCGGTAAAACAGTGATAATGATATCAATAGTAAACACCTCAAAGGTAGTTGTGAGACCCAAATGACACCATACAAATAGTCAGTCAACTAGCTTTTATGAAGAGCCTACTATGTGCCAAGCGCTATGCTGAGTGCTGGAGAGGCTAAGAGAGAACAAAAAACACATGAAAAAAATGAGTTCCTAATCTCAAGGCCCTCACACTCATGCACACATGTGTGTGTACACATATATGTATATATGTACATATATGTGTGTATATATACATACGTACACATTTGTAAACATATATATGTGCATACACACACAGCTTGGTGGTGCAGGCCTGGAGTCAGGAAGATTCCTCTTGCTGAGTTCAAATCCAGTCTTAGATACTTAGTGGCTATGTGATGCAGGACAAGTCACTTACCACTTTGCCTCAGTTTCCTCATTTGTAAAATAAGTTGGTGAAGTAAACACCAAACCAATCCAGTATCTCTGCCAAGCAAATCCCAAATGGGGACATGGAGGTTGTATGCGACAAAAAATGACTGAAGAACAAAAATATGTATGTATGTGTGTATGTGTATGATTAAACACATACACATATATGTATATATACATGCATGTGCATATACACATATGCATGTTTATGTGTATACACACCCAATTATGTTTTTACTATATATTTACATAGTAAATAAATCTCAGTTCTTATTCTTTTTGCTCCCCTAGGCAGCAAGAGTGATTTCTTATTCTATTTCTTTACTATCTAATCAGGCCATTTTCTAGGATGCTGTCCACGTAGCCGAAGGTCAGGTAGCTTTCTCTTCTAGGAAACAAGTGAGCTACTCTGAGGTCTTGTGTCATTAGTAAGTCCACGGTGCCCATAGGACCAGACTGACTATCCTCTCACGGAGCTGCCCTGAGTCGGTCTGGTCACCTGTGAGCTTAGGGCAGTGAGAGCCTGTGTCTGTCTTAACATGGCTGTTGCACTGAGTTCTTCCCAGGAAGGGTAGCCTGTAGCCTCTATAGGGCTGTACTGGGGATGGAGTAGCCTTGATTTATTATACATTTCTTAATCCATTGGAGTTCAAACCTGCTTTTCTGACATGAGCTGGTGCCGATTTGAAATCAGAACTGTAAATATCAGCAAAAATCCCATCACTCTTCATTTCCCTTATCCCCCTGCCTTGTTAATCATTTTAATCAGTTCTAACCTTTATTTCTCTAATTATGTTTTCTTTCTCAATTTCTCAAATTTGGTGCATAAATGGGTGGATTTCTTGGCAAAATAAAATCCAATTTCATGAATGCTGATTAATGATGGAGCTCTTTCTTCCCAGAGTTCAGCCTAATACTTTCCTTCAGCCACATGTTTGCTATTCAAATGTCAGCAAACACCCAAATATCTTGAGTGGCTGTGAAGTCTAATTCTCCTAAATGTTCCTAGGAAGATGAGTGGAATTTTTTAAAGCCCATAACCTTTTATAGATTGTTTCTTTATCTCATCATGCATCTTTCTTGAACTTTGGGGTTGGATTCCTGCCCCTCTTTTCTTCATTGTCTTTTCCTATTAGAACAGAGACTCCTTGAGTTGGTTGGTAGTTTGTATCTGCGTCCCCCCAGAGCTTAGTACGGGGCCTGGCATGTCAGAGCCACTGAATAAATTCTTATTCACTCATTCATTCACTCATTTATTTGGATGAGCAAAATAGATTTTTCCACGTTTACTTAACCACATTTGTGCCTGTAATCAGAATCCTTAAAAAACAAAACAAAACAAAACAAAAACCTTTTAGTAGAATTTCGGTCATAACCTCTCTGAGAAGGATACATCCAGAGACCACATTTGATGTAAAGCGTGTATCTCTTCCAGTGTCAATCAGTCAAAAATTATTTATTAAGCAACTACTATGTGCTAATCTCAAGATTATGAAGAAAGCCAAAAACAGTCACTTTGCTCAAGTAGCTCACAGTCTAATGGGCTTATCCTTGTCTGCTTAAGCAGGCAATACTCTCACTATGGCTTGATGAATGTTAATTGAATGAATGATTTAGCATTGTTTCCCTTCAAACTCATAACTTGTATTCAAATGCTTGGGGCAGCTAAGTGTTGCATTAGATAGAGCACCAGTGCAGGGGTCAGGAGGACCTGAGTTCAAATCTCACCTCAGACACTTGACACTAACTATCTGTGTCACCTTGGACAAGTCACTTAAACCCAATTGCCTCATCCTAGGTCATCTCCAGTAATCCTGATGAATATCTGGTCACTGGATTCAGGTGACTCTGGAGAAGAAGTGAGGCTGGTGACCTGCACAGCCCTCCCTCACTCAAAACAAAATCAAGTGCAAGTCATGTCATTATTTCTCTGATGGCATGATCTTCTTTGGCAATTAAGGATGAACACACATGCAAGTGCTAAATGGTGAAAGAGTTCTGGAACTGGTCAGATAAAGTTTTATGCCAAATGACTCAGTAACAGTTCACCTCTATGAAGATGTGTTTGGCTGGCCCTGAAGGAGATGTTAGCCCCATTAGACACACAGTGCTGCTTGTTTTAACTGAAAATCACATTTAAGACACCTCTATGGCAATGATATTAGCAAATGAAGCTAGAAACTGGATTGGTCAAATTACTAGTGTGACCCTGATCCGAGACATGGATCTCTGTGACATACTCTCAGTGAGACTTTGTGTTTCAATTTTCTTATCTGTAAAATCAGGAGGTTTGACTAGATGGCTTTTAAGGTGTATTCCAACTTGAAACCCATAATTCTAACTTGACACCATATTTTGCCATGAGTAAATCAATGACAGAGAATTTATCTGTGCACAATCAAGATTGAATAGGGTCTCAAAAAGGTGGAAAGTGCTTCAATGATCTTTGTTCCTAAAAGTTTAGGCTAAATGTAAAGAGAAGAAACTTAAGGGAAATAAATATAAAGCATTAGACTTGAGTTTAAAATGTCAGTGTCACAAGTACATGATAGAGGTGCCATGGTTAAGCAGTGCTTTACCTGCGGAAAATCTAAGGGTTTCAGTGAAATAAAAGCTCAGTATGAGTTAATAATGTGATGTGGTTGCCAAAAAAGTCATGTTATATTGGGCTGAAAGAAGAGTGGCACAGCATCTAGGCATAAGGAGAGAAGAGTCCCTCTGCTCCCAAGTCCTGGTCAGGTTAAAGCAGAAACTTGTGTTCAGATCAGAGTCCCACAGCTAAGGAAGGATTTTGAGTTCATGACGTATGATAATCACTTGAAGGAATGGTGCATGTTTAGCCTGGAGAGAGGACTGTCATGTGGAAGGGAGATTACACTTGCTTTTCTTGGCCTGAGGGCTGAGTGAGAAAAAATGGATGAAATTTATCAAAAGCCAAATTAAGGACTGGGGTCACCAAAAAACTTCTTTTTTTATTTTTGTAAGTTAATATTTTATTTCCCCCAATTACATGTAAATATAAGTTTAACATCCTTATTTTTAAAATTTTGAGTTCCAGATTCTCTCCTTTCCTCCCCTCCTCCTAGCCATTAAGAAGGCAAGCCATTTTATATAGGTTATACATTAGTCATGCAAAACACATTTCCATGTAAATTATTCTGTGAAAGAAATCACAGACAAAAAACCCAAGAAAAATAGAGAAAGTAAAGAAAATGTATCTTCTATCTGCATTCAGGCTCTACCAGTTCTTTCTTTGGAGATGTACAGCACCTTTCACTATTAGTCCTGTAGAATTGCCTTGGATCATTGTACGGCTGAGAAGAGCTAAATTATTCACAGTGGATCATCATACAATATTACTGTTACTATGCACAATGTTCTTCTGGTTCTGCTTGTTTCACTTAGAATCATTTCATGTAATTCTTTCAAGTTTTTTCCGAGAGCACCCTTTCCTCATTTTTTTAAATATAAATTTATTTATTTAACTTTTTACATTCATTTTCACAAATTTTTGGGTTCCAAATTTCCTCCCCATTTGTCCTCTCCCTCCACCCCAATACACTGAGCAATCTAATTTTCCCTATCACCAATCTACCCTCTCTTCTATCCTCCCTCCCTTCTCTTGTCCCCATTTTCTCTTTTGTCCTATAGGGCCAGATGACTTTCTATTCCCCATTAACTGTATTTCTTATTTCCTAGTAGCAACAACAATACTTGACAGTTGTTCCTAAAACTTTGAGTTCCAAATTCTCCCCATCCCTCCCTCCCCACCCATTCCCTTTGGGAAGGCAGGCAATTCAATATAGGCCGTATCTGTGTAGTTTTGCAAATGACTTCAATAATAGTCGTGTTGTGTAAGACTAATTGTATTTTCCTCCACCCTATCCTGCCCCCCATTGTTTCTATTCTGTCTTTCGATCCCATCCCTCCCCAAGAGTGTTGACTTCAAATTTCTCCCTCCTCCCATTGCCCTCCCTTCCATCATCCCCCCCACCCTGCTTATCTCCTTCTCCCCCACTTTCCTGTATTGTAAGATATGTTTTCAAACCAAAATGAATGTGCATTTTATTCCTTCCTTTAGTCGAATGTGATGAGGGTAAACTTCATGTTTTTTTCTCAGCTCTCCTCTTTTTCCCTCCACTAAAAAGTCTCCTGCTTGCCTCTTGAATGAGATATAATTTACCCCATTCCATTTCACCCTCTCTCCTCCCACTACATTTCTCTCTCACCATTTACCTTAATTTCTTTTAAGATATGGTCCCATCCTATTCAATTCACTCTGTGCTCTCTGTCTCTGTATGTGCGTGCATGTGTGTATGTGTGTGTGTAGTCCCACAAACTCCCCAGATACTGAAAAGTTTCAAGAGTTACAAATATTGTCTTTCCATGTAGGAATGTAAACAGTTCACCTTTGGTAAGTCCCTTATGACTTCTCTTTCCTGTTTACTTTTTTATGCTTCTTCTCATTCTTGTGGTTGAAAGACAAATTTTCTTTTCAGCTCTGTTCTTTTCATCAAGAATGCTTGAAAGTCCTTGATTTCATTGAAAGACCATATTTTCCCTTGAAGTATTCTACTCAGTTTTGCTGGGTAGGTGATTCTTGGTTTGAGTCCTAGTTCCTTTGACTTCTGGAATATCCTATTCTACTCCCTTCGATCCCTTAATGTAGAAGCTGCTAGATCTTGTGTTATCCTGATTGTATTTCTA
This sequence comes from Bettongia penicillata ogilbyi, assembly GCA_023548195.1. Taxonomy (NCBI): domain Eukaryota; kingdom Metazoa; phylum Chordata; class Mammalia; order Diprotodontia; family Potoroidae; genus Bettongia; species Bettongia penicillata. Next base: position 6,963,738 of record JAJHZJ010000324.1, read on the forward strand.
CAATACTGGAATTGTTTTTTTCTAGCTGCTTGTAATATTTTCTCCTTGACCTGGGAATTCTGGAATTTGGCCACAATATTCCTAGGAGTTTCTCTTTTTGGATCTCTTTCAGGCGGTGATTGATGGATTCCTTGAATACTTATTTTGCCCTCTGGTTCTAGCATATCAGGGCAGTTTTCCTTGATAATCTCATGGAAGATGATGTCTAGGCTCTTTTTTTGATCATGGCTTTCAGGTAGTCCCATAATTTTTAAATTGTCTCTCATGGATCTATTTTCCTGGTCAGTTGTTTTTCCAATGAGATATTTCACATTTTCTTCCATTTTTTCATTCTTTTGGTTTTGTTTGGTGATTTCTTGGTTTCTCAGAAAGTCATTAGCCTCCATCTGTTCCATTCTAATTTTGAAAGAACTATTTTCTTCAGTGAGCTTTTGAACCTCCCTTTCTATTTGGCTGATTCTGCTTTTGAAAGCATTCTTCTCCTCATTGACTTTTTGAGCCTCTTTTGCCAATTGAGTTAGCCTATTTTTCAAGGTGTTATTTTCTTCAGCATTTTTTTGGGGTCTCCTTTAGCAGGGTATTGACCCATTTTTCATGCTTTTCTTGCATCTCTCTCATTTCTCTTCCCAGTTTTTCCTCCACTTGTCTAACTTGATTTTCAAAATACTTTTTGAGCTCTTCCATGGCCTGGGCCCACTGGACATCCACCTCAGATGTCTGGGATGCAGAGGTCCCAACCTCCACGTCTTTACCTGATGGTAAGAATTGTTCCTCGTCATCAGAAATGAAAGGTGGGAAAAATCTGTCCCCCAAAAAAGTAGCTTTCTATGGTCTTATTTTTCTTCCCTTTTCTGGGCATTTTCCCAGCCAGTTACTTGACTTCTGAGATTCCTCTCCACCCCTGCCTAGATCCTCCCAGCTAGTGCTTGGGGTCTGAGATTCAAATGCTGCTCCCCAGCCTCAGGGCTTTCAGGGGCGGGGTGTGGCTGCTATTCAATGTGAGCTTAAGTTCTGATGCTCAGGTGGGAGCAGCGCCACCTCCCAGGCTCAGTTCCTTCAGGGGGTTTATGCAGATACCTTCAGTAATGGTCCTGAGCTCCTGTCTGCTCCAGGAGTCCCGGGCCGCCACTGCCTCTGCCTCTGCCTCCTGAGGGGGCCCGAGCCATGGAGACACCCTGCTCCCCTCTCGGCCAGCCCAGAAGTCTCTCTCACTGACCTGTACTGCCTGTGGGTGGAGTTACATTCACCGTCGCCAGAGATTCCGTCCCTGAAGCCTGCGCAGATCTGCTCCTCTGGGGTCGCACAGCCAGGGCAGCACAGGGGTGGGCTCTGCTGTCAGGTGCACAACGGACCCCTGGGGATGGCTTTCCAGGGCTCTCTGGAACGGAAATCTCTTCCACTGTGTTTCTGTGCGACTTGCTCTGCTCCAGAATTTGTGGGGAGTTCTTTTTACAGGAAATTTATGGGCTGTGCATTCGGAGCTAGCATACGTGAGTCTTTCTAGTCCACCATATTGGCTCCTCCCCTTTGTTCCTCATTTCTTAAAACATATTAGTATTCCATAACAATCATATACAACAACTTGTTCAGCTATTCCTCAATTGATGGACAGCCTCTCAATTTCCAGTTTTTTTCCACCACTAAAAGAGCTGCTATAAATATTTGTGCACACATAAGTCCTTATCCTTTTTGTTTTTGACCTCTTTCGGATACGAACCTAGTTGTAGTATTGCTTGCTCAAAGGATATGCATGGTTTCATGATCCTTTGGGCATAGTTCCAAATTGCTCTCTAGAATGTTTGATTCAGTATACAACTTCACCAATAGTATATTAATGTTTTAATTTTCCCACATCCCCTTTAACACTTCTCATTTCCCTTTTCTGTCATATTATTCAATCTTATAGGTGTGTGGTGGTAGCTCAGAGTTGTTTTAATTTGCCTTTCTTTAATCAGTAGTGATTTACAGCATTTTTTTCATATGAATACAGATAGCTTGGATTATTTTGTCTGAAAATTTCCTGTTCATATCCTTTGGCCGTTTATCAATTGAGTAATGGCTCATTTCTATAAATTTGACTCCATTTTCTATATGTTTGATAAATGAAGGCTTTATCAGAGAAACTCATTGTAATTTTTTCACTATAATGAATACCAACTATCTATTTTCCTCAATTGTATTTCCCTGGTTTATCTCTCTGCATCTCTCTGTGTCTCTCTCTCTCTTTGTCATTCTCTCTGTCTCTCTCATTTTACCTATCCATTCTCATAAGTGTTTTGCTTTTGACTTTTACCAACCCTAAACTGCCCTCTCTTGTATCAGCCCTACTACCGTCCCTTAACCCCTTCCTGTCCTGTGGTATGATGAATTTCTACACCCAAGTAAATGTGGATGTAATTCCTTCTTTGAACCAATTTCAATGAGTGTATTGTTCATGTGCTTCCCTCCACCCTTCCCACATTTTCCCCACCACTGCAAAATCTTTTTAGTGCCTCTTTTATGTTAGATAATTTACCCCATTCGAACTTTCCTTTTCCTCTTTTCCCAATGCATTTTTCTTTCTCATGTTTTAATTTGATTTAATATTTTAGCTAATCATACCACTGCATTCATCTCACACCTGTGCTTTCTTATTCCTTCTAACTCCCCTAATAATAAAAAAGTTGGGTTTTGTTTTTGTTTTTGTTTTTAGGATTTACAATTATCACTTTTCCACTTAGGAATGTAAACAGTTTAACCTGATTGAGTCCCTTATGGTTTCTCTTTCCTGTTTATCTTTTAATGCTTCTTTTGAGTCTTATATTTGAAAGTCAAGTTTTCTATTCAGTTCTGGTCTTTTAATCAGAAATACTTGAAAGTCCCCTATTTCACTGAATATCAATTTTCCCTCTGAAGGATTATACTCAGTTTTGCTGGGTAAATAATTCTTGGTTGTAATCTGACCTCTTTTGCTCTCCAGAATATTGTATTCCAAAGCCTCTGGTCTCTTAATGTAGAAACTACTAAATCTTATTTTATCTTGCCTATGGCTCCATGGTATTTGAATTGTTTCTTTTTGACTGCTTGCAGTATTTTCTCCTTGACCTGGGAGCTCTGGAATTTGGTTATAATATTCACAGAAATTTTCATCTTGGGATCTTTTTTAGGAGGTTATTGATGAAGTCTTTCAATTTCTATTTTACTCTTGGGTTGTAGAATATGAGGGAAATTTTCCTTATTAACTTATTAAATGATTATATATAGGCAATTTTTTAATCATAGCTTTCAGGCAGTCCAAAAATTCTTAAATTACCTCTCCTTTGTCTATTTTTCAGGTCAGTTGTTTTTCCAATGATATATTTCACACTTTCTTCTATTTTTTAAATTCTTTTGATTTTTTTCTTGATGTCTCATAAAGTCATTAGCTTCCACTTGCCCAAATCTAATTTTTAAGAAGTTATTTTCTTCAGTGTTTTTGCACCTTTTCAATTTCCATTCTACTTTTTAAGGTGTTCTTCCCTTCAGTGAATTTTTGTATGTCTCTTTCCATTTGGCCAATTCTGCTTTTCAAGACATTCTGCTCTTCATTGGATTTGTTTTAGTCTATTCTGATTTTTTTCTTCAGTAATTTTTTATGCCTTCTTTACCAAGCTGTTGACCCCTTTTTTTCCATGATTTTCTTGCATCTCTCTCATTTCTCTTCCCAATTTTTCCTCTAGCTCCCTTATTTGATTTTTTATATTCTTTTTAAGCTCTTCCATGGCCTGGGGCCAATTCATATTTTTATTTGAGGTTTTGGATGTAGTGATTTTGACTTTGTTGTCTTCTTCTGAGTTTGTGTTTTGATCTTCTCAGTCACCATAATAATTTTCTATAGTAAGGATCACTTTTTCTGCTGTTTGCTCATTTTCCAGCCTATTTCTTGACTTTTAACTATTGCTAATGGGGGGGTTCTGCTTCTGGAATGGAGGGGGCACTGTCCCAATCTTCAGATTTTTTGTGTAGCTGTTTTCAGAGCTGGAGATCTGTAGATTTTCAGCTATTCCAAGGTGGTATGATCTAGGGAGAAGTGTTTGCTACTCTTCTGGCTTGTGCTCTAGTCTATAAGCAACCACAAGCACTTTTTTCCACCCTAGAACCATCAGTGGGATCTCTGTTCTCCTGCAGTCACAAGCTCTCGTGTGCTAGTGCTCCTAGGATGGAACCCCAGCTCCACTTATAGGCAACACAGCAGAGTTCAGCCCCTGGTGCCAGTAAAGGAACTCTTGTAAATCCCCTTCTGACCAGTTGTTCGACCCTCTTACCATCTGAAGGCTGAGAGGTTCAGCAACTTCACTGCCACCACTCTTTCAGTTGCCCCTGGTGCCTATTCTCAATTTTCTGGGCCTGGTCTGCACCTGTGCAGCTACTGACCTGCACTCTACTCTCACCCTGGTGCAACAGACCTTTTCTATCAACCTTCCAAGTTGGCTTGGGCTGGAAAAATTATTTCACTCTCTCTTATTGTGGGTTCTGCTGCTCTAGAATGTGTTTAGAGTCATTATTTAAAGGTATTTAGAGGGGTTTGGGAGAGAACTCAGGCAGGTCCCTGATTTTACTCTGCCATCTTGGCTCTACCCTGTCTCATTTATTTTCACATGATCAATGAAGAATTTTGTGTTGCTTGTTTATACATATTTGTTACAAGAGTTTTGTTCTTTCTTTTTCATTTAAGAGGAGGTAAAGTAGGAGGGAGAGAAGGTAGATTTTGATTCATCGAAAAATGTTTTGTGGGTTATAGTGGGAATTCCTTTTGATTCTGGGTTCAACTAGGGACTTGAGTATGGATTCGAGTGATTACTTCCTTTAAATCCCAACTGAAATTTTATTTCTACAGGAAATCTTCCCTAATTCCTCTTCATTCCAGAGCTTTCTTTTTGTTAGCTATTTTCTATTTATCCTGTATAGAGCTTGCTTTGTGTATGTTGATTTACATGTTGTCTCTCTCCCATTAGATTGTGAGCTCCTTCAGAGAAGGGATTGCCTTTCTGTATCCCCAATGCTAAGCACGGTGAGTCAAGGGATGGCTCCCTAAACTGCATGCTGGGTCACTTCCTGTTTTCCTGAATGATATCTAGCCACTGGACTCAGATGACTCTGGAGGAGAAAGTGAAGCTGGTGACTCTATACAGTCCTCCATCACTCAAATCTAATTCAACTTCAAGTCATGTCATCATCTCCCTGATGTCACGGTCCGCTTCAAGAATGAAGGACAACCCCCAACCACAAATTTAGTGCACAGTACTTGGAACATAGTGGGTGCTTAGTAAACGTTAATTTATTGAATAATTGATTAGATAATCTTTTTTTTTCCCTTTTCAACTCTACAATTCTGGGATTCTGGGACTCCAGATGCAGTGTTCTCACCACCTTGACATGCTTAACATGCCACCTTATGCTGATTGTTAGAAAACTGGACTTGTATTGAAGAGATCTCTGCTTTTCTAATCCCAGCAGCAGAACTAAACCAAGTTGTTCAACCTTAGAATATAGTGTGGTATGGTAAATGTGAAGCCATAGCATCTGCCTTTAAATTGTGGCCTGCCTGGATCACTCTCTGGGTGATCTTCAGTAAGTTGTTTACCTTTTCTAGACCTTGGTTTCCTCATCTGTAAAATAATAGGAAGTGGATTATTTGACCTCTAAGCTCCTTTCCAGTTCTAGGCTTTTGATCCTATGAGAGTTTGGTTTCATTGAGTCTCTGTTCCCTTTTCTGCAAAATGGATTTGTTAATACTTGCAGTATGTACTTCATGCAGTATAAAGAAAAGATGGCTGTCCAGAACTTTCTAAGCCTCAGTGCTCCCACAGAAATGACAATTCCCATTATGACTATTCTAGTGAATCAATCATTACACTGAACATCACTGAGTCTCTAAAATGGAAAGACATGCACCTCTGTGTCCCAGAGGCCTGCTAGTGTGGCTTGAAGAAGGACTTGCCTGGGAAGTCTGCTAAGCAGAGCATTCCCTGGGAGATACATGGGCCATCCATGCAGCAGAGCCTGCATGGGTCACTTTCCTGGAACTTATTGACTAATTAAAATATTGTCATTGGCTCAGAACCATAAACTCAAGTCTCTTCCCTGCAAATGTATGAATAGCCTGACAAGATGTTGCCTGGTATAGCTTCAGAGAACTGCAGTGCTGGTGAGCAGCTCAGTGAATGTGGTAGCCAAGGACAAAATAGGCACCAATTCCATGGTCCAGGATAGCTCTTGGAGCTACCTGGCCAGCAACAAAGTGGCCCAAGGGAAGGGAGCAGAGCTGTCATCTGCCCTGATGGGCTGATTGATGGCAGGACTGACACAATGGAAATGACAACCAGGGTCACTGCAAGCAATCCAGAAGATTCACAGAAGAAAAGGAGATTAGGAAGTAGTAGAGAGCAAGGGGCATACCTTTGGTCTTAACTCTGCTCAAAAGAACTTACTCCACTTTTCAACACAGGGTATTGAATCTGGCATTTGGAGTTTCAGGTGCTGTCTTTTTTTCATCCTTTGTATTTAAATGTTTGTTTTTGTGGATGGTTACTAAGTTTAACACAAAAATTTATTAATTTTTTAAAAAACAAGACAAGAGCTTCCAATTTCCCTCCCACTCAGTCCTCTGTGTTCGTCACTGTGACTTTTCCCTTGCTGTCACTGATGGATGGAGTACCCAAGCACCCCATTCTACATGGAACCTTTGCTGATGTCCCCAACTACCAGCGTCCTCCTCCTCCAATCACCTTGCGTTTAGTGTGCGTGTGTATGTTTACCTTCAAGTTCTTAACATCTTCCTTGAATGATAGAACCTCAGCTCCTTGTGCCTTAGCATACCCAGAAGCTGCTGCTTACTCTGTGCTTGTCCCTCTTCTCAAGGCTCTCTCCAGTCTGGGTTTATTCCTTACAGTTTCTTTCACCTTTCAAAGGGCCACCAGGGTATGGTCAAGCCTTAGCAAATTGGAAATTGGCCACACCTTAATTCCCTTAATTTTATGGAGTCTTTGTTCACATCTTGCAGAGAAGATACGAGAACTGAGAGATGTTTTTGCACTTGGTTTAAAATCTCCATTATTTAATGTCTCTTTTTATCTGAGCCTTCTCTTCTGTAATTCCATCAAATAGATTTGGGGATGTTTGTGTGCAGAAGGATAGAAGGGTAGGTAATGCAAATCAGTTGATCAGAGATGTCCTGATGGCCCTCTCACCCCCACTTACATATGTATAAGCTATGTCCTGAATTCCTAAAAGACAGAGACTGTCTCCTTTTGTACACACATGAATAGACGGTCCAGTCATTGAGATTGGGGATGTCCTTTACCTTCCTTTATATCCCCAGTTTTTAACACAGCGCTTGGTACATAGTAGGTGCTTAATAAATGTTTATTGACTAACATGCACTGCTATTGAATGGAATTACATTGTTAGCGTTGTCTCCCTCTTCACATTATATCATATTATCTCTTTATGTGGATCTTCTCGGTTCTCCCAGAAGAGAAAGCTCCTGAATTCTTGAACCTTGTATCCTGAATGCCTTGTGCAATGTTAGGCATATCATAGGTGCTTACTCTGTGCTTTTCAAATTGAATTTAGTGAGAAACAGAGAGCTGAATCTTGTCAGAGAGCACAACCTTCTCTCCAGTCAATGAAGGATGAAGTTCTATCAAATCTCTCAGAGGAACATTCCTTTCAGACCCAATACATCCCATGTCAGCACCAAGGTACATCCCATGACACAGTGCTCTGTGTGTGTGCAGCTAAAGCCTTAAAAAAAAAAAACACCATGAAGCATAAATGCTCAATCCCTAACATGTACAACTGTTTACTACAAAATGGCTAGAGCCCAGAGACATTAACTAATTTGCCCAAGGTCACACAGCTCATGTTGAAATCTTGGTTCTCTAGACTCTCAGATCACTGCCCAGAGGTTAGTTGAAGAGACTTTCACAGAAAGTAAAGTTTAAGTAACTTTTAAAATAAATTAAAATGCATTAAACTAATGTTAATCACTGCATTTTTAGTAGAATAAATATGACATTAAAGGGGTGGTGTTTTGTTCAGAAAATTCAGGATAAACAATTGTACTGATGTAACTTCAATAGCTCTTTCTCTTCAACACAATGCGGCTATGCTTCCCTTCCTGAAGTTAAGTCCCATATAGGAACTTTCAGCTTCATCCCCTGCTCTGAGCCTCAGTTTCCTTATTTGTAATATTAAAGGATAAGGGTGCTGGCTAAAGGATCAGTAACTCTGGGTTGAAATCTTGTTTGTGACCATCATTATCTGTGTGTGCTGGGCAAGTACCTACTTCTGTGGATCCTCAATCTCCTCATCAGTAAGGTGAGGGGGTTGGATTAGTTGGACCTTGAGGTGCCTTCCAGCTCTGGAGCTATGATCCTATGATTTCCAAGGGTCCTTTCAGCTCTGACATTCTGGGATTCTTCTGGGATGTGGAACCTAAGTAGGGAGGAGCTGACCTTCCAACTCCCTTTTCCTGTAGTACAACTAGAGAGGGAGAAAAAGAAAAACAACTGTGTCCTCCTAGGAAACTTCCCTCCTGTAAATAAGTAATTTCAGAAGACAGGACATGCTTTCTGTACTGTAATATATAATATATCAGAGCAAAGCAATCTCAAAGGAACCTAGAGTCCAAGCAAGACTCTGTTTCCAAGATTTCCTAATTCAATCCCTTCGCTTTATCTTTATAGAGAGAGCCTCGGTGGGGTGGAGGGTTGAGGTGGTGTTGAAGGGCTTGCCCAGCATCACAGAGGTAGCAAGTGGCCACACTAGCAATTGAATCCATCTCTTCTGATCCCCAGTCCCAGATTCTCTCTCCTTCTCTAGGCTACCTTTCCTTTCCCAACGAAAGCTTTCTTTAAGAAGGTAACTCCAAACGTGCCACTCTCCCACTGCCCAGGTGGATGGAAGGCTTCTGAAAGTCTGGACTGTTTTTTGCTGTGTTCTGTCCCATAATCCTTCCCATCCCATCTGGTCCTCCATAATGAATGAGGCCACTGGAGCAGGAAGCAGACTCTGGTTTCCACTAGATGGCATCCCAGCCATATAATTAGACCACCCAAGCCAATGCAGGGGAGAATGAATGCTTGCTTGGCATCCCAAGCAAGGTTCCAATGAACTCTGCCAATGATCCAACAATCAAAACTGCCAGAAGGTCAAATCAGTGCCCTCCCCACCGCGGGGAGACACTCAGCTGCTCCTTGTCCCAGTTGTAATGCACAAGCAAACATTGACATCGTAGTCTATATCCACAGTATGGCCTGATTTGCCACAGGAGGGTCATGGAGAAGCCCAAAGGATGAAGCTGAGTTCCTGGCTTCACCAGCATCTCAGGCTGTCACTGAAAGTACTAGGAGGTCATAGAGAATGGAGGGGATGATGGTGGTGCCAAAAGGGACAGGAGTAAGACTGTTCACCAATGCTAAGTCTCATTTATGACCAGCCCATCTCAACATGGAGACTGTGGGTCTTCAGGAGAGGAGAGGGGAGCTGTAATAGAGATTACAGAGAACTGAGGGGTGGAGGGATGGCAATCATGGTCAAGGAACCCTTTTGGGGGAAGCACATCATGGCCAAGGAGCTCTTTGTTCAGTTTCATAAGAAGACATAATGCATTTGTTTAAGATGACCTTTTGGTAGAAAAATAGGAATTCTCAGAACCAAGACTGACTCTACAGGCACAAACAGGGAAACTAAGAGAAAAGACCATAATGAGAGCACCAAAGATTGCTTTCCTTTTTTGCCTCTCATGCAAAATGACCACCTTCAAGACTTTGAGCCCATCCCTCTCATCTTACCAAGGAAAGAAGAAAACTAGCCTTTATTAAGTACCATCAAATATGCCAAGCACATGGAGTGCTTTGCAAGTATTATTTCATTTGAATCTCATAACAATCCTGGGAAGTTGGATACTATAATTATCCCCATTTTATAGTTGGGAAAACTGGGAGTGGGGGAGAACAGAAGTTAATTGATTTGTCCAGGGTCACACAGCTAAGAAGCATCTGAGATCAGATTTGAACTGCAGTGCTCCTGACTCTAGCCCAGTACTCGAACCACTGAACCAATTAGCTGCCTTTGTTTTGTATGGAGTTAAAAAAGGTGACTTGGCTAAGGTCCACGAAGAGACTATATCCCTGATGGGCAGGGGCTGCATCCGACTCCTGAATCAGGGAGCTTGGCTTCAAATGCCAGCTCAGTCAATTACCATCAGTAGGGGCTCCTGTTTTCTCACATGTGGAGAGGCTCTGAATGTGTCATCCTCCAGCAGCAGTTTCTAACCAAACTCTGCCATTTTCCTGCCTGTAGAATAGTGCCCTGGGATGGTGCACTGCAGGGCTCTGTGCCTCTTTAGGATTCAGTCTTCTCATCCATACAATAAAATTGGGCTCAATGACCTCTGAAGTCCCTAAAAATAATATAGTAAGGAATAATATAATACAGTAAGTACGGTATAATAATATACAATTATACAAACATATGACAATAATATAATAATGGTTGCCATCTTTAATCATTGCAAAACTTCTCATTTCATGGGTCCTTAGAACAACCCTGGGAGATGGATACCATCATTATGGCTACTTTGAAGATGAGGAAACGGACTTAGAAAGACTGAGGGACTTAACCCTGGGTCTGCTAGATAAGGAGGATGTGAGGCAGGATTTGAACTCAAATCTGTCTTAACTCTTGTTGAGTCATTTCCTCTCTAGTAAAGAGCTCAGTCAGGATTTGAACCTTGCTTCTCTGGCCTCCAAATCTTTTATCTTTCTTTATCTCACCAGATGGTGGATTGCATTGGGAGATTCTAACCATAAACCACAGTGCTCATGTGTTCCATCTCCCAGGAAAGTAAATGCTTATATTTGAATTTGTTGTTCAGTTGTTTGCAACTCTTTATTACCCCATTGGAGATTTTCTTGGCAGAGATACTGGAGTAGCTTGCCATTCTCTTTTCTAGCCTATTTTACAAGTGAGGAAACTGAGGCAAACAGAGTGCAATGACTTGCCCAAGGTCATGCAGCTGGAAGAATCTGAGGCCAGATTTGAACTCAGGAAGTCCCACACCAGTCCCTCTATGCACTATGGCACCATTTAGCTGAGAGTTTGAAAGACAATGAATCATTGGTCAAGAAAAGGGAGAGAGGCTGATTCAGTCCAAGACATTTGTAGCTTTGAGTATGCTGCTCCTGTAAGCCTCTAACTAAGATGGGAAGACGCAATGAGTTTTCTCAAGCATGCGTGTATAGTTCTTTTTCCATCAAATACAAGAGATTTCTTACTCAGTGGGCTTTTTCTAACTGTCTCTTCCCTGAAATTCAACAAGCCCACATGGGAATTTGCCAGCAGAAACCATGTAGTCAATCCCATGGTGCAGGAGGTGGGACAGGGAAGAAGGATTTGCCCTGTGATTTCATCTTAGGGATATCCTGGCATGGAAATTCCCTTCATCAATAGTCATCTTAGAGAGTTTGCTGAGGAGTTCAAAGTTTAAATGACTTGCTTTCAACTTTGGTCAGCATGTGTCAGAATCCCTAAGTCCAAGATCATTAGTCTGGCCCTTGGGACAAGTGACATCCCTCACAGGTTCTGCAGAGGGGAAAAATATTACACTTATTGGATTATAGAATCCAATGCACTGGAAGTTAGCAAGCTGCCAATCCTAACAGCCATCCTGGCTGAAGAACTTAGAGGGGGCAAGGCACATACAAAAGAATGAGCTCCTCGGACTCCCGTAACAACTCTGGGAGGGGACAATCAATGCGAGGGATACACAGAACTCTGGGCTTCATCTCCTCAGACTCAGATCATTGGTGGCTATGGTACCTTGGGCAACTTCACCACTCTGGGACTCAGTTTCCCAATTAGAAAGATGAAATTTTGGCTAGAATGATCCCCAGGGTCCCTTACAGCTTTGAGTCCTATAAGCCCAAGTGCCCCTAGTGTTCTGAGGCTCAGTTTTATTCATCTGGACAATGTGGATGGTAATTCTTGCATGACTTTCCTGGCAGTATTAAGGATATGGTGAGGTAGTATCTGGAACAGGTAGGTAGTGTAATGGATAAAGTGCTGGACTTGAGTCAAGAAGACTCCTCTTCCTGAGTTCATTCTGGTCTCAGACATTGCTAGCTGTGTGACCCTGGGCAAGTCACTTAACCCTGTTTACCTCTGTTTCCTCATCTGTAAAATGAGATTAATAAGGAAATGGCAAACCATACCACTATCTCTGCCAAGAAAACCCCATATGGGGTCATGAAGAGGCAGACATGATTGAAATGGTTGAACAATAAGTAGTATCTATCAGATCATAAGTATTAATAATTGGAATTCCTGTTAGTAGGAGCTATAGTACGTCCATTATACAGATGAGTAAACTGAGATTCAGAGTGGTTTCTCTGACGGTCTATACTAGCATATGTCTTCTGACTCTAAGTCCAAAGTTCTCATCACAGTCTTTGTTTCAGCTTTATTCTCTTTCCTTGGGCCACTTTATTCTCAGAAGGCCAGAGGTGAAAGTAATATCAGAGTTGAACCTGTACCTCTGGGACACCCCTGCCAGGTGGCCATCATTTAATCTCTGCTTGAAAACCTCCCTTGAGGATGAACTGACTACCATGAAAGGTAGCCTCGGTTCTGTTGTAGCTATGGTGTACTGCCAAATGCATGCATGGTAGGGTGAGTGGGCCCCAGAGTCACTAGACCTACATTTGGCTCTTACATTTACAATCACTCAGGTGACTTTCTCATCTGTAAAATGAAGATAATAATTCTTTCCACATCTACCTTATGAGGATGATGTAAGTGAAAGGAAGCATTTTATAAGCTATATTGTATGATTGGAAGCATTATATAGCTATCAGGTATAACTATGTGATATCAAATGTAGAAGAAACAATTTTTAATCTTTCATATTTGCTTTCCTTTAATAGACCACAATATAAAACTATAAATGATGATTATTGCTTTTCCATGTGCCTTCCTGGCATACAGCAGGGATTTAATAAATACTTGGTAATTGTTATTTGATATGGGACACTATCTTTATTTTCAATAAGACTTTGGAGTCGGAAGACCTGGGTTCAAAAGCTACCCTTGATGCTTACCATATACATAACCTTGATGAGCCTACATTTTCTCATCTTTAAAATCAAGGAATGGAACGAGGTGACCATTAAGATACCACCAGCTCTCAGTTGGTGACTCTATGATGTACCAAAATACTCATATTTGGAGGCCTCCATGGGCACTGTCTCAGGGAAACAAGGTGTAAGATCACCTTCTAGATTTGAGTGGGAGGAGTGAAATCTGGGCTAGTATGCTGTATTTGGAGCTACCTGGACTTGGATTCACGTCTGTTCTCCAACACTTTGTGATCCTAAGCATGCCACTCTATTTCTCTGAGGCCATTTCCTCATCTGTTAAATGGAGACAAAGAGGAACTAAATCTCTGTTCTGAAGAGAGCAAGAAACTCCCAGGTGAGGGAATTCCTTCTACTGTTTCAGGTTGGCCCATTCTTTGCAATTCATTTTCTTAGAAAATTGTCCAAAAACACTGAGAAATAAGTGACTTGACCAGGGTAACCCAGGCAGAATCAACAAAAGGGAGAAGATGATACCTATGGTATCTCCCTGTTATGAAGATCAAATCAGATAATGTTCATTATTCAAGAAATCAATAAAGACATATTAAGCACCCACTACCTCTAGTTTTTGCCATCTATACAGAAGAGATAGAGGTAGCTGGGGGGTGGGGGTGCAGTGATAGAGTGATGAGCCTGAAGTCAGGAAGACCTGAATTCAAATTTGGACCCAAACATTACCTAGCTGTGTGACCCTGGTCAAATCACTTAAACTGTTTACCTTAATCTACCAGTCCAGTATCTCTGCCTCAATACTGGGGTCAAGAAGAGAAGAGTTGGACAAGAATGAATAACAAGCACAAAAGAAAGGCTATAAAGGACTGACTAAGAATAACTGTTAAGAGGTCTCGACCCAACCTAAGTAGGAAGATAGTAAGATAGTACCACTATCTCTGGATGCCTTCACGTCCCAAGGCTAAGATGAACTACTTTCGGGATCTTAAAAAGAAAAATGTGATTATAAAGCCCCTATTAACGGTCATTGAAATAGCACAGAACTGAAGGACTACAGATTTGAAGAAGGTAAATAGTGTCTCAATTTTAAAAAGGATTAATAAATTTACCTTCAATTTCTGGCTAAATTCTAGAACATTTTATTAAAGGGATAGTTAGAAAAGGAAGTAATAACCATGAAGAGTTTCATCAAGAATGAATGACCCAAGACTTTTCTTTCCTTTTTTTGATAGGGATATCAATAGATTAGGTAATATTGTACATATCATTCGCTTAGATTTAAGCAAAGCATTTGACAAAACTACTTATGCTATGTTCATTGAAAAGATGGAGAGATGCAAGCTAGGTAATAGTCCTGTAAGGTGAATTTAAACCTAGCTGAATGACTAGACTCAAAGAGAATAATCAAACATTTCTTAAACACCTACTATATCCCAGGCACCGTGATAAGCACTAGTGGTACAAATATGGAAAAAGAAAGACAGTTCCTGCTCTCAAGGAACTTACAATCTAATCAGGTGAGGGGCTCCTGGGGAGGAAATGAAAGCAGTTTCATTAACTGATCAGTTTCATCTTAGAGAAAGAGTAAGTACTCCAGTGGAGTGTCCCAGGAAACCAGGCTTAATCTTTTGTGATGCAATATTTTAATAGTAACTTAGATAAAAGCATAGATGCCATGCTCATCACAAAGCTGGAATGAATAGCAAACACACCAGACAATAAGCCAAGATCCAAAAAGTTGATCAGTAAACACCTATTATGCAACTTCTATGTGCAAGATTTCATACAACTCTGCCTCACTTAAATACAATTTATGCATGAATCAAAAGACATCACTCATACCATTTTACTATTATACCTCAAAGTCCTGTGACAACAGGCAAGTTGATGAAGCAGCAGGTGTGGATACAATGGGAGGTATAGTCACAGCCCTGCACATAGGCAGCCCACTCCATAGGGTCATTTTTCACTGGAAGCAGGAGTGGGACTTGGTAGCCCCTTGTACATCTAAGGAGCCTTTTAAAGATCACACTACTCACATCCTGGTGTGAGAAAGGGGGCTAGAAAAGGTTCCCTAAACATTATCTGTTTACCCAACCCTGACCTGATTACTGCAGTAGGCAAGGAATCCCACTATGCAGTCAAAACCCCCAAAAATGTACAAAATGAACAAAAACATCTGCAAAGATGATTCCACTCACTACCGGCACATGGAATGTGTGCACACTTACAGACAACACAAAACCCAGTAAACCTGAAAGACGAACTGCTCTTGTTGCAAGAGATCTCAACAGGTATTGCATCCAAATAGCAGCTCTGAATGAAACAAGAATGGCCAATGAAAGACAGCTTACTGAAATTGGAGCTGGATACACATTTTTTTGGAGTGGTCACAGTGAAGAGGAGTGCCATGAAGCTGGTGTAGGTTTTGCAATCAAAACTAATCTAGTCAGCAAGCTGGGATGCCTGCCAAAAGGAGTGAATGACAGGCTCATGACAATGTGATTGTCACTTGAAGGAAAATGCCATGCTACCATCATCAATGCCTATGCTTCCACCATAACAAACCCTGACGAGGTCAAAGAAAAATTTTATGAAGGCCTAGAGATCATTACCATCAATGTGCCCAAAGAAGACAAGCTTATAATTCTGGGTGGCTTTAATGCTAGAGTAGGCTCAGACTACCAGACTTGGCAGGGAGTCCTAGGAAGGAATAGAGTTGGAAGCAGCAATAGCAATGGTCATTTACCGCTGAAGACTTGTACGTTGCATGACTCTCTCATCATCAACATTGTTTCCCATTTACCTAAATGCAATAAAACTTCATGAATGCACCCTTACAGCAAACATTGGCATCTAATAGTCTATGTGATTGTAAGGAGAAGAGACACACAAAATGTAAGAGTGACAAAGGCAATGTGTGGTGCAGAGTGCTGGACTGATCATAGACTTATCCTTTCTAAGGTAATATTTGCATTCATCAAAAGTGCCACCCCCAAGGCAAAATGACTACCAGAAGAATTAATCTCAACAAATTAGAGTTCTTCTCTGAGTGTGAACAGTTTGTTGCTAACTTGGAGAGAAAGTTGAGCCAACACACAGGAGGCAACAGTACAGCAGAAAAGGAGCGCGCAGCTTTCAAAGATTTGGTGTACAGCACTGCATTTTCTCATCTGGGTCAGAACACTTGCAAACACCAAGACTGGTTTGATGAAAATGATGGGGAAATTCAAAAACTGCTAAATGAAAAATGTGAACTCCACAGGTTTTACCAGCAGGATAGTTCATCCACCTCTTAGAAGGCAGCATTTAATTCCATCAAAAGCAAAGTACAAGCAAAGCTTAGAGAAAAGTAGGATTCCTGGCTCAGTAAGAAAGTGGAGGAAATTTAGTTTTATGCGGATAGTAACAATTCAAAGTGCCTTTATGATTCCCTGAAAGCTATTTATGGACTTTGGTCCATAAATGCACCTATGGTGCATCGCAACTACGGTACTGATGGAGCCATATTGATCACTGATAAGGACGTGAACCTAGAGAGATGGGCTGGATATTTTCATAGTGTTCTCAATAGACCATTATCACTCAGTGCTGAGGCCATTGACCATTTACCTTAGGTTGAAGTCAACCCCTCCCTAGCTGAACTTTCAACTGAAGAAGAGGCTTTGAGGGTCATTAGGCTCCTTTCATGTGGCAAAGTACCTGGTGCTGAATCTATTCCAGCCAAGATTTACAAGGTAGGGGGACCATGGCTCATGCAAAAGTCAACTAAAATTTTCCAGGTTATATGGAGGATGTTATCCATCAGGAATTTAAGGATGCCTCCATCACTGTAAAGGAAAAGGAATTAGATTGTCCTGTGACAATCACGGGGTGGGGGGCCCTCTCTCTTAGTCATTGCTGGCAAAATTCTTAGTAGAGTCCTTTCTTCATAGGCTGATCCTTCACCTGGAAGATGGTTATATACCTGAGAGTCAGTGTAGCTTCAAAAAGGGCTGAAGAACAGTCAATATGGTGTTTGCTGTCCAACAACTCCAGGAGAAATGCCAGCAGCAGAACAGAGAGGGCTATACACAACATTTGTAGATCTGACCAAGGCCTTTGACACCATTAGTCATTAAGGCTTATGGAAAATTATGTCAAAAATTTGGTTACCTGGAGAAGTTCATCAGCAT
Source organism: Bettongia penicillata ogilbyi (assembly GCA_023548195.1). Lineage (NCBI taxonomy): Eukaryota > Metazoa > Chordata > Mammalia > Diprotodontia > Potoroidae > Bettongia > Bettongia penicillata. Next base: position 6,981,025 of record JAJHZJ010000324.1, read on the forward strand.
TGTACATCAATTTCATGACAGCATGTTTGCCCAGGTTCTGGATAGTAGACAATGCTCTTGTGCCTTCCCAGTCACCAGTGGAGTGAAGCAGGGTTGTGTGCTTGCTCCCATGCTTTTTATCATAATGTTTTCAGCTATGTTATCAAATGCTTTCAATGAGGATGAACATGGCATCAAGGTCAAACTATCATACTAATGGTAAGTTCTTCAGGCTACAAGTCAAGACCAAAATGGAGGGAGTGTTGGTGCATGATTTTCTGTTTACAAATGATTGTGCACTCAATGTAGCCTCTGAAGCTGAGATGCAACAAAGTATTGATCAGTTCTCTGCTGCCTGTGCTAATTTTGACCTAATAATTAACACTAAGAAAATGCGGGTGCTCCATCAGCCACCACCACACCATGCATCTGTGGAGCCATCCATTACAGCAAATGGAGAAGTTTTGAATGCTGTGGCTACCTTACCTTGGTCACATACTTTCTCATGAGGTTAATGCACGCATTGTCAGAGCTAGCTAAGTGTTTGGGAGACTCCAAAGAAAAGTTTGGGAGAGAAAAGATATTAGACTGACTACCAAACCGAAGATCTACAGAGCTGTGCTGACCTCATTATTGTATGCCTGTGAAACATGGGACAGTCTACCAGTGCCATGCCAGGAAACTGAAGTGCTTTCATTTAAACTGTCTTAGGAAGATTCTGAGTATCATCTAGCAGGATCAAGTACCAGACACTGAAGTCCTTGCTTAAGCTGAACTACTAGCCATTCAAACCATGCTTCAGAGAGCGCAACTCGGATGAGCTGGCCATGTTGTTCGAATGCAAAATATATGCTTGCCAAAAAGACTGTTTTATGGAAAACTCACATGAGGCAGGTGATCACATGCTGGTCAGGAGAAGTGATTCAAGGACACTCTCAAGGTCTCTCTCAAGAACTTTGGATTTGACTATGAGACATGGGAGACACTGGCACAGGACCGCTCAGCATGGTTATTAATTTTAAATATATAGTAAAGTTATCATGTTGATTCATCCCCCTCCCACCTCCACCCTAGAGATAGCTATCATTAGATACAAACACACACACACACACACATATGTAAAGTCATCCCATACATACTTCTATTTATCAGTTCTTTCTCTGGATGCAGATAGTGTCTTCCTTCATAGGTCCTTAATTTGGACATTTATAATGTCCAAATACTTATAATTATTAAATATATTAAATTATAATTAAATACTTATAATTTATAAGTATAATTTATACTTAATTTGGACATTTATAATAGTTAAAATGACTTAGTCACTCAAAGTTGCTCTTAAAACAATATGGTTACTATATACAAGATTCCCTTGGTTCTGCTCATTTCATTCTTTATTATTTTGTACAAGTCTATCCATGTTTTCTTCTAAACTCAATGAACCCATCGTTTCTTATAGCACAGCAGAATTCCACCACAATCATATACCATAACTTGTTCAGCCATTCCCCAAGTGACAAGCATCCACAGAATTTCCAAAATTCAAAGAATTTCCAGTTCTTTGTCACCACATAGAGAGCTGCTATAAACATTTTAGAATATATAGGGTCTTTTCTTTTTCTCTTATCATCTTTGGAAAAAAGACCTAGTCATAGTATTACTGGGTTAAAGGGTATAGGTCAATTAATAATTCTTTGGGCATAATTCCAGATTAGTCTCCACAATGGTTGGATCAGCTCACAATTTCACCAACAGTGGTCTCAGTTTTTTTACATCTCCTCCAATATTTGTTGCTTTCCCCTTCAATCATTGTATAAAATGATATCTCAATGTTGCTTTAATTTGTATTTTTCTAATCAATAATGATTTAGAGCTTTTTCAATATGACTATAAATTGTTTTTATGTCTTTGCTGGAAAACTGCCTCTTCATATCCTTTGACTACTTATTGGTTGGGAAATGAATTGTGTTCTTATAGATTTTACAAAGTTCTTTACATATTTGAGATATGAGACCTTTATCTGAGAAACTGTCTGTAAAAAATTCTCCCCTCCCACCAATTTTGGTTTTCCTCTTCATTGTGGCTACATATCACCATGATAAAGTGAAGTTGCACTGTGTCCAACTGTGGCTGATCAAACCAATATGAGCTCGGAATTCTCTACCACAGATTGGGCACAGATAGTCTGTGTGAATATTTGAGGTGGTTACTCCAAATATGCACATCCTACAGTTACTTTGTTCTCATAGAGCACAGCACCCTTTCTGATGTGGGCACACCATGCTGAGCACCCACCTGACAGCCCCCTCCCATCTCTGTTGTAGCTCAAAAAATGCCCAAGTTTGATGCCTTTCATTTCCTGCTAGAGAATACAGAAAGCACCCTCCTCCCCAACACACACACCTTTTTAAATTTGGATATATTTTTGTGAAGTTCATTCAAGTATGATAGATATTATGCAAAATTACAGAATCCTAGTTGGAGGAGGAAGAATAGTGTTTTAAATCCAATAAAAACTACACTAGCACTTTAGAGAGATCAGCTTGAGATAGACTCTTCTAAATGCTTCTCCCCATCCACTCAGTCTTTGACTTGGCAAGGTTGATTAGATTTTCCCATTTTATTTCATTCCTCCACCCAGGCATAACCAGCTTCTTCCCTTCCCTCCCTTTCCAAAAGAAAAGGGTTTAATTCCCTGAGTGGGGTGGTGGGAATCACCCAATAAGATCACTGATTCCCATAATTAGAGCGGGGAGGGACCTTAGATCCCATCTAGTTCATTTTCCCCGCTTTAACAAGATGATGAAATTGATATTCTCAGAGCAGTAACCAGCTCAAGGTCCTGAGGTTGGATTTGGAGCTGTCTTGCGACTCCACATACTACACCACCCAGCCTTGTAAGGAGCCTGGGGTCAAAACACTAGCTGGCTACTTCCAAATTTCTTTACATGATCATCCTGCATTCTTAGCCTTATCTGAGCCTTAGTTGTCTGAGCTCTGAGTTTGAATCCTAGAGCTGTGTGTAGGCTTGGGATAGTCCCTTCTCTTCTTGGGATGTAGCGCCTTCCTCTTTCAAAGGAGTGTGTTGTAGTGAAGTGAACAGAACCAGGAGAACTTTGTAATCACAGCATCGTAAGGATGATCAATTATGAAGGATTTAGCTATTCTCCACAACACAAGCATCCAAGATAATCCCCAAAGATTTAAGGATGAAGCATACTATCCAACTCCAGAGAAAGAACCGATATTGACTGAATACAGACTCAAGCATGCTGCTTTTCATTTTCTTTCATTTTTTTTCTCTTTTGAGTCTTGTACAAAATGACTGATATGGAAATGTTTTACATAATTGCACATGTATAACCTATATCTGATGGCATACTATCTCAGTGAGGGAGGAGGGGGAGGGAGAGGGGACAGGAAGAGGAATAAAAATTAGAACTCAAAATATTAAATAAAAATATTTAAAAAAACAAACACAAAAAGGAATGAGTGTGTTGGACCAGACCATCTCTACAATCCCCTTCAATTCTAAATTCCATGACCTAAGCAGCCTCTCTCCCTACACTTGAACAGCTTGGGCTGGGAGGAAACACTGAGGGAGGTGAGGTAGAAAAAGCCTAAACTATGTTTGAAAGAGTCGTCTCAGCTGGTGGACAGGGACAGTAGCACTGATGGCATTGCTAGGAAATCTGAGGCAACCAGAGGCACAATGGATAACATGCTGGACCTAGAACTGGGAAGACCTGAGTTCAAATGTAGCCTCAGAACCTTGCAAGCTACGTGACCTGGGCAAGTCTTTTAACCTCTGTTTCCCTCAGTTTCCTCCTCTGTAAAATGGGAATAATACTAGCACCTACTTTCCAGGGTTGTTGTGAGAATTAAATGAAATAACTCTAAAGTGCTTAGTACAGCAGCCCCCAATCCACAGTAAGTGCTGTATAAATCATTATTATCTAGAAAGGGTCAGTCCAGGGCCAAGGAGGTGCCTCTGCTCCTCCTTCATTCTCTACAGTCTGACTTCTTATCTCAGGATTCAAGTGAAATTGTTTTCTACCAAATTACCAATGATCTCTTCATTGCTGAATCTAATGGTCTGTTCTTAATCCTCCTCTTTCTTGATTTCCTTACAGCCTTTCATATTTTCAATAATCCTCTTCTCCTTGATAACTCTACTGCCCCCAGTTCTCCTCCTGCCTATGAGACCTCTCCCTCTTAGTGTCCTTTGTTGGATCATTGTTTTATTTTTATTATTTATGAAATAAGACAGACATTTTCATAACATAGTAGAACAAAAAAAAGATGATTGCACAGGAAACTGCAAATCTATTATGTAAAAATTGTTATTAATTTTAAATATATAGTAAAGTTATCATGTTGATTCATCCCCCTCCCACCTCCACCCTAGAGATAGCTATCATTAGATACAAACACACACACACACACACACACACACACACACACACATATGTAAAGTCATCCCATACATACTTCTATTTATCAGTTCTTTCTCTGGATGCAGATAGTGTCTTCCTTCATAGGTCCTTTGTACTTAATTTGGACATTTATAATAGTCAAAATGACTTAGTCACTCAAAGTTGCTCTTAAAACAATATGGTTACTATATACAAGATTCCCTTGGTTCTGCTCATTTCATTCTTTATTATTTTGTACAAGTCTATCCATGTTTTCTTCTAAACCCAATGAACCCATCATTTCTTATAGCACAGCAGAATTCCACCACAATCATATACCATAACTTGTTCAGCCATTCCCCAAGTGACAAGCATCCACAGAATTTCCAAAATTCAAAGAATTTCCAGTTCTTTGTCACCACATAGAGAGCTGCTATAAACATTTTAGAATATATAGGGTCTTTTCTTTTTCTCTTATCATCTTTGGAAAAAAGACCTAGTCATAGTATTACTGGGTTAAAGGGTATAGGTCAATTAATAATTCTTTGGGCATAATTCCAGATTAGTCTCCACAATGGTTGGATCAGCTCACAATTTCACCAACAGTGGTCTCAGTTTTTTTACATCTCCTCCAATATTTGTTGCTTTCCCCTTCAATCATTGTATAAAATGATATCTCAATGTTGCTTTAATTTGTATTTTTCTAATCAATAATGATTTAGAGCTTTTTCAATATGACTATAAATTGTTTTTATGTCTTTGCTGGAAAACTGCCTCTTCATATCCTTTGACTACTTATTGGTTGGGAAATGAATTGTGTTCTTATAGATTTTACAAAGTTCTTTACATATTTGAGATATGAGACCTTTATCTGAGAAACTGTCTGTAAAAAATTCTCCCCTCCCACCAATTTTGGTTTTCCTCTTCATTGTGGCTACATTTGCTTTATTTGTACAAAACCTTTTTAATATAATCAAAATTATCCATTTTCTACCTCTGCTCTCTTATTTCTTGTTTATTCAGAAATCATTTGCCTACCCATAAGTCTGATAAGTTATATGTTCTGTGTTCTCATTTTCTTGTAAAATCTCTCTTTGTGCTTAGGTCATGTATCCATTTTCACTTTATCTTAGTAAATGGTCCATGATCAATTTCTGCCATATCGCTTTCCAGTTTTTCTTTGCTGGTTCTTCATTCAGGTAAGATTCACTAACCATGGATGTCCCTCAGGACTTTGTCCTGACTCCTTTTCTCTTCTCCCTCTACACTGGTTCACTTGGTGATCTCATTAGCTCCCAAGATTCAATTATTATCTCTATATTGTTAATTCTCAAATCTACTTATCCAGCCTGGAGCTTTCTGCCAACTTCCAGTCTCACATCTTCAACAGCTGCCTCATAGACATCTTAAACCGTATATCCAGCAGGCATCTTCAACTTATGTCCAAACCTCATTATCTTCCTCAACAAACCCTCCTCCTTTCAGGCTTCCCTATTATTGTCAAGGGTAGTACTATCCTCTCAGTCTCCCTAGATTTGAAATGTAGGTATCAGCTTCAACTCCTGGCTCTCCCCGCCACTACTACCCCATATTCAATCTGTTGCCAAGGTATACTCACTTCATCTTTGTATGCTTCTCTAATACTGTTGTGGCAAGCCCTCATCTCCTCATTCCAGTGCTATTTCAACAGTCTGTCTGTTGTTCTGCTTACTATAAGACTGTCTCCCTCCACTTTCAGTCTATCTTCCACCCAATCATCAAAGTGATTTTTCTAAAATGTATGTCTGACTGGGTCACCTCTGTACTTAATAAACTCCTTATGACCTCCAGAATAAAATTTAAAATCCTCCATTCAGCATTCAAAGCCCTCTATAACCTGCCCCCCCATACCAACACCCCTCACATGAACATACACCTTTCCAGTTTTCTTATACTTTACACACACACACACACACACACACACACACACCTTTTACTCTTTTGATGCAATGATTCTGCCCTCCTTGCTGTTCCTTGAGCAAGACATTCATTTTTATTGCCTGCCTGTCATGCCTGGAAGACTCTCCCTCCTCATCTCTGTTTCCTGGCTTCCTTCATGTCCCCCCCTAAAATCTGACCTCCCACAGGAAGCCTTTTTCAGTTCCCCTTGACCCTAGCACTTTCCCTCTGGTGATTATTTCCTATTAATTCAATGTCTGGCTTCTTTCTAAGTCCTTTGCCCATTATCTCCCCTATTAGACTGTGAGCTTCTTGAGGACAGCAACAATATTTTGTCTTTCTTTGGTGTTCTCAGGGCTTAGCATAGTATCTGGCACATAGCAGGTGCTTGATAGGACCCAATGACTCACCTTGGTGGTCTTCTTGAAATCAAGATCATATCATGTGGAAAATCCTTCAGTATGGAACAACATTTCTGCCTCCTAGCAAGCTATGGGGATCTGCTTCCCTAAGCTTTGGTGGGAAGGTGCTAGGGTTAAGAGAGGGCAGAGGACAGTGACAGGCTTCAGAAAAGTCATCTTTGTGTATCAGATGATTGGAGACCTGTGTGTGCCTGAGAAGGCAGGATGCCAATCCCAATTGGGCTACTCCCTGGTGGGCAATCCAATTGTACTCTCTGGGCCCAGTTCCTCATTACAAAGCAGAGGGTAATGAGCTCCTGTCTCCTGTTTCAAAAAGACCTTTTCAGAGTGCTTTCTCCACAAATGCCTGGAAGTTACACATCGTGTGGGGGTGGGGGGCGGTGGGGGCGGAGGGACCTGAGGGCCATTGTTACTAGCCCAGGAATCCTCTCTGGATGACATGGGGCCATCCAGTCATCCAGTCATCCAGTCTCCAACTCCAGAGGAGGGGAAGACTCCCATCTCCAACCCATATCCCCCTTGGGAAGTCTCTCCTCCTGAAAGTTTTTGTCTTTTTATGACTTCCCTGGGCTCCCACAGCTAGTGACCCGTAGTCTGCACCTTTCTGGCTCCCAGGCCAGGAAGCTTGTCCTGCCCCTGCAAAGGGCCTTCTCAGCCTTCTCTCTAAAGTCCCTCTCAGCCCTCACGTTCACATTCTCCGATCCAGGAGCCGGTGATGTAACACAGGAAAGATTGAGAGCAGCTAAGGGATAGGTGCTGGGGTTAAATGTAGGCAGAGAGTAGGAGAATTTGTCTGATGAGAGGTGAAAGATTGAAGTTCTAAAGGCGGGGGGAGCAGAGGTACTTCTCCCGGAAAGTGGGGATACTTGGGCTGGGAAGTGGAATCCTCGAGCTTGGAGGAGACTGAGGAGGGTAAGTGAAGTAAGAATTGGAAATGGTGGGAGGAGGTCAGAGATTAATGGGCGGGATGGGCGGAGGAAGAAGAGGAAGGGGAGGAAAGGAATTTGAGCACCCAGGAAGGACTGGGCTGGACTAGGCAGGGCTTGATTGAGCTGGGCTGGAGTGATATGAATAGTATCTACCTCCCATCGCCACTGTTCCCTCTGCTTCACCCTGGGGTCAGTGATTACTACCCTCCCCCTTGGCCTGTTCTCAGCTCCTCTTGGCGGTCAACGGAGCAGCGCAGAGTTCCATGGGCCCGTCATGAAAGTTCCGGGGCAGCAGTCAGCCAGCCCGCCGGGCCCCTCGGGCCAGCAACATCCCCCCAGTGCCCAGGAGCTGTTGGATTTATCCGTCTACGGAGACCACTTGAGTGTCTACCAGCCGGGACTGCCCCAGCACTCTCACCGCTCATCAAGAGCCCCCTCGGCACCCTCCACCGGCTTCGGACTTGCTGACTACGGTGGTGCGGCGCCCAACCCCTACCTGTGGCTCAATGGACCGACCCTCAGCCAGCCCTCGTACCTACCCAGCTACGGCGGCCCGGGACAGCGAACGTTCCTGCCCGCTTCTCCCGGTTTCGGGGCGGCAGCGGCCGAACTCACCTGGTTGTCGCTGTCCAACCAGCAGGAGCTCCTTAAGCTCATGCGGCCTCCGTACTCGTACTCGGCGCTCATCGCCATGGCCATCGAGAACGCCCCTGACAAGAAGCTGACTTTGAGCCAGATCTATCAGTACGTGGAGGGTACCTTCCCCTTCTACAAAAAGAGCAAAGCCGGCTGGCAGAATTCTATCCGTCACAACCTTTCCCTCAATGACTGCTTCAAGAAGGTGCCCCGCGATGAAGATGACCCAGGTATGCCGTCCCTTGACCCTCGCTGTAGATGCCCCCACCCCAGACCTGACCTAGTTTCATCTCCTGCGGCTAGAATGCCTTCTCTAGAATGCTACTGGGTTTGTCCTACAGAACCGCGGGGTTCTGAACAAAGTTCAAGGTGAAATCAGAAGACCCAAAGGGAAGTCCTACTCAAGTACTTCCTATCTGTGCCACTGTGGGCAAGTCCCTTGATCATCCTAGACTTCTAGTTTCCTCATCTGTAAGAAAGGGCCATTGAGCTAGATCCTAACTCTAATCCCAAGATCCTACAATCCTATACCCTGGTCTTTCTCCTCTCTGGACCTAGGATCGCATTTGGAAATGAGGGATGAGCTTTGTTTGATTTCTGAAAATAGATCCTGCTAAATGGGATGGGCTCCCTTGGGAGATGGGGAGCCCCCTTCTTCCTAGAGACCTTCAAGCAGAAGGTGAAGCATACATACCTGTCCGACAGGTTGTAGGCAAGAGATTTGTTCCAGCCTGGTCCAAAATGTCACCTGCGTGTATAATATGTGAGAGTGGTCATCTTTCTGAAGGAGGCTACTAGCTTCCCCAAACAATATAACCAGCATTTACATAAAACTTTACAGGAATTCTGTCATTTGAGTCTCCCAACAACCCTGTGAGGAGAGTTAATACCTGTAATAACACAGGAATTCTTATTCTTATTTGTAAAATGAGAAACTGAAACTCAGAGAAAGTGAGTTGCCCAGGGTAACATAGCTTTTGTCAGTAGAAGGTTTTGGACCCAGGTATTTCTGATTCCAAGTCCAAGGCTCTGCCTACTCTATGCCATTACTTGAGTGGTCCTAGGTTAATTTACAGGAAAGTTGGTTATCAATTCATCTTTAAAAAGCAATTTACTGTTCTCCTGCAGGGAAAGGAAATTACTGGACCTTGGACCCAAACTGTGAGAAAATGTTTGATCATGGAAACTTCCGGAGAAAGAGAAAAAGACGAGGGGACCCCAATGGGACAGGGACACTAGGAGCTGTCGCTAAGTCTGAAGACAATAGCTCTGGGACCCTCAAAAATCCATCGGAGAACCTAAGCCTTATTGACTCCACCACCACAGTCAGCTCTGGGACTGAGTCCAAACCACCCTTACTGGCTATAGAGCCCAGTCCATGTTTCTCTGGCTTCACTTCCACCATGGGGGCCATGGCTAATGGTTGTGGAGTCTTCCCCAGACACTTCACAGGAGCAGGAGGTGTACCAGTAGGGAACTTAGCTTCGGGAAGGCAGGTGAGCTCTGGCTTTAGCTCCTACCCAACTTGCTCCAACATGGCACATGGTGTAGATCTTGACCCCCAGGCTCAGTCCCAACAGATGAATGGTCATGCCACCAGTTTTCATAACTTCTATGTCAACAACTTGATCTATGGCAGAGAAGGGACTGAGGTTTAGAGTGAAGAAGAGAGGTATTCAGTCTTCACAGAAACTGTTTTCTGTTCTTGGGCCCTACTTCCTTAACTGTTACTCTTCCTGTCTGGCTAGTATAGCCTTTAGAGAAGGCTGGAGGAAGGAAACAAGCATTTGTTCAGTGTTTTACTGATGCCAGGCATTGTACTAAGCACTTTACAAATATTTTGCTTTATCCTCACAACAATCTTTAGTGGGTAGGTCCTGTTATTATTTTCAGTTGCAGATGAAAGCCATAAGTGACTTTCCCAGGTCACCCAACTAGTAAATGTCTGAGGCTGGATTTGAATTCAGGTCATCCTGACTCTAGGCCCAGGGCTCTATCTACTGTGTGAATATTGGCCTTAATGGATTATTCCAAAATTCCCTCTAATCCCCTATTTAGCCTAGAAAATGGCCTCCTTTGGGCTCTGTGAATGAGCTTTAGTCTTGTCCTTTCCAGGATGAGGGAAGGAGAGAAATAGTCTGTGAGGTCCCTGTCCCTTCTCTGATTTTAATATCTGGCAAAGAGTCCAGGGTTCCCAGAAATCAGTTATATAGAAGAGGTTGGGGTGGTGATGTAGTGGTTTCTTCCCTTTAAAATGAAATAGAACTGCTTTGAATTTTCATCACTTGGACTCCTGTGTTTTCCTTTAAACTTTCCAACCCTCTTCACTGAGGTGCTTGGAGTTTGCAGTGTACTATAGAGTCTATGGCTTGGATTTGAATCCTATTGCAGTCACTGTCTCAATGATTGATGGCTTGACCTTGGCTCCACTTATCTCCAAAGATCCAACTCTTAAGACAAGTGTCTCAGTGGCCAAGTTTTGGATTAAAGGAGGCATCTCCTCAGCACTGTCTTGAGAAATCTATTAAGGGATCCAGGAACTTCTCAGAGGCAGCCCCTTTCAAAAGGATCATGTACAGAGGTGATTAAGTTCTGGGTGGCTCCCCACTCCTGAAATGAAGAAACTTTCTCTTCCTTCCTTTTTCCTCAATGTCCTCTTTATTTGCTCCCTCCCCTCTTACGTCTGTATGTCCCTCTCTTTCTTGGTCCGTTTTCCTCTAAATGTCCAGTTGTCTGTCTTAATCAATCTTTGTTCCTGTATCTGTCTCAATCGATCTTTGTTCCTGTATCTGTCTCCTTGCATGTCTTTCTCTGTATATTTTTGTCTCCCTTCCCCTCTCCAACCCAATTTAAAATGGAGGGACCTTGATCTCATTCATTTCTCCTTCAGTCTTTTCACTGTCACTATGCTGTGTCTGACCCACAGATAACATCTCCCTACCTCTTGTACTTTCAGGTGATCCCTCCCCCAAGACATTTTTGTCTGCTTTGGCTCCTGTATGGAACCTTTCCTGGATGATTGTTAGAAATTATAAGTTCTGATTTTCACTATGAATAGGAACCCTCAGGATGAATTTGAGACTCGTAAACTACCAGAGAATCCAGATTCCTGCCAAGATCTTTTTAATGGGCCAGTTCTCCAAATTTCCCTTTGATATTCTTTGGGAAACTGTGGGACACAGTTTTAGCCAGCTGCCCAGGGAAGGAGTAAGCAAAAGATGGAAAATACTCCCCCCAAAAACTGTCTGGACCCCATCAGGTAGCCTAATTTCTCTACCCTGGTGGAAATAGAGAGCTTTGTGATTTTCATGTGGAATGGGCCAAGAGTATATATACATGTGAGTCCTCAGTCCCTAGCAAAAGTCCAAAAGATGGGGCTTGGAAAACTAAGATTCCCATGCAGAACTGCTACTGGGGTCACGAACTGGATTCTCTTTTTCTAAGGTCCCCTTCATTTTATAGAAAATAAAGCCATGAGAATGAAGGGGATCATAGTGGGGGACTTATAATCTCTACTGAAGCGCTCCTTCTAGCCTAGACAGGCTTGGCTTTCCCTGTGGAGCTGTCCAGCAAACAGTTTGCCCCCCTCCCCTTTGGCCACGGCTCTTCAAAATCATCTGCAACCCCTGGCCTGGCCCCATTATGTCCATTGAGCTGCTTCACACTGAGGTCTCCAATTAAAATTTCTGGAAGATTTGGGGGAGTGAGGAGGACAGGAGTTCAGGAGAAGGTCGGGCACCATCCCCAGGCATTCACTGAACTCCTTTCCCTGTTGTGGTTATGTGGAAATGTCCCCCTCTTCCCTTCTTTGGCATCTTCCCTTTTGTCTTTATGTACACAACCCAGAGAGCTATCATTCCAGTATCAGCTCTTGTGTCCATTGAGGGAAAATGATCACAGAACTGCCTGGAAAGCTTGAACTTGTCAATGAATGAGCTTTTTCTCCTTTTTAATTGGATGCAAGGTTAAAAAAAAAAGGCCACCCAATCAATGTCACTGCCTAGAAGAAATCTGGCTCCTCACATGTGACCTGAGTTAAGAGATTTCAGAAAAGAAGCAGGTTTATCCTCGACGCCTCCAGCTAGGTGTGAAGTAGGGGCATGGGAGGGAAGGAAGAATGAACAAGTTCAGACCCATCTTCCGATGCTGCTCTTAGCTTCTACAAAACAAAATGTCCATTTCCTGGGTTCCTGGGAGTGTCAACTCGGTGCAAAAAAAAAGGAAGTTGCCTTGGGTAGAGAATCTATTGCTATAATAATAACTGTCATTTCTACACGGCTTTAAAGTTTGCAAAGTGTGTTCTAAGCTCTCATTCTCACCATGACCCTGGGCAGTACCCTCCCCCTTTTATTAATGAGGAAACGTTCTTGCCAGGACTCATGCAGCTAATGTGAGGTAAGATTCAAATTTATGTGTTCCTGACTCCCAAGTTTAGCACTCTAGACAGTGGGTCACCTGCTTTAAAAGGATTTCTTAAAAATATTAAAGTCCTTTTCTAGAGGGTTTTCATTAGTTTCTTTTGCCTCAGTTAATGTCTGAAATGGGGCAACTATATGGCCCAGGACTAGACCTGGAGTTGGGAAGGCCTGAATTCAAATCCAGTCTCAGGTACTTAGTATCTGTGTGACTCTGGGCAAGTCACTCTATCCTGCTTGCCTGTTTCCTTATATGTAAAATGAGCTGGAGAAAAAAATGGCAAAGCACTCCACTATCTTTGCCTAGAAAATCCTGAAAGGGGTCCCAAAGAGTTGGATGTGACTAAAACAACTGAAAAACAATGTCTGACAAGGTTTTATGGTGGAGGCAGCAGGGATCAGAGGGATGAGGCTGCGAGTTGGGAGTCAGAGAACCTGGGCTGGAAAACCAGCTCTGCTGTAGACACCTTGGCAAGTGATTTAAGAATTGTTCAAGTGCTCTCAAATGAGTTAACACAAAGTAATATGCTATATAAATACAGGCTGTTATTGTTGAGCAATAATCACAAGGGACTTTAAGATTTGCAAAGAGATTTATTTGTATTATCTCATTTGATTCTCATGTCACTATGTGACTCAGTGTCCTCCTCAGTAAAATGAGGGGGTTGAACTAAACAGGACCCAAGGTCTCTCCCTACTTAATCTCTGATTTCATGAAAAATATACACCCAGGACAGTGAATCCAAACAATAAAATTTACTAGAAAGCATGACCGTTAGCTGATGTTAACAGAGAATGGTGCCCTGAACTGGCTCATTTCATACAGCAAGCATTTACTAAGCACATGCTAACTGCCAGACACTGATATCATTTGGTACCACAAGGATGGAAACAGCCAGGGAGATGCATTTTTGAATGGTCCAACATTTTCAGTTTCTGGCTGTGCTGGGCAGCACTGTGCCCCAGGGTATTTGGTTAGCAGGTATGGCAATAGCTTCCTCCACCTCCTATTTCAGCCACTGCTCCTGAGCATCCAAAGGATGACAATTGCACCAGAGAAAGGGCATTCTGGGAGGAAAGAAATGTGTCCCCAATCTAAACAGTCAAATGCAAACACCTCAGAAATAGTCACCCCTTCTGTGCGCTCTTCTTCCCTTCCCTACAAAGATACAACAAGGAGTTGGTCACCACCCTCCATGTTACAGTCCTGAGATAAATTCCTGTTGGCATGCCCAGGGATCTCCTGAGACAAGGGAGCCCCTGTGACCTCCAATCTGGGAAGCCAATTAGATCATTCAAACTCCATTTTCTTCTCCTCACTGGACTCCAGAGTCAATCTTGTTTTAATGCTTTAGAGACCCCAGTGGGGGACTCAGCTTCATTCCAGGAATAACAAACACAGGGAAAGGAAGAAATGCCTGATATCCTTAGATATTATTTTCCTTGTGGGCCCTAAGAAGGGATGTGTGTATAACCAATAGGATCACAAGTGATCGAGAACCAGAAGGTTCTATACAGAGACCTCAGGGCTCAATCCCCTCATTTTACACAGGGGGAAAACAGGCCCAAAGAGAAGAAAGGTTACAGAGAGAGCTGAGAATCAAAGCCACATCCTGTGACTTCCAAGTTCAGTTCAAGCTCTTTGACTCAGTCTTTGAAGGGTTGTCAACATTAAACATAGTTTTTCTTTAATTAAAAAACTTTGTAACCTTTAAAAAAAGATGTAGTATTTGTAGTTTGGGCACATTTGTTTTTGTTTTTATCCATTCTTCGTTGCCTGATATATCCCTCCTCTCCCCAGAGAGCTATCCCTTATAATAAATAACATAAAAAGAAAGTAAGAAAAAGACTCAGAGCTGAAAGAGACCTGAGAAGCCAGACAATCCAAACTTTTCACTTTACATAGAGGTTTTACACAGTTCTCTGGCATAGAGCTACTTGGCAGCAATCTAGGGAAACCTATGAACCCTGATTAAGAGCACTTGATTCTATAAATAAACTGAGGCACAGAATCAAAGCTGAGTTCAGAGTTGGTGCTCTTTTGGTCTGATTCTCTTCATAGAACTTTCAATGTTGATACATTGGAGCTATCAGAGAAAATGTCCATTAGAAAGAGCCATTCCCACAATCCCATGTCTATTCTGGCTCCTAAACACCCTTCATGGGGATTTCCAGTGGTTGGAAAACCAGTGTTTAAGAGTAAAATACATCAGAGTCTCCATAACATAAAATGTTTGAGGGCAGGAGCAGATCTGTTTATGTTCATATCCCTACATTTCTCTAGGTGCTAACACATACTTCTGGATCTGTTGATTGATCTTTGTTGCTGACTTTTTAATAACGTTTCTGAGTTTCTCAAGGTGCTTTCTGTGACCTCACTTAATCTGTCCAGGGTCTCTGATGGACAGGCTCAGACTCTAGGCAGTGGCTTAGATGGGCAGCCTCATTTTCCTTCAGTGACCCCCATGGGAGAGCTATACCCAAGTGAAGACTTGCTTCTGTGCATCAATTTATCAGAGGTCCAGTGTATCCTTAAAAATCCCTGGTTACCTGTCCATTTCACTGAGCCTTCTCACGTGAAAATATCACTCATGGATTTATTTAAAAGCAGGAAATCTCAAGAGTTTAAGAAACATCAGAGAAACTCTATCTGACCAAACTCTTGACAAGAATTCTCTGCAAACAAATGCTGAGCATCCAGTCTTTGTGTGAAGAGGGGAGAGAATGCATTATTTTCCAAAGCAGCTCATTTGGATAGCTAGAATTATTAAGAAGTTGTTTTCCTGGTGGCAAGCCTGACTTTGCCTTAGTATCCATCCACTGCCCCTGGTTAATAATAAGGATAATAGCTAATATTTATATAGCATTAAAAGTGTGCAAAGCGTTGTGCTAAATGTTTTACAGTCACTTTCATTTGATCCTCACAACAACCCGGGGGATAGGTACCATTATCATCACTATCCTACAGATGAGGAAACTGAGGCAAAGTGAGGTTACATGAATTGGCTAGGGTCACAGCAAGGGTATGAAGCGAGATTTGAACTTATGTCCTCCTGACTCTGCAAGCTAAGCTAGACACTGTGGAGCCACCTTGGGTAATATAATTATTCTATGGCACAGCCCTTCAAACTTTTGAAGATGGCTATCTTGTTTTCCTATGTCTTCCTTCTAAAGGCAAAGTATCTCATCACTTCATTCCCTCCATCACACTGATTGGCTTCCTCTGTATACTGTCATCAATGTTCCTCCTAAAATTTAATGCCTAGACCTGAACACAAGATTCTAGTTGTGGTCTGACTGGGGCCAAATACTGTAATGCTATCCCTTACTTATTCCAGGAAGCTCTTACTCTCTGAATACACACCATGCTGATCAAAGAGCGGGCTCCCAATAAGTCCCTATTAATTGATTCCAAAATGATGAAATTCAGAACAAGGTAATGCTTCCCATGTCAGAATGGCAGGGTGAGGAAGGAAGCCTCGGAAGCCATCCCAGATTCGCCTCCAAACAATTAGAAAATCACCCCAGAATTGGTGTAGTAGCAGGAAAGCAATTTATCAACCTGGCAAGAAAGGTCTGTTTTACTGGGCAGGAGATTAAGGTCCAAGAGCAGCAGCAGCAGCAATGGCAGTAGTAGCAGCAATAGTAGTAGTAGCCAGTAGAAGTAGTAGCAGTAGTAGTAGTAGCAGTAGTAGTAGTAGTAGTAGTAGTCAACCTCACAGCAGGGGTTCTACATCAAGGCTCCAAGCCTGGGAAAAACAACTGACTTAGAAAATAGAGCCATGACAAAAAAAAAAAAACCAACCTGGATAACATCTTTTGAGAAATTATCAAACTTCACTGATATATTACAACCAGAGAGGAAAGTAGAAATGGAAATAATCCACCAATAATTGTCTGAAAGAGATTCCAAAATAAAAACTCCCAAGAACATCGTAGCCAAATTCCAGAGCTCACAGACCAAGCAAAAAGTATTGCAGGTAGCCTAAAAGAAACAACTGAAATATCAAGGAGCTACAGTGAGGATTGCACAGTATTTGGCAGCTTCCACATTAAGGAACCAGAAGGCTTGGAATATGATATACCAGAAGACAAAGGAGTTAGGATTACAACCAAGAATCACCTACCTAGCAAAACTGAATATAGTATTTCAGTGGAAAAAGATGGACATTTAATTAAATAGGGAACTTTCAAGCATTTTTAATTAAAAGATAAAAGCCAAATAAAAATTTTAATCTCCAAATACAAGATTCAAGGGAAACATAAAAAGGTAAAAAAATAAGAAAGAGAACGCATAAGAAATTCCATAAGGTAAAACTGTTTATATTTCTATTTGGCAAGACAATATTTGCAACTCTTAACAACTTTATTGCTATAAGAGTAAAATTAGAAGGAATATATGTAGACACAAGTTGTGGACATAAGGCAACTTTGATGGGATGATAACACCCCCCCCCAAATAAGGGGGTGAGAAAGAAAATTGCATTGGAAAAAGAAGGGGAGTGAGTAAGAAATTAATTGGGTAAATTATCCCACTTAAAAAAAAGGCATAAAATAACTTATAATGGAAGGGAAGATGGGGGAAGGGGGGTGGTGGGCAAAGTTTAAACCTTACTCATCAAAACTGACTCAAAGAGGGAATAACATACACACTCAGTTAAAGGTAAAATCTATTTTACTCTATAAGGAAGGAAAAGGGGATTGGGATGATAGAAGGGGAGGAGGGGTTGATTAAAGGGATGGTGCAGTGATCAGAAGTGAAATACTTGTAAGGAAGTAAAGGGTGAAGTATAAGAATGAGAGAAGGAGATAAACAAGGAAAAAATAAAATGGAGGGAAATACATAGTTGTCATAACTATAAATGTGAATGGGGTGAACTCACCCACCAAACAGAAGCAGATATTAACATGACAAAATGGGAAGATGATAAATGTTGGAGAACATGTGGGAGAGTTGGAACACTAATTCATTGTTGGAGCTGTGAGCTGCTCCAACCATTCTGGAGAGCAATTTGGAACTATGCCCAAAGAGCATAACCTTTGACCCAGAAATATGACTTCTAGGACTGTATCTCCAAGAGGTCATAAAATTGGGATAGGGCCCACATGTACAAAAATATTTGTAGCAGCACTCTTTGTGGTGACCAAAAACTGGAAATCAAGGGGATGCCCATCAATTAGGGAATGGCTGAATAAATTGTGGTATATGGATGCAATGGAATACTATTTTGCTATAAGAAATGATGAACAGGAAGACTTCAGAGAGGGCTGGAAACACTTACATGAACTGATGCTGAGTGAAAGGAGAAGAACCAGAAGAACTTTATACACAGAAACAACAGTGTGTCAAAATGTTTTCTGTTACACTTAGCTCTTCATTGAAATGCAAGGACTTTAAAAATTCCCAATGGTTTGTTAAAGCAAAATGCCTTCCACATCCAGAGAAAGAACTATGGAATTCAATCACAGAATGCAGCAGATAATTTTCTTTTGTATTACATTTTGGTTCATTATATGATTTCTTCCATTCATTTTAATTCTTCTATGCAACATGACTATGGTGAAAATGTATTTAATAGGAATGTATGCATAGAACCTATATAAAATTGTATGCCGTCTCAGGGAGAGAGTAGGGACGAAGGGGGAGGGAGGGGAAAAAAATCTAAGATATATAGTAGTGATTGTAGAACAATGAAAATAAATAAAATAAATTTAAAAAAAAGAAAGAAAATGACAAGAATGAGGCAACATACCAAAATTTCTGGAATAAGCCAAAGTATTATGTAGGGAAAAATTTATATCTCTAATTGCTTATATTAAGAAAATAAGGGAAAAGTAAATCAACAAATTAGGAATGCAACTAATAACAATTAGAAGAACAAATTAGCAATCCCCAGTTAAATACTGAACTGGAAATCCTGAAAATCAAGGAAATTAATAAAAATACTGAAAGCTATGGAACTAATAAATAAAACTAGGATCTGCTTCTATAAAAAATAGATAAAATAAGAGATATTTTGATTTAAAAAGAAAGAAGAAAAACAAATTACTATTATCAAAAATGAAAGGGATGAATTCACCACCAATGAAGAGGAAAATAAGACAATTGTAGGAACTATTTTGCCCAATTATATGCCAATAAATTTGACAATCTAAATGAAATGGATGAATGTAAAAATATAAATTGCCCAGATTAACAGAATAAGAAATAAGTTATTTAAATAATCCAGTTTTTAAAAAAGAAATTGAACAAGCCATCAATGAACTTCCTAAGAAAAAAATCCCCAGGACAAAATGGATTCACAAGCAAATTCTATGAAATATTTAAAGAACAATTAATCCTAATACTACATAAACAATTTGGAAAAATAAGGAAAGACATTCCAACAAATTGCTCTTATGACACACATATGGTGCTGATATCCAAACCCAGAAGATCTAAAATAGAGAAAGAAAACTATACACCAATTCCCCTAATGACTATAAATGCAAAATGTTAAATAAAATACTAGCAAAGGTATTACAGTAATATATAACAAGGATCATACATTATGATTAGATGGAACTGATTCCAGGAATGCAGGGCTGGTTCAATATTAGGAAAACTATTAAATATTAGTATAATTGATCACATCAATAACAAAACTAACAGAAATCATGTTTATCTCAATAGATGCAGAAAAAGCCTTTAACAAAATGCAGCACCCATTCCTGTTAAAAAAAAAATACTAGAGAGCATAGGAATAAATGTAACTTTACTTAAAATGATAAGCAGTATTCATCTAAAACCATCAACAAGCATTATCTGGAGTGGAAATAAGCTTGAAGCTTTCCCAGTAAGATCAGGGGTGAAGCAAAGATCTGCATTATCACCTCCATTATTTAATATTGTGCTAGAAATTTTAGCTAAAGCAATAAGAGAAGAAAAAGAAATTAAAGGAATTAGAATAGGCAATGAGGAAACAAAACTATCACCTTTAGAAAATGGCATGTTATATTCAGAAAACCCTAGAAAATCAAATAAAAATCTATTTGAAATTATTAACAACTTTAGCAAAGTTGCAGGATATAAAATAAACCCACATAAATCATCAGCATCTCTACATATTACCAATGAAGTCCAGCAGTAAGAGGTAGAGAAATTCCATTAGTAATAACTGTAGACAATATAAAATACTAGGGAATCTACCTACCAAGACAAACTCAGGAACTATATGGACTCAACTATAAAACACTTTTTACACAAATAAAGTCAGATCTAAACAATTGGAAAAATATTAATCATTCATGGGTAGGCCAAGCAATATAAAAAAATGACAATTCTATCTTAATCTATTTAGTGCCCTGTCAATCAAACTGTCAAAATATTATCTCATAGAACTAGAAAAAATAATAACAAAATCTCAAGGATATCGAGGGAATTAATAAAAAACATGGGAAAGAAGGTGGTCTAGCTATGCCAGAACTCAAGCTGTATTATAAAACAGTAATTATCAAAACAATCTGGTACAGGCTAAGAAATAAGTGGTGGATCGGTGGAATAGATTTGATACAATTTACATTATAGCAAGTGATCACAGTAGTCTACTATGTGATAAATCCAAAGATCCAAAATTTTGGAACAAAACATCATCATTTGACAAAAATGGCTATAAAACTGGAAAACAGTATGGCAGAAACCAGGTATAAACCAACATCTCACACCATATACCAAGATAAATTCAAGATGGGTAAATGACTTAAACATAAAGAGTGATACCATAAGCAAATTAAGAGACCGTGTAATAGTTCATCTATCTGATTTATGGATAAGGGAAAAGTTTATGACCAAAGAAGATATAAAGAGCATTACAAAATATTAAATAGATAATTTTGAGTATATAAAAATTTTAAGATTTTATACAAACAAAACCAATGAAAAAAAATTATAAGAAAAGCCAAAAACTGGGGAAAATGTTTTGCAGCAAGTATCACTGAGTCAAGTTTATAAAAATACAAGTCATTCCCCAATTGATAAATGGTCAAAGGATGTAAACAGGCAGTTTTCAGACAAAAAAATCAAAGCTATATATAGTCATATGGGAAAAAATTGCTCTAAATCACTATTGAGTAAAGAAGTAAAAATTAAAACAACTCTGATGTATCCCCTCACACCTCTTAGAGTGGCTAATATGACAAAAAAGGAAAATGTTGGATATTGGAGGGAATGTGGGAAAACTGGGACACTAAGACTCTCTTGGGAGAGTTGTAAACTGATCCCTACTTTCTGGAGAGCAATTTGGAACCATGCCCAAAGGACTATAAAACTGTGCATATCCTTTATCCAACAATACTACTTCTAGGTCTATATCCAAAAGACATCCAAAGAAAGGGAAAGGGACCTATTTGTATAAACAATATTTATAGCAGCTCTTTTCGTTGTGGTTAAGAATTGGAAATCAAAAGAATTTCCATCGAATGGGGAATGGCTAAACAAGCTGTGGTTTATGATTATAATGAAATATTATTGTTCTATAAGAAGTGACAAGCAGGATGATTTTTTTAAAAACCTTAGAAAGACTTGTATAAACTGATGCATAATGAAGGGAACACTGTACACAGTAACTGCAATATTATTCAATGAAGAACTGTGAATGACACCTATTCTCAACACAATGGATCCAAGATAAATCCTAAAGAAGTAATGATGAAGCATACTATTCCCCTCCAGAAAAATAACTGATATTGATTGAATACAGACAAAAACATGCTGTTTTTCACTTTTTCTTCTTTTATTTGAGTCTTCTTATTCAAAATGACTTATATGGAAATGTTTTACATAATTGCACATGTATAACCTATACCTGATTGCTTACCTTCTCAAGAAGCAAGAGGGAATTTGGAATTCTAAACTTTAAATAAAAATTTTTAAAAAAAAGGTAACAAAAATCTCACTTAAAAAGAAAAAACTCACAAAGTTTAGAAAGAATTTTTTTGACTCACTGCTAAATTAGGAATATTTTCATTAACTATATGCATCAATTACCTTCTTTACCCATTAAGCACTTAGCTCAGTTGTCTGATGTGTTGGGTAAGTCTCAGATTGTTCAAACTCAAAAAGACTTCTGATAAATTATCTTGAGTAGGGAGTAAAGTCCAATGGATTGCTTCAGGGGTCAGAGGATCTAGGTTCAGCTTGTGACTCTGGGTCTCATTTGTGTGATTAACCCTTCCCTAGGCTTTGTATTCCTCATTTGCAAAATAGGGAGTTGGAATGTATACAATGATTCCAATGACAGAAATTAAATGAGCACTCAAAGATAAATGATGAGAACACATGATGATCACTTATCTTGCCCTCCCCTAAAATTATTTTAACTCTCTATCTCCTTTCAGTAGAGAAGTGGGAGAGTCTGGGTGCAGAATATTGCATGTACCACCAGTTAAGGTTGCTGTGCTTGGTTTTGCTTTATTGTTTCTCTGTGATACAAAAGAGGGATCATTAGATAGGATATGTGTTGTAGAAACCAAAGGTATCAATGAAACTTGGTTTAAAAAAATTAACTGCCTCTTACATGCTGACGCGCTGGTGCTATTACTAAGCTTATACACCAGAGAAAGAGAGATATCTGTACCAAAATGTTTATAGTAGCATCTTCTGTTGTAGCAATAGACTGGAAACTAACTTCATCTATCAAAGAGGAAATGATTGAACAAGTTATGGCATGATTGGGATAGGATATCATCATGTCATAAGAAATAACAATAGCTAGAACTGTCAAGAGTGCTTTAAGGTTTGCCAAGGGTTTTACAGATAATATCTTGTTTGATCCCCATAATATATCTATTTTATAGAGGTAAAAAGTGAGGCAGAGGTTAAGTGACTTGCCCAGGGTCACACAACTAGTGAGTATTTGAGATAGTTCTTGCATGCAGGTCTTCCTAACTCCACATCCAAAGTTCTATCCACTTCACCACTTTTAGGGAAATCTGAGAGGACTTATATGAACTAATGCACAGTAAAGTGAGCAGAACCAAGAAATATATAATACTTCTAATATTGTATATTTATATAATAATAAAACATTGTAAAGAAAAATAGCTGTAAATCAACTGGACTCTGGTCAATGAAATGACCAAACACAATTCACAGAGATGGAGGACAAAAAATACAGAGGGTGAGGGACTAGAGAGGCACAGTCAGACATGCCCTTTCCCAGGGTCATTGCTAGGGGGTGGGGTTGTTTGGTCTTTTAGTATAATTTGTATTAATTCCCATTGTCCAGACATGTGAAAATTAGGAAACCTGGCTTTTCTACATTATTACAAAAAAGCAAAGGCAGAAATGCACTTGTATGTTAAAAATCACTTTGAAAAGCATCCTATTCATTTATCCTGTCTTGATTTCCTTCACTGTCCCTCTCCCTCATCATTCTTACTTTCTTTGCTTTCAGTGAGTCATGCATTCTAACAAATTAGGATACTCATACTTATAAACTGGGGGAAAAGGTTTTAAGAGTGGGTTTTTCATTTTCCTTTTGGGGGAAGAGGGAGAAAAATCATGCAAGTGATAATACTAAAAAAGTGTCAGTAAATATTTTTTAAATAAGCAGAAGAAAGCAGAAGAAAGGGCAGGAGGGAAAAGACAAGCAGGGATAATGTTGGAACTACCTTATTAAATTTGACTAATATGCTTCAAAAGTTGTGTGAAATGAGAAAATAAAACCAAATATAGCACAAGGTGAAAATGTCACATCTACCCTCTTTGTTTTCCTTTTTGTTTTCCTAAAATCCCTTCCAACTCCATGGCTATGATTCTCAAGTAGAAGAACCTGGCTCCAGGCTTCTGATTGTCCTTAGACACCATTCTACTCTGCCTTACTTTTCTCTCTGGAGAAAGAACAATTACTCATTCATTCTTTTAAGAAACATTTCCTGAGGGTATCATCTTTTAGGCTAGATCATATGGGAGATGGAAAGATGGATAATGATTGCATCCTTGACCTCAAGAGTTAAAATACAATAAAGGGGTATCTAGGTGGTATAGTGGATAAAGCACCAGTGCAGGAGTCAGGAGGACCTGAGTTCAAATCTCACCTCAGGCCCTTGACACTCACTAGCTGTGTGACCTTAGGCAAGTCACTAAATGCCAGTTACCTCATCCTGGGTCATCTCCAGTCATCCTGATGAATATCTGGTCACTGGATTCAGATGACTCTGGAGATGTGTACATAGAGACGAGTATAAAGCATTTACTAAGCTCTTTCTAAGGTGCATGGTGCTAAGCATGTGGGCATACAAATGCAAGCAAAAGAGACAACCTCTGAATGAGTGGGCAGAGGACATGAATGGGAGGGCGGAGGGTTCTAGTGAGGAGGTGAAGCAATCTGGAGAGAGAATGGTGCTGAAAGTAAAGTAAGTGAGAGGCTGGCATCCCTCATAAAATGGAGAGCCTGGCCTAGGACTGGCCAATGAGGAGAAGAGGTCTCCCAGGGAAGAGGAGCAGCTGAGTATTTCTACTGTCCATTAAGACTTGTAAGTACCTTGTTTTATTGTATTTCCCTTCATTGTGCTTGGCAGATATTTAGTTTTTTTCTTTTGTTTACAAATTGAAGGTTTGTGGAAAGCCTGCTGTGGAGTAAGGTTTTGGGCGCCATTTTTTCCAACAGCATGCTGTCACATCATGTCTCTGTGTCACATTTTGTTAATTCTCTCAATAGTTCAAATTTTTTCATTATTATTTTATTAATTATAATCATTTAGGAGCAGTGACCTTTCATGTTACTGTTGTCATTGTTTTGGGGTTACATGGTAAACTTAATCAATAAATATTGTGTTTGTTCTCACTGCTCCACAGACTGGCCATTCCCTTTTCCTTCTTCCTCTCCATGGGACTCCCTATTTCCTGAGATGCAATAATGTTGAAATCAAACCAATTAATAATCCTACTTAATAACTCCAAGTGAAAGGAAGAATCAGTCTTTGCAGCAAATTTCACTGTTCTCTTATTTTAAGAAATTTCTTCAGTTACCCCAACTTCAGCAACCACCTCTCCATTAAGTCTGAAGCCATCAACGATGAGGCAAGACCTTTCACAGGCAAAAAGGATTAGAACTTGCTGAAAGATCAGGTGATGGGTTGGCATTTTTTAGCAATAGCGTATTTTTCAATTAAGGTATGTACCTTTATTTTACATATAGTACTGTTGCACACCTAATAGACTTAATAGTATAAACATAACTTTTACATGTACTAGGAAACCAAAAAATTAATGTGCCTCACTTTATTGTGATATACACTTTATTGCAATAGTCTTGAATTGAACCTGCAGTATAACTGAGATACACCTGTACGTATGTCATCTCATTTGGTTCTCCCAAGAACTCTGTGGGATAGGTTTCATCAATATCCTCATTTTATAGATGAAGAAACTGAAGCTAAGAAAAGTTAAATGACTTGCCCAGATTCAGCCAGTCAATGAATGTCTGAGGCCAGATGTAAACCCAGAGCTTCTTGACTTGAAGTCAGATTCTCAACTGGGAATTAGAAGACCTGGTGATCTGTTTCATCATATAACCCCACTGAAGGCCTGGGCCTTTTCTAGACCTCAGTTCCTTCACCTGTAAAATGAGAGGATTGAAGGAGATGACCTTTAAGTTGCCTTGAAGACCTGAATCTATGATCCTTACATACTCTGTCCTTTGGATTAGGGGATGGTTATTAATGGACGTGTCTGTGTTTGTTTGTGGGTAAGTGGGAGGTGCACAGAGTCACAACTGAAGAGATCAAGTCTGATTTTTTGGGAAGCTAAATGTGAAGGGAGTATTGAGAGCTTAGTCTCCTGGGAAGAAAGGAAATGTTAAACTTTAATCTAAAAGAAACTCTGGCTTGGAAATACAGGGATCACAGAAATGGATGAATGTCTCAGGTGTCTGCTACCCTGTGAGCCAAAAACATGTGCGGTAAACAAAGCTCAGTTATGAGCCCCTATGTTATGTCCTAAGAATCTATTTGTTGCACTTAGGGTCAGGAAAAAAAAAAAACCACATAGAATTTTAGACCTCAAAAGGTGCATAGAAAACATCTAATCTACACTTTCATTTAACTGATAATAAGCATTATAGCCTGAGATTTCTTTGGGGTTTATGCATACCATTTCATGTTTAATGTAGGAGATAGTCTTAGAGGTGAATATTGAAAATAAAATGGGTAATTTTGATTGTGTAAAATTTTAAACATTTTTGCACAAACAAGTCCAATTCAATTAAGATGAAATGGGATACAGTTAACTGGGGGGGAGGGGAGATTGCATTTTCTCTGATAAAGACCACAGCTTCAAGACACATAAAGAACTGATTCAAATTTTTAAGAATAAGAGCCATTCACTAATCAATCAATGGACTGATGATATTAAAAGGCAATTCTCAAGGAAAAGGCTTTCTATAGTCATATAAAAAAAAGAGCTCCAAATCACTAATAATTAATAGAAATGTAAATATAAGCAGTTCTGAGATTATACTTTACACCCATCAGACCACAAAGAAAATAAAAAAAAGAAAAAGAAAATGACAAATGTTGGAGGTACTGTGAGAAACTAGGGACATGGAGTCACTGTTGGCAGATGTAGTGTCTCCTTTTTACAGGGGAAACTGATCCAGAGTTGGAGGCATTTGTAAAAGATCTCTCTGACATTTGTGTCACTGAGTACCTGGTTACAGTTACTAGAGAATTCTGATGGATGTTACTTTGAAAAGGAAATTTGAACATTAAAAAAAAAAGAAAGAAACACTTTCCCAAACACTCTTGACACTTCTTTGAACTATTAATTGACTCCAAAGAATGACTAGGAGCCTGGAGTTCCCACCTACTCAATCATGCCCCGGGCTTTTTGTATATTTGATGCTCTGTGAAAATGGGCTTGCTGGCCTCCTTCAGCTAAACAACCTTCAGTAAAAGAAAAGTGATTCCCAAAGAGGTTTTTTACTTTAATACAAATGGAAAGGTCAGATAAATATTTTCAGTAAAGTTTTCCTATTTCTCAATTCTTAAGAAGAAAAAGAAAGAAAATCAATTCCCTCCCCCCCCCACCCCATGCTTGGAAATATAGGCAGGTTATGCTTCATTTTCAGAAGGGCAGGCTGTCTTTCAGACATTAGCAGTCACAAAAATATCCTCTTACACCAGTTTTATACTTGAGTGCCGTTTTATACCAATAGGATAAAGTAGGTTAATTAATTAGGTGACCGTTTGTCTTTAGAATATGCTAAACTTTGCCCGTGAAAGGAATTCTCCCTCCTACCTCTCTGCCTCAGTGGTCAAGAATAGGCACATTAAGCTTTGACCAGCCATCTCTGCCCACTCTTCCATTTGAGGATTATTGAGCCCCTAGAATCTTTAGGTTAGAAACAGAGGTCACCTCCCAGGTGGGAATCGTTTAATTTCTGTGTTCATCTGAGCATCATTTGTGTGACAACAGTGCTATGTACTGGTGGGCATTTTCCAAATGTTTGTTGAATTAAATGGAATTGGCTTTGTCTATATTTACTACCGCCAACTTCGTAACTAAAATCCATGTTCTGTCACTGACTAAATACACTTTTCACTCAGAGGCAAATATATCTAGAAAGCTAATTTCATTTGCTTATCAATTAATTAATCAAGAAGCAATTATTTTACTCCTGATCTCAGTGGCCACTACAGAGCCAGGATGGCATGACCGGATTCAGATGCTGCTTCTGATTTTTCTAGCTCTATAATAGTTTTCTAAACGATAGTTGGATTTGTCTTCATAGACTTCTGAGAAATCACAGAGCCCTGTCCTACATGCTCATTGCAAGGGGATAGTTCTATAAGTAGGTGAAAAGAAAATATTTACCACGTTGGAAACCAAATAAAATAGCCAGAGTCAGTGTCGATTTAACAAACACTCATTGTGTTCCATTATCCAGGGACTAGAGGGACAAGAAAACTTTTCTTCCTTAATTTCCCCTATATTTAATGAGTCATGTTCCCTTTTCTACTGAACAGTGCCCCTCTATGACCTGAGGATTCCTATGAGAGCCACACCTGGCTTGAAGACTCATCATCCAATTTTCCTGGACCTTTGCTGGGCTTTCTGCCCTTGGGTTCAGTACCTGCCCCTCAATTTTCACAGTATAGAAACCTGATATTCAAGCTTCCTGGGACAAAGAGCAAGCAGGGTTCGCTATTGCTATATGAAGTTTAGAGGTGATATTCCTACTTCATGGGCTTATAGAGCCTTCAACTCAGATCCCAGCACAGTTCAGGGGTGACAGAAGCAGCCTCCTCACCCTCGTCATCAATGATAGCGGCCCACTTTCCAGGTTTACACAGTGCTTTCTTCACAGTCCTATTAAGTGGTTCAGCTGCCATGTCACTGGAAGTACATTTCTTCTGACTCCAAGTTCAGGACTTTTTTTTTCTGCTAAGTTCATAGTTCTTCAATACAATACCATTAATATATCCTTGACACCTTCTACTTAATTAGATCAGTGACCTCAGATTTATCTTGGATTTCCCAGTGAAAAGAACTCCAATAA
Organism: Bettongia penicillata ogilbyi; assembly: GCA_023548195.1. Lineage (NCBI taxonomy): Eukaryota > Metazoa > Chordata > Mammalia > Diprotodontia > Potoroidae > Bettongia > Bettongia penicillata. The sequence goes on from JAJHZJ010000324.1 coordinate 7,009,298, forward strand.
AGGATGGATGTTGAGCCAGGAAAAATGGTGATAATCATTTCCACACTGCTTTCCATGCATGAAATAACAAATGCCCAGAGTTTTCAAACTTTAAAACCACACACAAATGTTAGCTGTTATCAGTTTCTAAAATCATAGATTCTGAAATGGAAGGGGGAAAAGGGGACCTTTATGGTCATCTAGTACCATGCCCTCATTTTACAGAGGAGGAAACCAAGGCAGAAAGGTAAAGCAGCATGTCCAAAGTCACGTAGAGAATAAGCAAAAGAGTCTGGATTCACACTCAGTTCCTGTCTACCCTTGCTCAGATTTCTTTCCACAGCCACATGATCACTGGCCCGGGACTGCTGCCACTATATTGTCTTACCAGACTGGCACTGAACCTACTTCAATGACAACCACTTGGTATAGTAGACACCATTCCCACAGTCAGCAATTTGCTCAGTATATGAAGAATCCAGGGACCACACACATCTGCATTTAGATGTCTGCTGGAAACCCTTAAGTAGAATATCAAAAGAGAACCAAATACTGGGGAAATGGAAACTGTCTCTTAGAGACCTCTTAGAAGCCCTGGGTTTGTAAGGCGGTTAGAGAGCAAGTTTTTTATTCCCATGATTCATCACCTGGGGCCCACTTTTCCTCCTCTCCGCCTGGCTGGCCTCATCTGCCTGGGGCATCCATTAACTCCAGTACTTGAGACCCAATATCTGCCTTCACCTGGGCTGGCTTCCCTGACCCCTCCTCACTATGATGAGCCTGGAGGCAGGATAATTTAACCACCAGGAAGGGCCTTTGGAGTGAAGGGGATTAATACTTTAATGAAAGGTTTCGAATTCAAACAGTTTGGGGCTTAATTCCCCCGTAGCCCTTCCCTCTCCGACACTTAGCAGGAGATTGGAGATCTCTCGGAAAGGAGCCCTGGCTGTTCCTTTAATTTATGTTTCTTTCCCTAAAGGCTCTTTTCCTCCCAAGGACACGGTTGGGCTTCTTGTAGTTTACCTGGAGATAAGAAAGACAGACAGCTCAGCCTGTGAAAAGCAAGAATCCGGAGAGAGGGAAAGGGGTTGTTGTTATCATAAAATCCTTTTCAGCTGCCTCATAAAACTTGCCAGGGCAATCTTCAATCGTCCAAACGGTGCTCAGTGCCTTATTGATGCAGGGCACGTTTTGTGTTAACTTTTGAAGGAGAATGATATTTTTTTCTTTTTAATAAGTAGTATGTATTAGGCTGATCCTGGAATTACAAACCCACAGTAGCTCCCCTGGTCCCTGCATCCACACGAGTGAGGACAATTTAAGCCCATGTTGAAGGCAGGGGGGAATTTGTCAGACAGTTTAGTCTCAGTGACCAAGTACCTTCAGTCGAGGCACAGGAGGTCACTTGGGAGCAAGTACAAAATGCTCTGTCTGGCCCTCCAATCCCCTCTTAACCTGCCCATTCCCTCCTGTCTAGTCTTCTTACATCTCATTCCCCAACATACACTCTTACATCCAGTGACTCCAGCCTCCTGGCTGTTCCATGAACGAAATGCTCCATCTCTTGGCTCTGAGCCAAAAGATGCCTCCCCCACCCCCTCACCTCTGCTTGCTGACTTCCCTGACTTGCCTTTAAAGTTCCAACCAAAATCCCATATTCTGAAGAAAGCCTTTGCTATACCTCTTAATTCTAAGGTCTCACTTCTGTTAATTATGTCTGACATCCCCTATATACTTTGTGTGTATCTGTGTGCTGTCTCCCTTGTGAGATTGTAAACGCCTTCCCTCTTTTTGTACCCCCAGTGCTTAGCACAGGGTCTGGCATACAGTAGGTTTAATAAATGTTTATTGATGGATTGACTGATTGAAATAAATACACACACACACATATATATATATGTTTACTATATATATACAAATATATGACTTAGAAATGGGATAATTTCGGAAGACAAAGTCCTTAAAGTTGGGGGTAATCAGGACAGGTCTCAGGTGGCATTTGAGCTAGGTTTTGAAGAAGGCCAGAGGACCTCACCAATGACCTCATAGATACATTGAGTATTGAGTTATTCATTCTTGTCTTTGGAATTGTGCGGAGTCTTCTATGCTAGTATTTCCTTTCCTTGGATTTCTTTTCTTTTTTTTTAAATCATTGTCTTCAGTAGAAATAATCTAAGTGGGGAATGGAATATTTTATTAATAAACCATATGATCTTAGAGCAAGAAAGAGTTGAACAACACTTCCTCTCTACTTGCATGTAATTGCTTTGTTGTGTATACCTTGATTTGTTTGGAAATTATGTAATGAAAAGTTTAAGAGAGAAATATGAAAAGAATTAGTCTACTCTCTAGTGCTTAGCAAAGAGAAGTAAATGAAGATAAACAAAGTCTCCATTAATGTGCCTTAAGACTTAATCAGACATGCCTCATAAAATTGTATGCAGCATCTTGAGTTAATTGGGCTGGGATCAGATCATGTTTCAAATCAATGAGAGGAATGTTCTTCACTCAAGAAATAACCAGCTCCACCAGACTGACAGACCTCATTTCATCATTACTGTCTTTTGAGACTAATTTCAAAAATATCAATCAAAAGTGTGAAATAGGTTTGAGGGTGTCTTCTTAAGGCTTCAGGGATAGAAGTGTCTCAGCCAAATTGCATAATGAACAGCAGCTAAAGACTGTGATGTCAGAAGACTAAAACCAAATCTCTTAGATCACTTTCATGATTCCAAGAAAATGGGACATTGTTGCCAATGGGAGAATGCTGTTGTATCATTTATTTCTGTGCATTTCATTAAATCGATAGTTCTTCCATCCAGAGTAAATTAAATGATGTCCCAAAGACAAGACTATAACTAAAAATGTTGGTGCCCAGGACAATCAGCATGAACTAAGCCCTCAAATCGACTTCGTGTTTCATGATGTGAAAATAATATGTGAGGTAACTGAGACAAACAGCTGACTGGGGAAAAATGAGTTACAATGGTAGCTGGAAGAATACTTGGGCTAAATTTTTACTCCTTCTAAATTTCAGTGCCTTAGGGCACTAGAGCAAACAGCCCCACCCTCGCTACACCTTTGCTGAAGATTTAACCAAAACGGAAACCAGGAAACTTTAAGAATTGTTCGGACCGGTCCTTTACTGCAGAATTCCATAAAATAAATAATTCTGGATTCCCTAATAAAGCTTTTTCATGTGTGCTAATTTTGACCTGAAAGGATTTCTTTTTGTCCCTAAATTCTCTTCTCTGGCTCTGGGGCTATTTAATTTCAATTCTTTACTGATATTTCCTCCCAAACGACAATAACATCAAAATCTCCTCCATGGTCTTAATTGTGACTTTGGTGAAGTGGACACTTAGAGGTTAGTTTCCAATCAGTGGTTATTCAGTTGAAACAAAGGAAATTGTGTGCTCGTCAGTTCTCTTTCTGGTCATTTCAAAAAGAGATACTTCTTGTGTCCTTCCCCAAATGTCTCATCTTCATGTCTCGCTTGAATGGAAAGCACTGGTGTCACTAGAGCATCTCTGCCAAATCAGGGCTTATGCTGCATAAGTAAACACTCCCCCTCCTCTCCTGGAGCTGGGATGTTGAGGTAGCATGATGGAGCCTCCGCTGTTGAACACAGTTTCACTTTTTCCTTCTCCAATTTCAAATTGGCCAAGACAACATTCCTTGTGTCTAGATTTTTGTGCTTAAACCTAATGTGAATGATTACCTGGCATGCAGAAAAGGCACAAATCCTGCACTATTCTTGTTTGTGTGATATAGTCCTCTCCCTCATTCACTATGGTGACCATGACCCAGCTCTGGCCAAACCCAAGACCAAGCATCATCCACCAGGGGTGGGGAACCTTCCACCTTGAGGACACATGTGACCCTCTAAGTCCTCAAGTGCAGTCCTTTGATGGAATCCAAAATTCACAGAACAAATCCCCTTACTACAAGGATCTGGTCTTTAAAACTTGCACTCAGTCAAAGGCCACACCCAAAGCCCTAGAAGGCCATGTATCACTTTGAGGCAGCTGGTTCCCTACCTGCTGAAAGCCTACCAGAGATGAGATTACCTCCAGATTCTGGGCATAAAAGATGGCATTTCTTGGTGATGCCCCTATTAGGATTCAGTCAAAAAACAACCTGGGTTAGAGCATAAACATATTTGTAAAAACATTATGAAATCAGAGCAAGCAAGCAGTTAACAAGCATTATTGAGCACCCACCTTCCCCTGACACTGTATTAGAAGCAGAATATACAAAGACAAAGTATCAGTAGTTTATATCCTATCAAGGAAAACCTACCTAATTTTGAAGAGGCTTAGACAATAAACAGGCAGGTAATTTGTGGGTGTGGAGGGACAAAGAGCTATGGGATGGGATAAACTGGGAGTGGTATCATTTCACGTGGCAATGAGAATCAGTGGAAAGAAAATAAGATTAAAGAAAGCTTGATGAGAGACCCAGCTGAGCAAGATCATCCTGAGGGCAGTTAAGGGTGAGGCTGGAAGGAGGAGAAGGCTAGTAGTGGATAAAAGTCAGGAAATCTCTGCAAAGATTTTTATAACAAGGGCTATAATCACACTTGGACTTTGATATAAGTCTGCTACATGCTTAGAGAGGAAGGAGAAATGAGGGGAACAAAGGAGGCATTGCTACATGAGCCCACAGCATCCCTGCCATGGAACGGCTTTGATATAATGCAGCTCCCCAATAGCCAGGCAGTCATAGTCACCAGATGCCTCCTGGGTGCTGCAATAGGGAGAACTGTTCAACCAGAAAATGCTCTCATAATTGGATGACCTTGTGAATCTATGATGGATGAGGTTTGACTAGACAACAGAACATGTGAAAAAGATCTGGGGATTCTAGTGGACTTTAGGTTCAATATACATCAACAGTCTATAATATGGCAGCCAAAGGAAGCTAATGACATCCTAGAATACAATCTTAACTCTTGTGGCTTTAAGTCCCAACTAAAATCCTATCTTTGACAGGAAGACTTTGCCAGCCCCTCTTAATTCTTGTGCCTTCCCATCATCAATTAGTTCCTATTTCCCTGGACAAGACTCTGTGAAAAGACCAATAATAAAAGTTTCATTGCCCCTGTGGACTTTATTTCTGCTCCAGGACCAACACTCTTTCCACTATAGCATCCTGCCTCTTGCAGAAACCGTTGAGTATTTAACCATCACATATCAAAGAAATGCTTTTTTTTCTAAGAAAATGACACTTTTCTAACACAAAAATACACTGCTGAGCGGATTTTTATAGGACCTTTTAGAGTCTTTGAAGCATCCCCAAAGACCAGCTTAGCTTCATGTTTTCAGGGAAGAAAAATGTGCTATTAGTTTCACTTCAATCCCTCCTATCACTTGATAATGAATGCGAGTCATTATCATCAGAAAGTCACCGTCCATCTCCTCCTGATCTAGGACTTGGGTAATGACTGTCCTCATAGCTTGGAGTCATCGGCTGGAGGCTCCAGAGAGGTGGAACTGGACAAAAGGGTAAGGGAAAAACGGGTAAGGGAAAAACTGAGTCCTGAAGACCAAACTCAGAGAAACCCAGGTACTAGAGGACAAATGAGCAATATGCCAGCTCCGCTTAGGTAACCAAGAGCCGCTAAAAAAAAGTGTTTGCTTTGTGTCCTGCTGCACAGCCAACCCTGTGCTGCTATTATGAGGGTAGGGGGAGAGGTGAGGAGAAAACAGACTTTCAGAGTGGAGATGACAGTGTCTAATCTTGCTTCTTTTACAAAGGAGGAAGTAGAGGCCAGAGGGAAAGTGGTCTGCCAGTAAAGACACTGGGAGTAAATGACAAACTTTTCAAATGCAGACCTTTGGAGCTCAAAGCCAATTCACTTTCCAGCAGCCTCCTAACCTGCCTCCCTGCCTCCCTCCTCCACAAAGCTACCACAATGATTCTCCTGAAAAACAGATCTGACCAGGTCGTGTCCCTTCTCAAGAAATTCTGGTGGCTTCCTATTGCCTCCAGGATCAAACATAAGCTCTGTGTAGTTTTTAAAGCCCTTCACAACCTGGTCCCAACCTTCCAGCCTTGTTGGGCATTACTCTCTCCCCTCCTGCATTCTGAGCCAAATTGACCTTCTTTATTTTTTATTTGCCACACTCCATCTCCCATTCCTGAGTCTTTGCATTGACTGTGCCTCATGTTTGGGATATACTTATGAAGTAAATATAGAGTCATTTCAGGGAAGACCCTGTGTAGGTGGCAGATTCTATATGGAGTCTTATAGGAAGCTTGGGATTCTAAGCAGTGGTACCAAGCACAGAAGATCCTTGGCAAAGACAGGGAAACGAGAGTAAATGTTTGCAAAAGTGGTTTCTATTGAATAGGCAGGTGGAAGTTATATTGGAGAGTACCCAGGAGACTTAACACCAGGAGAGTATTTGGCATATTCTGTGCATTTGGATAGTAAAAGAGAAGAAAGATCAGGTATGAACCAGGAGCCCAACTAGCCCCACATCCGTCTTGAGAGGCGTCTTGAGTTCACTTTGACAAATGCGTTCAACATCCATTCTATATGACGCACAAGACTGAGTGGTAGAGTGATTAGGGAACTGACCTCAACTCAGGAAGACCTGGATTCAAGTCTCACCTCTATGGGCAAGCCATTGAATTGCTCAACTTGCCAGTTCAAACTCTGAGACTATACAAGAGAACATGCTACTTTCCATAGGTAGTGGGTCTGCTATTTCCTATAGTGCAGATCATTCCATCTGACCTTTCTCTATGGTTATTCAGATCAATCCATCCATGCATGCATATATGTATATGTGTCGATATATATATGAAAATTTGTTTTTGCATAATTGTACATATATAACCTATATCAAATTACTTACTGTCTCAGTGAGAGGGGAAATACTGGAGGGAGAAAATTTGGAATTCAAAATTCTTAAAACGTGAATATTAAAAACTGTCTTTACGTGTAATTGGGGAAAAATAAAACTTTATTTTTACAGAAATCACCAGGGTAGCAGAGGACTAAGAATCTTAGCCACGCACCTTAGATAAGAGCTGTGATGGTTTTTGACTGGCTGAATATTGAAACTTTAACATCCAAAGAGAAGAACATTGGGTGCTCTTAGTCTGTAGGATGTGTGAGGCCCAGACTGGAGGTTCTACCAATGAAGTGTAAACACCCAAGACTAGGAATTCTGCCCCAATATTTAGGGAATTCCTGTTAGTTCTCCACCTCCAGCCCTGCCACAAAATGCCTGCACTTGTCATCACTTCAGACATCCTTGACAGCCTGGAAAAGTCGAAGATAGATAACTTCATGTCAGGTAGGCTTGGCATTTAGGAGAGTTCACCCTGAAAGGGCAGAAATGATGACTCCATCCATTCCAAGCAACCAAGGTCATGGACAGATCTTTTGTCAGAACTCATCAACTTTCCAGACAGGTTGCAAATAATTGAGCAAATGGGCGTGCTAAATGGTTGAGATTTGATGATGCTGAAATTTCTTCACTTATTTAAGAGTCTGAAATATGAGAAGAAAATCATTCTATTATTCAGCATACACTTATCAAGGACTTTTCATATATATAGTTGTAACTAGAGTAGGGTAAATTGGATTTTATAGGGGGGCAAGTTTAGGGGGTGTCAAATGACAGTTCCCACAACAACAGTCAAAAACAACATATATTACTAAGTGGTGCAGTATATAGAGCATCAGGCCTGTAGTCAGGAATAATCCTCTTCATGAGTTCAAATCCAGCCTCAGACACTTAGTATTTGTGTGACCCTGGGCAAATCCCTTAGCATTGTCTCAGTTTCCTCATCTGTAAAATGAGCTGGAGAAGGAAATGGCGAACCCCTCCAGTATCTTTGCCAAGTAAACCCCAAATGGGGGCATAAATACATGCCTGAATACAATTGACTAAGAAACAACATGTGCTAGGCCCTGTACTAAGCTTTGGGGATATAAAGAAAGGCTCATTTTGGCATCAGGAAGACCAAGGGTCCTGCGTGAACTTAGATCAGTCCTTTTACTTCTTTGGGCCTCAGTTCTCATTTTCTGCAGCTGTAGAATGAGGGGGCTAGACTCAATGACCTCTCAGATCCCTCCTCATGATAAAACGGTCTACACAATTATTTAGGGTATCCTTGATGAAAATTTAAAATGGAAATACAGAGATCTTCACAGATGTTAGGAGAAAGTGGAATACCTTGTAACTTGGAAGCTGCTTAGTGCTTTCAATGACCTCTAAGCTGCTCCCTGACGGAAAAATCATTATTCTCCTGGTGATACTACAGTCACAGAACCAATCAGCCAGATATTTATATAGTATTTTAAAGTTTTCAAGGTACTTAGCATAATAATTAATAATAACAGTTAGTATTTATAAACTTCTTTGAGGTTTGCAAAATGCTTTCCATATTTTATTTCACTCACAATAGTGAAAATCGTACAAAAATAGTACAAAAAACTAGAATCTCCATAGAATCTGAATCACAAATATTCCGAAGTACAATAGCAATGAATGTCATAGCAGTTCTGATTTTGCTAATTCCATAACACATCTTTCCATGTGTTTTCCATGTCCTCTCTATTTATCATTTTATGGTACCCTAATATTCTATTACACTAATCTTCCATTATCTGTTCTGCCAGTCTTCATTATATTTAAAGGTTGTTTCTTTTTTTTCCTATTGCCAACAAAGGACTTTGTTAACTAAATTTGCCAAAAGTTATCCTATAAATCCCAAGTTTACTCTGACTGAAATATATATAATTATATATATGAAATATATATATAATTTAAGAAATATAAAATTAAAACCCTTAATAAGTTATATTTACTTTATTCTTTTGTCCTTTATTTTCATAAGCATTTATTTTCTCAGTCTCACTTGCCTCCTCACTGAACAATAAAAAATGTAAAAAGAAACATTTAAATCATTTATATCAAATGTGCATACACAAATAAAACAAATGCCTACCTTTGCCATCTTCAAAAATATATTCAAATGCTCATAGTAACTAAACTCTCTGAAAATGTCGCTTAGAGATCATCTGTGACCTTCAAATTAAAAAAGAGTTGGTATTAGCACATTTGCCTTTCCACTTGTGAATTAATTTTAGGAAAATGCTTAATAAAGAAGGTTTGTTTTCTTCGTTTTAAATATTGCTCCCTTGATTCAAATATATAAGAACAAGAGACATGCCTTAATGTGGAAATGGTCAGAGGATAGGAGATTTGAGAAGAGCACACTATCAACAACCATATGAAAAACATTGGAAATCATCAATTACAAGAGAAATATAAATTTATACAACACTTAGCTTTCCCCTCAAACCCATCAAAGGGGCAAAGATGATGTTCAAATATTTCAGTGAATCAGTGATCCTTTTCATTAGGAAGTTTCCACTACTTAGAAAGGTTCTAACTCTTGCTGTATAACTCTCCTCCACATACTCTCAGTAGTTTTCTATAGAGGTTCCACCCAACATGTTGGAGGCCATCCTCATTTTCTCTTGACAAAGAGCAGATAATCAATGCTGGAGAGACTATGGAATGGGAGGGTCTGTGAGTGGTTCTAACCATTTTGGAAAACAATCTAAACCTATCAAAAAACCAAATAAACAAACCTCAATACCTTTTGGCCCAGAGATATACCCGTAAGGAGTCAAGAAAGGCAAAATCTCCATATTAGCTAGAATATTCATATCAGTTTTGTTCTTGATAACAAAAAATCTAGAAACACAGCTAGAATTCATTGACTAGAAAATGGCAGAACAAACAATATGCATGAATATAATAGGAAGCTATTTTACTGTAAAAAAAATGAATGTAAAGAATTCAGAGAAGCATGACAAGAACTGATGAATGAATACAGAGGGAAATAAACAGAACTAGAGGAGGGAGAGGGAGGGAGAGAGAGAGAGAGAGAGAGAGAGAGAGCAATAACATGGAAAGAACGTGGAAAAGCAACCTGACTGATGAATTATAATGTCTGACACTGGTTCTGCAGTGTATGATAAAACATGACCTCCCTCTTCTCAGTAGAGAGGAGGTGCCACTGTGAATGCAGACTGTAGCATTGACTATTAGATGTGAGCTCTGGGTTGGTTGCTTTTGCTTAACTATTTATTTTTAATGCTTTTACTGTAACGGGGAGTATTCAATAGGGCTGGGGGTAGGGACTATGTCTAGAAATACCTGCAATAAAAGGTAATAATAAAATCTATAATTTAAAAAAACAAAATAAATACCACCCCTATACTGTTTATTCTATTAACGGAATATGAATTAGTGAGGTTATGCTATTAATTTTTTTGTAGATAGCATTTCTAATTTTTTCCATTTACATGTAAAGATAGTTTTCAATATTGGTTTTTTGTAAGATTTTGGGTTCCAATTTTTTTCTCCTTTTCTTCCATCTACTCTCTTCAAGATGGCAAGTCTTTTGATTTGGATTATACATATGCAATCATCTAAACATATTCTCACATTAGTCATGTTGTGAAAGAAGAAATAGATCAAAAGGAGAAAGCCACAAAAAAAAAGTGAAAATAGCTACTTCTATCTATACAATGTATTTTTAACTAAGGATCTCCTAAATAAGTAAACCTCCCCACCCTGGCTGGGTTGTACTGTTCATTGACTTGACTTTTTCATTGTTGTCATTGGTTTTTTCCTAGTCAGTGAATACTAACCCTTGGCCAGGGTGTGACAATTTCTGGACTTGGGCAAGGTCAAATGAAAGAGACTTTACTGTCTTCCAAAGCCCAAGAGGTCCCAGCTACAGATTTTCTTCTATAACGGTCCATTGTATAATGTTTTATAAAAATTCCAAACCTTTTCAAGTTTCAGTTTTTACTCAAACCATAAAAAACTCTTTGCGGACACACTCCCAGGGGACAGCAGCTGGGCTGTAATTAATTATCTGTGTGTCTGTGTTCGTCCTTCGTTGCCAAAGAAGACCATGACATCAGAGAAATGATGACATGACTTGCACTTGACTTTGTTTTGAGTGAGGGAGGTCTGTGCAGGTCATCAGCTTCACTTCTCCTCCAGAGCCATCTGAATCCAGTGACTGGATATTCACCAGGATGACTGGAGATGACCCAGAATGAAGCAATTGGGGTTAAGTGACTTGCCCAACGTCACAAAGCTAGTGAGTGTCAAGTGTCTGAGGTGAAATTTGAATTCTGGTCCTCCTGCCTCCTGCACTGGTGCTCTATCCACTGCACCACCTAGCTGCCCCAATTAATTATCTACTGATAGCAAAAAGACACAAAGACAAAAACCTCCTGGCCTTGGGAGTTCCTCCTTTTTGAAAGCTTCAAAAATTGATTAGTCTTGTAAGGTATGTTACATGGGGATTCCATTTGTGAATAGGTTCAGACAGCCCCTGATTCCTTCTTATTCTCAAATTCCATCATTCCTTGGAATTCAGGAATTTCATTACAATGAATTTGTACTTCATTAACCACTATGGAATCAGCATACATTTGAAACAACAACATATTATGTATGAGAAGTATTGTTGAACCTGCAGAGGGTATACAGGGTTACTAGTCCCAATGAATCAATTTATTTCAGTGAACATGTATTAAATGACTATAATGTATGAGGCACTAGCCTTAGTAATAGGAAGAGTAAACCATGCCAATGGATGGGGTCTTTTGGTTGTGAGTATTCTCTTGAATAACTCATGCCAGAATTCTTACATATTTACCCATCCTGTGTGGTTCTCATACATCTCATAACATAAATCCATCAGTCAGGGTCTTCCCAAGGGGCTCTGGACCTTCTCTATTTTCTCTTGACAAGGGAAGGACACCAGTAGACTGCAGAGACTATCCATTGATTATCCCTTACTCTGACCATGTAACAAACTTATCTTTTTTATCACTCATTTCTTCAATGACAAAAATGAAAGATGAAAATCTTGACAACTCCTTATTTGCAAAGTGTTCCTGCCTCATGATTTATTTTCTTTTTTTCTCTTTGACCTGGTTTTATCTTCTTTTTGAAAAAAAAATATATTTAGCTTACAACATTTAGTTCCACAAGTTTGTAAGTTTTAAATTCACCCTCCCTCCCCAAGATGGCACACAATCTGATATAGGTTCTACATATACATTCCTATTAAAAATATTTGCACATTAGTCATGTTGTAAAGAAGACTTATAATCAATGGAATGAGCCACAAGAAAGAGGAAACAAAACAAAATAGAGAATAAATAGTATGCTTTGATTTGCATTCAGACTCTGATTCTTTCTCTGGATATCTATAGCATTTTCCATCATGAATCTTTTGGAGTTGTACTAGAACATTGAATTGCTGAGAAGAGCCAAGTCATCACACAATGTGGCTGCTACAATGTACAGTGCTTTCCTAGTTCTGCTCCCCTCACTCAGCATCAGTTCATATAAGCCTTTCTGAGTTTTTCTGAAGTCCTCTTGTTCATCATTTCTTATAGCCCAATAGTATTACATTATATTCATATACTCCAACTTGTTCAGCCATTCCTCAATTGATGAACATCCCCTCAATTTCCAGTTCTTTGCCACCACATAGAGAGCTGCTTTAAATATTTTTGTACGTATGTGTCCTTTTCCCATTTAAATGATCTCTTTGGGATACAGCCCTAGAAGTGGTGCTGCTGGATCAAAGAGTATGCACATTTTTATAGCACTTTGGGTATAGTTCCAAATTGCTCTCAAGAATGGTTGGATCAGTTCACAACTCCACCAGCAATGCATTAGTGTTTCAATTTCCCCATATCTTCTCCAACATCTACAGTTTTCTTGTTTCTTCATATAAGGCAATGTGACAGGTGTGAAGTGGTCTAAGAGTTGTTTTGATTTGCATTTCTCTAATCAATAATGATTTAGAAGATTTTTATATGACTATAGATAGCTTCCATTTATTCCTCTGAAAACTGCCTGTTCATATCCCTTGAACATCAATTCAGTTCTCAATATATTTTACAAATGAGGTTTTTATCAGAGACACTGGCTATTATTTTCTTTTTTGAAATTGCATTTATTTTATTCTAAGCTTAAGAAATAAAACAAGCATTCCAATAACATAGTAGAATAGAAAAAAAAAGAATTGCACAGGAAACTGCAAATCTGTTATGTACAACCTGCTGTTCCTCTTAAATATATAATAAAGATATTTTGCAACTTTCTTTCTTCTTTTTTCCCCTCCCTGCCCAGGGATGGCTACCATTAGACCCAAGTGTGTGTGTGTATGTGTGTGTGTGTGTGTGTGTGTGTGTGTGTGTGTGTGTGTGAAACCATTCCATACATTATTTGTATTTATCAGTTCTTTCTCTGGATTCAGATAGTATCTTACTTCATATGTCCTTTGTAGCTAATTTGAGAATTTATAATAGTCAAAATTGCTTAGATGCTCAAAGATATTTTTAAAACAATATTTCTGTTACTGTATACAATATTTTCTTGGTTCTACTCATTCCTCTCTTCATTATTTCATGCAAGTCTTTCTATTTTATTTTCTAAAATCATAGAACATTTCTTATAGAACAGTATTATTCCATTACAATCATATACCACAATTTGTCTAGCCATTCCGCAATTGACAGGTATCCTTTCAATTTCCAGTTTTTTGTCAAGAATATCAAAGGAAATAATTTTTAAATGTAAAGGAAGGAAGTCTAGCAGTACCAGATATTAAACTATATTACTAGGCAGTAATTATCAAAACTATCTGGTACTGATTAAGAAGTAGAAAATCAGACCAGCAGAACAAAATGGACATACAATTTACAGCAGCAAATGATTATAGTAACCTTGTGCTTGTCAACTGTAAAGATGTAAATTTTGGGGATAAGTTTTCAATTTTGATAAAAAATTATTGAGAAAGCTCGAAAGAAGTTTTGCAGACACTGGGCATAGACCAATTTCTTACACTATTTACCAAGATAAGGTCAAAATGAATACATGACCTAGCTATAAAGAGAGACATTACAAGAAAATCTGAAGAACATGGAACATTACCTATAGATTTATGAACAATTTATGAAGAGACAATATAGAAAGCAGAGTGTGGTAAGAAATGAATAATTTTAATGACAGAAAATTCAAAACTTTGCTATAAATACAACTAGTGTAACCAAGATCAGAGGGGAGGTAGAAAATTGAGAGGAAATTTAAAGACAGTTTCTCAGATAAAGGTCTCATATCTCAAATATATAAATAACTTTGTCAAATCTGTAAGCATACAAGTCATTCCACAGTTTTTAAGTGGTCAAAGGATACAAACAGGTAATTTTCCAAGAAAGAAATAAAAAACATTTATAGTTATATAAAAAAAGATCTAAGTCATTGTTGATTAGAGAAATGCAAATTAAAATGACCTTAAGACCTTACACCTATAAGGTTGACTAAAATGAGTAAATGTTGGAAAAAATGTGGAAAAATTGGCAATTAATTTTCAGTTCTTAAGATCTGGTAATGTTCCGTGACTCAAAACCATATTAACACCAAAGCAGTATTGGTATTAAATAATAGACTCTTCTTTCAGAGAAAAGTTCAGGGTCATCAGAACTGAGTATCTCCCCAAAGATAATGAAGCTATCACTTTTCTTTCATTCTGGATTCCTCTTATTGTCCATTTGCAGTGTTCAACCAATGAAATGAAAAAGGTCCTGGGAACTTGAAAACAGAAATGAAACTGTCCCTTCCTTGAGGAAGTTTCCATTCTATTGGAAGGATACAACAAATACATAAATTGGGAAATGCAAAATAATTATGAGGAACATGTGGGGAGGGGGGGAATCCAGAAAAGGGCTAGAGTAGGAGGTGGCTCCTGAGCTATGCTTGGAAGTCATACACCCTTTTTTGTTGGAATATTATAATATCAAACTAGCAATGCTCTGTTTAATGTATGAATTCATGGACTCCATGCAAAGCTCACTTTTACTTACACATTGGGACTTACTGGATGGGATAACCCCAGAGTTCTCTCCAGCCCTGAGATTCCATCACAAGTCAACTTTATAGCATCACCTCTTAAGGAAAAAGTCTAAGACTTTTGTTGTATCTGAGCCTCCAAGGCATGAGCACAGCAGATTTTAGTAACTTTTAAATCTCAAAATGTCTTTTTAAGAGACTCAGCATCTCCTCTTTTAAAGGGCAACAAGACTATTGCGCTGACAGCTGTAAAACAATTCATTGCAGACTTCCCAGGCTTTTCAAAATGAGCTTTGCTCTTTCTCTTCTGATGCATCTTGGTTTAATGACCTAGAATGCTAATGCATCTTCATTTTACAGACTCATGGTCACTCTAGTGTGTTTTCTAGATTTGTGGAGATAGCAGCCTGACCAGATGGCTGCTGGAAAGGGAGGCAGCTCTCCCTCCTCCCACATTCCTACTTCAGGAAAAAACAGAATTTGTACAAGACAAAATAAGGATCAATAAATTTATACAACAATAATGAGTTCCTCTATTCCAGAGTTGAACAAGAGGTCAGCCAGAAGCCTGGGGGCAGCCAGCAAAGTCAGCACCAGCACAAGGTAGCATCCTAGTGCAGGCAGAGATGACTCAGGAACATTAGTAATCTTCTAGGATCTATGTCTTGAGGCAGCAGGAGGGGAGAAGCCCTTAAAGAAAGTCTCAAGCTGGTGGGAGAGAAACTAGATGGGGACCGTGGAAGCCTCAGGGACCTAGAGAGCAGCAGGAGTTAACCTATGTAGCATCACAGGGCTCAGACCAGGGTACCTCAAGCCCAGAGGTCCTACCACTTTATCTTTAAATGCCAGAGTGGGACCGGAAGAGCCAGAGCTCTGAAATTCCAAGATCTAAGAGGTCCTTTCCCTGGGAGGATGGAGCAGCTAGGTTGCACACTCGAAAGAGCTCTGGGTCAGGAAGATCTTCCAAATCCATACCTGTGTGACCCTGGACAAGTCACTGAACCTTGTTTGCCTCAGTTTCCTTATCTGTAATATGAGCAAATGAGAAAATGGCAAACCATTCTAGTATCTCTGTCAAGTAAACCTCAAGTAGGGTCATGAAGAGTTGGATACCACTGAAATGACCAAACAACAAACCCTGGGAGGTAAAGGTCAAAGCAGGAGCACAGGTGACTCAAGATGATAACAAAGAAAAAAACAAATATCTCACTCAAAAGGGCAACGGAGGGCAGTTCCTGGCCATTTCATAACTGGTCATTGTTTATTAAGCCCCTACTGCCAGACTCTATGCTAAATACCAGAAATAAAAAAAGAGGCAAAGGACAACCCCTGACCTCAAGGAATGCGCAGTCTCATGAAGGAGACAACATTTAAACAACTATGTGGAAATGAGTTATATCTAGGATAAATTTCAGATAATCAAGAGAGGAAAGGCACTAGAATTAAAGAGAATTGGGAAAGGTTTCCTGTAGAAAGCAGGATTTTAGCTAAGACTCGAAGGAAGTCAGGGAAGGAGGCAGAGATAATGAGGAAGATGATTCCAGGAATGTCAGGGAAAATGCCCAGACTCGGGGTGGAGTGACTTGTTTGAGTACAACTGTAAGTATAGTGTCACTGTATTTAAGAGTACATTGAGGAAGGGTCAGAGAGCATAAGGTGTGTGAAAACTGGAAAGGTGTGCAGAGAGGAGGAGGAGCTAGCTTATGAAGGATTTTGAATTTCACAGAGGCACTAAACCTCAATTGAAGGACTAAAACTGGAGAGATAAGTAAATCAAAGAAACTGCCAACCAGTATCAAAAATCATTGCAAATCTAGAGATCCCCAAACAAGTAACTATCTAATAAGCTTCTCAAAAGAAGAAGAACTTTTCACAAGAATTACATGAATACCTACAAAAAATGAAGAGATCAAAAATGAAATAAAATCTTTGGAAGGAAGTATTGGAAGGAGAATAAATAAATAGATAGAAGAAGTGGGGAGTTTCTTGCCTAAATAAATGGAACTATCCAAGAAGCTGACAATTTCTAATCCTCTACATTAGAATAGATCAGACAAAAATCAGTGGTTCCATAAGATAGTTTTTTAAAGAATGTTGAAAATTAAAAGGCTCAAAAAAGTAGAAGAAAATGTGAAGAGACCTGATATATTTTAAATGACTGGGAAACAGGTCAAGGAGACATAATTTAAGGATCATGAGACTTCTTGAAAAGTATGCTTCAAAACAAATCCTGGACACAATATTTTAAGGAATCATCAATGAAAAACCAATCTGCCCTATCTATTAAATCAAAAGGCTAAGAAAAAAATAAACTTTACTGATTGTTTCCTAAAAGGAACCCCAAAAGTAAGAATCTCAGGAATTTTATACTAAAATCTAAAATTTCCATGCTAAGACAAGATACA
The DNA here is from genome assembly GCA_023548195.1 of Bettongia penicillata ogilbyi. Taxonomy (NCBI): domain Eukaryota; kingdom Metazoa; phylum Chordata; class Mammalia; order Diprotodontia; family Potoroidae; genus Bettongia; species Bettongia penicillata. Next base: position 7,026,603 of record JAJHZJ010000324.1, read on the forward strand.
CTAGTATCTAGAGAAAATTCCAGAGTTCAAATACTAAGGAACCACAATCAGGATAAAAAAAAAAAAAACAAACCTAGATGCTTTTACTATAAAACAGAGGAAATTTTTAAGTATTCCAAAAGTATGCTTGAAATATTCCAAAAGGATTTTTTAAAGGGTTAAAATTAAAAATAACTCACCCTTAAAAATTGAGCATATTCCTACAGTGAGGAACATGGAATAGAAGATTTTCAAATGTTTCTGATGAAGAACAGAGCAGAGTAAGAAGTACAAAATACAACTTGAATCCAGAGTAATCTAGAAAGGTAAAATTATGATGCAGTACTAACATTATAATATGGGAGAAGAAACAAATATCTTTTTTTTAAATATAAATTTATTTAACTTTTTACATTCATTTTCACAAAATTTTGGGTTCCAAATTTTCTCCCCATTTGTCCTCTCCCCCCACCCCAATACACCGAGTATTCTAATTTCCCCTTTCACCAATCTGCTCTCTCTTCTATCATCCCTCCCTTCTCTTGTCCCCACCTTCTCTTTTGGCCTGTAGGGCCAGATGACTTTCTATTCCCCATTAACTGTATTTCTTGTTTCCTAGTAGCAAGAACAATGCTCAACAGTTGTTCCTAAAACTTTGAGTTCCTACTTCTCCCCATCCCTCCCTCCCTACCCATTCCCTTCGGGAAGGCAGGCAATTCAATATAGGCCCTATCTGTGTAGTTTTGCAAATGACTTCCATAATAGTCATGTTGTGTAAGGCTAACTATATTTCCCTCCATCCTATCCTGCCCCCCATTGCTTCTATTATCTCTTTTGATCCTCTCCTTCCCCAAGAGTGTTGACTTCAAATTGCTCCCTCCTCCCATTGCCCTCCCTTCCATCATCTCCCCTACCCTGCTTATCGCCTTCTCCCCCACTTTCCTGTATTGTAAGATAGGTTTTCATACCAAAGTAAGTGTGCATTTTATTCTTTCCTTTAGTCAAATGTGATGAGAGTAAACTTCATGTTTTTCTCTCAGCTCCCTTCTTTTTCCCTCCACTGAAAAGTCTTTTGCTTGCCTCTTTTATGAGAGATAATTTGCCCCATTCCATTTCACCCTCTCTCCTCCCAATACATTTCTCTTATACATTTACCTTAATTTTTTTTAAGATATGATCCCATCCTATTCAATTCACTCTGTGCTCTCTGTCTCTGTGTGTGTGCGCATGTGTGTATTTGTGTGTGCACATGTGTGTACGTGTGTGTGTATGTGTGTGTGTAATCCCACCAACTATCCAGATACGGAAAAGTTTCAAGAGTTACAAATATTGTATTTCCATGTAGGAATGTAAACAGTTCACCTTTGGTAAGTCCCTTATGACTTCTCTTTGCTGTTTACTTTTTTATGCTTCTTCTCATTCTTGTGTTTGAAAGACAAATTTCCTTTTCAGCTCTGGTCTTTTTATCAAGAATGCTTGAAAGTCCTCACTTTCATTGAAAGACCATATTTTCCCCTGAAGTATTATACTCAGTTTTGCTGGGTAGGTGATTCTTGGTTTTAGTCCTACTTTCTTTGACTTCTGGAATATCCTATTCCATGTCCTTTGATCCCTTAATGTAGAAGCTGCTAGATCTTGAGTTATCCTGATTGTATTTCCACAATACTGGAATTGTTTCTTTCTAGCTGCTTGTAATATTTTCTCCTTGACCTTGGAATTCTGGAATTTGGCCACAATGTTCCTAGGAGTCTCCCTTTCTGGATCTCTTTCAGGTGGTAATCAATGGATTCCTTGAATACTTATTTTGCCCTCTGGTTCTAGCATATCAGGGCAGTTTTCCTTGATAATTTCATGAAAGATGATGTCTAGGCTCTTTTTTTGATCATGACTTTCAGGTAGTCCCATAATTTTTAAATTGTCTGTCCTGGATCAATTTTCCAGGTCAGTTGTTTTCCCCATGAGATAGTTCACATTCTCTTCCATTTTTTCCTTCTTTTGGTTTTGTTTTGTGATTTCTTGGTTTCACAGAAAGTCATTAGCCTCCATCTGTTCCATTTTAATTTTGAGAGAACTATTTTCTTCGGTGAGCTTTTGAACCTCTTTTTCCATTTGGCTAATTTTGCTTTTGAAAGCATTTTTCTCCTCATTGTCTTTTTGAACCTCTTTTGCCAATTGAGTGAGCCTATTTTTCAAGGTGTTATTTTCTTCAGCATTTTTTGGGATCTCCTTTAGCAGGGTATTGACCCGTTTTTCTTGCATCTCTCTCATTTCTCTTCCCAGTTTTTCTTCCACCTGTCTAACTTGATTTTCAAAATCCTTTTTGAGCACTTCCATGGCCTGAGCCCATTGAATATTTATTTTGGATGTTTGGGATACAGAGGCCTTGACTTCTATGTCTTTCCCTGATGGTAATCATTGTTCTTCCTCATCTGAAAGGAAAGGAGGAAATATCTGTTCACCAAGAAAGTAACCTTCTATGGTCTTATTTTTTTTCCCTTTTCTGGGCCTTTTCCCAGCCAGTTACTTGACTTCTGAGATTCCTCTCCACCCCCACCTAGATCTGCCCAGCTAGTGCTTGGGGTCTGAGATTCAATGCTGCTCCCCAGCCTCAGGGCTTTCAGTGGGGGTGGGGCTGCTATTCAATGTGAAATTAAGTTCTGGTGCTCATGTGGGGGCAGGGTCACCTCACAGGGCTCAGTTCCCTCAGGGGGTCTATGCGAAACCTTCAACAATGGGCTTCTCTCCACCTTGGGAGTCTCCGTTCACCGCTGCCTCTGTTGTTGCCTCCTGAGGAGGCCGGAGACATGGAGACATCATGCTCCCCTCTCAGCCAGCCCAGAAGGCTCTCTCACTGACCTGTGCGCCCATGGGTGGAGGGACCTGCGTGGCCTCTGGAGACTCCGTCCCCAAAGCCCGCTCGGATCTGCTCCTCCCGGGCCATGCGGCCAAGGCAGGGCTGGGCTCTGCTCTGGGTCTGATGCATGACAGACCTTTGGTGTCAATTCTTCAGGGCACTCTCAACAAATATCTTTTTTGAAGCCTAATGTTTTCAAATAACATTCAGGGTATCAAATAAGAAAAATAGAGATCCTGGAAGTAGACTGGTCCTGTTTTGAGGATTCAAAAGAAAGGAAAGAATAAGGAGAGAGAGGGGAGTACACTAAAACAGAAAGAAGGAAGAAAAGAATAGGATTTGCCATTTTTCATAATTGGGAGCCTGAAAAGAAGAAATTCAAAATATGGAGGAAGTGGTGAAGGCATCAGATGAATGCCACTTTTATCTGAAATGGACAAAAGACATACAGTTTGATCTAGAAATATATCAAACTCAACAGAGAAATAAGTGGAAATTGGAGAGAGATGGAGATAAAAGGAAAGATAACAGGGAGGAGGGAAGGTCCTAAAAGGGGATTAAAGGTGAAAAGAAAAAAGAATTGAACCAGACTTTAAACAGTTGCCTTAGATTGCTCTTTAGACAACTGGGGAATGGCTAGACAATTTGTGATAGAGGAATGTCACAGACTATTATTGTGCTATAAGAAAAGGAGAAAGATGATTTCAGAGAATCCTTGTTATCAATTGATACAGAATAAAAGGAACAGTCTAGGAAAACAATTTATACAACATTGTGAAGAAAAACAACTTTGAAAGACTTAAGAATTTTGATCAGTACTTATCATGGCTCATTGTGAATTACTGTGTCCAACATTGAAGTGTGAAATTCACCTTCTGGTAAAGAGGTGATGACCACAAGATGCAAAAGGAGACTTGCTTTTTGGACATGCAGACTATTTGAATTCATTTTGTTTGACTATAGTTGTTGCAAGGTTTTCTCCATCCCTTCCTCCTTTCCTTTCTTCTTCTCTCCCTCTTATCCTTCTTTCTTGCTCCATTTTCTTCACTTCCTTCCTACCTCCCTTTTTTTATTCATTTCCTTCCTTTCTTTCTCTTTTCTTCCTCCATTCTTTTCCTCCCTTCCCTTCCTTACTCTCTTTCTCCCTCCCTCTTCCCTTTATTCCTTCCTTCCTCCTTTCTTTTCCTCATTTTCTTTTTCACTTTTTTCATTCTTTTCCTTCCTTCCTTTTTCTTTCTATCCTCCCTTCTTTCCTTCCTTCCTTCCTTCCTTTCCTTTCTTTTCTTCTTTCAATCCTCTCTTCCTCCTTGCTTTCCTTTCTTCCTTTTCTTAGTTTTTAATGAAAGGGAAGTGGAGTTCAGGGGAGTTCTTAATAATGAAGGCCTCCCAAAAAGTCCTTGAAACATTTTAAAACACATATAAGAGAAGATAAAGAAGTTTAGAAGGAAGTATAGCCAACCAAGAGAGTTTTTCAAAGTAATGTATACAATTTATTATATCTTTAAAAAAAGAATGAAATGAGACTCATGGCTTCATATAGAATTTTCTTTTTTTCTTTTGCTTTTTGTGAGGGCATTTGTCTAACTTCAGAATTTAAAAAAAAAAATATATTAAAAAAACCCCAACCTAACAATCTGAGCTATCCCAAAGGGCAATGGTCTGCCTCAGAGAATCCTTCTCACTGCAGTTTTGCACGCAGGGGCTGGATGGACATTTCTGGGGAAACCTGTAGGGTGAATTCATATTCAGGTATGGGTTGACTTCAGTCCCCTCTGAGGACCCTTGCATCTCTAAGAGTCCGTGAGTCTGTGAAAACAAATAACAAAAACCAAAACCTTGAAGTTGGCAAATTCTACCCTGAAAAACAAAATATGCTTCTCCCTGGAGGACCGATGAAAATTAAAGTTATAATGCATTCGTGTTTTTGTCATCCCACTTAAATTAAATTGTTTTACACCAAAATAATTGAAACTGTTAACTCTGAGCCTATGAGAAAATAACAAAATCGAACCTATCTTGTGAACAAAATGAAGCTGGGGAATTCTGAGGGTGATATTTGGCTGAATGCAAACACAGGCTGGCAAACATCCCTGTTCTGTTCACTTTTCCTATTTCTTGCCCTTTGTTTCCATCCCTTGCATTTTCCTTACAGATCTGGGGTCACTGCAAAGAGAACACTCTAGAAGACACACAGAGATCCCTGCACTTGAAGTATATGAGGAAATCGTGACTGGATGACTCCCCAGGCTGACTTTGTGCCTGATGGGGTCTTTGCTCTCTAAAGTTCCAGCAAAAGTCCTGGTGCTTAATTGATGCTTGTTGGTCCATTGTAGGGCTCCCCAGGCCTGGAATTCAGCAACATTTCCCCACTCTACGGGAAGCTGGAAAACTTGAGAATGATGTGTACCCCACCCTCAAACCCCATGAAGTTCCTCCTCCTCATTTCTTTGGGATCTGGCTAGCTGAAGCTACAGTGAGTAGGAGGCATTATTCAGGAAGCAGAACTGATGAGAACTGTCTAATATCGTAAACTACAATGAATGTCAGAATACAAAGTATAAGGGCACACACTCCTGCAACTCTTTGAAGCTTACAAAGTGCTTCACTCAGAAGATGAAAGAGGCATCTTTTACCATTCCCAAGAGGGAAGATTTGATCCCAGGTCTCATGTCTCCGAATTCACAGCTCTTTTCTGCATTTAACCAAATGTAACACCAACTGATTGGTCCAGAGAACATGCCAATATCTGGCATGCTATTTCTTCATTCTATTTAATAAAAAAATACATATTTTAATCATCTATCTTGGGAAAAGCATTGTGTTATATCTTGGGGATACCGAAGTAGATCTGACACAGGCAAAACTTATTCATTCAAATACAAAGAAGGATTGGTCATTTTCATAAGGGATCGATGTTTAGGAAAGTCAAGTTAACTAAGTTTTATTATGTGCTTACTATGTCCCAAGAACTGTGCTAAGTGCAGGGGCTACAAAGAAAGGCATGAAACAGACCTTGCCCTCAAGGAGATCACATTCTAATGGGGAGCCACCATGTAAACAATCATGTACAGCTCAGTTGTATGCAGGATAATTTGGGGATAATCAACAGGGGGAAGGCAGTAGCATGAAAGGGAATTGGACAAGGCTTCTTGTAGAAGCCTGGTAGGAAGACAAGGAAGCAAGGAGGAGGAGGAGACGAGGAGGCAGAGGGCTCTGGGCTGGGGGAACAGGCAATCTGAATGTCCCAAGTTGGGAGATGGATCGTCTTGTTTGAGGAATAGCATTCCTTGCCAGTGTAACCAATCCCAGAGAATGTGGGAGGGATAGAAGGTCTAAGAAGACTGGAAAGGTATGAGGAGGGGAGGGGCTCCAGGCTACAAAGGATGTTGAACACCAGAGGATTTACTATTTAATCCTGGGGCCGAGAGGAAGCTGATGGGGTTTATGGTTCCATATTAGGGAAATAATCAGAATAACAAATCATTTCCATGAGAAAAACAGTAAAAATCTTATGGGAATCTCAAGAATCACCAAAAATACATGTTATGTTAAAGAGGCTAAAAAGTAAGAAATAAGAAGGATTTTTCTTTAACATGATAAAACTGGAACTAATGATAGAGTCTGTAAAGTAAAATAATCTACTTTCTCCATTACTATTTAACATAATTTTAGGGTTTCTAGTAATAATAGTAAAGTATTTTTTAATTAGGCAAAGAGGTTAGAATATTTCTACTTGCAAATATGCAAGTTTTAGAAAAACAAAGTGACTCAATCAAGAATTAATTGGAATTAACAACTGCAGCCAATAAAAATATAAACCTACAAAATTTGTCAGAATCTTATATGCCACTTTAAAAAATCGGAAGGAATGCTTTTTATAGCAATAGCAAAATATATCAAACCCTTGGACATCAGCCTAGCAAGATACCTCCAAGACCTATAAGAAGATAACTATAAACCATTTTTAATAGAAGCAAAGGAATAATCACATAATTATACAGCCATTCAATTTCCACAGCTAGGTGAAACCATTAGAGTAAAGATAATAATATTACACCAATTCATTTGTAGCTTTAATGCAACACCAACCCTAATACCAATGGGATATGGCATAGAACTCAAGTGATACAAATTTATATTGGGGAATAAATGGGCAAGAAAGTCCAGGGGAATTATGGTAGAAAATGAGGAAAGGTGATCTGTACTGCCAAACCTTAAATTGGGTTACAAAGCAGTAATTAGCAGAAACTACCTGATTTTACATCAAAAAAGAGATCAATGGAACCAAATCAAGAACCCAGAATTAAATTGAAAGGTGTATGATTCACTACTTTTTGATAAATACAAGATCCCAAGACACTGAGAAAGAGATTAGTGATTGTTAATTCAGTGAAACCAATGTGAAAAATTACATGATAGTAAGGGGAAGAGTGATATTAGATTTACATCTCACACTATATGCTGTAATCAATTCCAAAAGGATTAATTTCAGATAATAAGAAGTATTCCATAATGGCTAGAAAACCAATATTGTCAAACTCCTAGCATAAGGCCTAGCACATAGTGGGGGGCTTTATATATTCTCTCCCTCCTTTTTCAAGTTAAGATCACCTGATTTTAACATACTTGCCCTTGGGACCCTGGTCAAGTTATTTTACCCTAAGTGTTCTAGGCAGCTATTAATACTATAATTTGAAGAGATGCAAACCAACATTGGTGAAGGGAGTTTCCTCGTGAGGGAATGCCTTGTACTGAAGAAACCTCAGGTCTACTTCCTATCCCTTTAGAAGTTAAAAGAAAATAAAATACTCTAACACAGTTTGGAGAGGAGAAAAGATTTTGTTGATTCAATAAATATAAAATGAAGCAGTAAAAGTGATAGATTTGATTATTTTAAAATAAAATATTATTATACAACAATTAAAAAGGAGAGGGCCCCTCTGGATTTTCCTCATTTCTTGTCATGCCATCTGAAGCTCCAGCTTCCTGGTCCAGAGGGATGGAAGGCCCTGCCCACCCTGATAATCCTGGGTTCTGGTTGGTGAATCTTTACCTTATCTTTCCATCTTGCCCAGTCTCCGGCCTCCTTTCACACCTAGCTCCCTCTTCCCTCCAATGAGGATAGGAAGCTAACCAACATTACCATTCGTGGAAAGACTGACTCAGTTAATTGCCCTGTGCTCTAGTCACTATTCCCTCCAACCTCCCATCCCCCAACGCTCCTCTTGGGCCATGGTGGCCTTGTGTGTTTGTTGTCTTTCCTGTTAGAATATAAGCTTCTTGAAGACAAGGACAAGCTTGATTGAATTTATCTCTACAGCCCTTAGCATAGTGCTTAATAACAAATACGTGCTTAATGAATGCTTTTACATTAATTCACTTGGAAAAAGAAAATTCTGTGAAAAATTTAACATCCAAAAGAAATCTTTGCAAATTTAGAAAAGATACATGCCACATTGTAGAAGTAATCATGGAATATGAAGAGACCTCATTCTCAAAAAAAGAAATGCAAATTTGTTGGTACTACCTGAGAAATGTTCCAATCCCAGCAATCCTAGGAATGCTGGCTAAAGATCCCACCTCTTGTTCATTAAGCCTGTAAAGAAGGTGACCTTGGGCAAGTCACTTTACCCCAATTGCCTCGTTCTGGTGAATATCTGGTCACTGGATTCAGATGGCTCTGGAGGAGAAGTGAAGCTGGTGACCTGCACAGCCCTCCCTCATTCAAAACAAAGTCAAGTGCAAGTCATGTTATTATTTCTCTGATGGCATGGTCTTCTTTGGTAATGAAGGGTGAACGCACACACAAAGAAAGTTAAAAATGACCAAATTTCAAGCTGGTAGAACTATGGAGAAATACATACACTAAATACTTCTGGCAGGGCCACAAGTTATGAATGTTTTGGAAAATAGTATGGTGTTATGCAATAAAATTCACTTAACCGTCAGGACCCTTGACCCACTGATCCTACTACTAGGATCAGAGTCTTGGGATAGTATCAATAGGAAGAAGAGACCCATTTGTACAATGATTCTGACAATAACATTATTCGTAATGGAAACAATCATATGTCCAATAATTAATATTACCTACCTCTTCTATAGCACTTAAAATCTACAAAGTGCTGTATTATTACTATCTAACTTTATCTCACAACAATTCTGGGAGACAGGTTCTATTATTATCTCCATTTTACGGATGAGAAAACAGAGGCACATAGAGGTCAAATGACTTGTTCTGAGTCATAGAGTCTAAAGTGGGATGTGAACTCAGGTCTTCCTGCCAAATTCTCTTCTCCAATATGCCCCTTTCTCTCATCTGACACTGCCTCCACCCCCACCCTCATCCCCTCACATGTGACTATTGCAGTAGCTGTTTGTGAGTCTGTCTGCCTCATGTTTCTCTCCACTCCAATCTATCCTTAATTCAATCACCAGACTGATCTTCCTAAAGTATAGGTCTGATCACTTCACCCTCCCCCTACTCAGTGAACTCTCCAGACTTCCTATCACCAACAGGATCAATACAACATGCTTTATGTGTTGTTCAAAGCCCCTCATGACTTAGTCCTTCCTATCTTTCCAGACTTCTTGCTCCTTACTTCCTGACATATGCTCTTCCAATCAGTGACGCAGGTGCCCTGGCATCCACCTCTCAGCTCTGGGTATTGTCTCTGACTGTCCCCTGTATCTGGAATGCTTTCCCTATCCTCCCTCCACCCCTCTGACCACCAACCCCTCTAGCTTCCTTCAAGTCCCAACTAAAATCCCACCTTTGGTAAGAAGCCTTCCCAACCCTTTTTAATTCCAGTGCCTTACCATATTTAATTATTTTTATTTATCCTACACAGAGATTGATTTTATGTATATATATATATATATATATATATATATATATATATATACACACATATATATATGAGTGTGTGTTTTTCATTTATTTGTACAATGTCTCCCCCATTAAATTATATGCTCCTATGATGTTAATGGGATATAAGATCTTCCCTAACCATTAATAGGCCTCAGGTGGAGTCAATTAAGGGAAGCTTGCTCAGGGGAAGTAGCTTGTAGGAAGGCTTTTACACATTTTGCCAATTTCTGATTAGGCACTGAGTCAAGAGGGTTGTGATGCCTTCTGGCTCTGAACCTATTAGCTGAAAGAGTCTATATGATCCTGCTATCACATGCTGCTTTTAAGAAACTTTTCAAAAAACAACCTCTAAGTATGTGAGAAAAGACACTAGAGCTGCCATGCTTTCACACAGTAATGCCAATAATAAGAACGTGGGTTTCTAAGGTACACCCAAATATTCCTTGCTCCATTGGTTGTGGAAACTAAGACCTGGAAACAAGGTAGAAGCTCAGATTGAGGAATGGATGGATAGATTCAGGTGTTTTGAGGTAATAGAATTATTATTGCAATGTAAAAAAGATTAAAAGGAGAAATACCGTGTTCTTCTTTCATTGCTAAAGAAGACGATGCCATTAGAGAAATGATGAAATGACATGCACTTGACTTTGTTTTGAATGAAGGGAGGCTGTGCAGGTCACCAGCCTCACTTCCCCTCCAGAGCTATTTGAATCCAGTGACCTGATATTCCTCAGGATGACTGGAGATGGCCAAGAATGCACTGGGAGACCTTGGGTCCTTTAGGCCAAGATCTTTGCAGGTACTCATTTAGGGTGAGGCGAAGCCCATTCATTGAATAGGCCTGTTTAAGAAATAGCCAGGGCATGACACCTTTAATGAGGTCAAGATAAACAAAGACATCAGGCTGGGTGAGAAACAATAATAGTTACTATTGATAATCACTCTAAAGTTAGTGGGGTCCAGGAGCCCTTGGCAGGGGCCCCAGTGGAGTCCCAGTTTCAGAGTCTAGTAGGTTTAAGATTTTGGGAAAGAAATACATACATACATATATACATACATATATATATATATATATATATATATATACATATACATATGCATATACATACACATGAAATGACTACAATAAGATAAAAAAAAACATGAAAGAACAAATTAGCTCAGGTTAAATGCTAAGCATTCATGCTTCTGTATTTGTATCCCCAGTATTTAGCATGGCACATAACAAAAACTTCAGAAATGCTTTTCCATTCATTTATTCATTCATGCATTCATTTAATCATTCAATGACCAGCATCTATTCCAGAAAAAAGGATGATGAAATGCATCTCCCTCCTCTTGGGGTTGGGTGTTTCAGATGGCCACCAATACCAGTTAGAGAAGACCAGGACAAAATTGCTGTACTGACCAGCTTTACTTGACAAATTTTTTTCCTTATTATAAGAGAAAATTCTGATCAGGGTGATCATAATGTAAATAAATAAATACAAGTAAAACTAGGAAAGAAAAACTAGGAAAACAAATACTCTGTATAAGTGTGTTCAGTAAAAGAAAGCAAAAAAAACGCAAAACAGTAGTCATTGGAGTCAGGGGATTTAGGCTCAAATCTTACCATGGACACTTGAGACTATGCAAATCTTTTCACCTCTAAAAGCCTCAGTTTTGTCATCTGTAAATTAGGGATAATGTTCAGTGCACTGCGATGTAGTAAGAAACATACTTTACAAACTTGAAAACACTACAAAAATGTGAGGTATCATTATAATTTCAATTCCAAAGACATTTATATAGGCCTACTATGTGCACGACATTTTACTAGCCTCTAGGGATACAAAAACAAAACCTTTTCTGCTCTAGAGCTTACATTCTCATGAGATGCTACAATTGTAGGTTGTTCTTGTTAAATCTGCACTTTTGTTTTTATTATGAACCTAACAAATATGAACATTTTCATATTCAAAGAGGAAGAGAAAAAAGTTTCAGCAAAACTATGACTCTCTATTAGAAGGTAAGCTCTGTCAAGAAGGGACCGTCTCTTTCTTTGTATTTATATCCTATCCCCTATCATAGTGTCTGGCACATAGTACGCACTTAATCAATACTTATTAATTGATTAGTACAGTTTAGATTTAGTTTTGTTATTTGTATTTTTTTTCTTTTAAATTTATGGAATAAAACAAGTGTTTCCATAACACAGTATAATAAAAAAGGATGATTGCACCTGAAACTACAAATCTATTGTATAACTTGCTATTCCTCTTAAATACATAGTAAAGTTATCATGTAAGTTTCTTTTTTTCCTTCTATCTTCCCTTCCCCCAGATGGCTACCATTAGACACAGATATGTATGTATACAAACATACATATATACACACACACATATATATGTTTTATGTAAAATCATTCTATACATCTCTTTGTCAGTTCTTTCTCTAATACAGATAGCATCCTCCTTTATAGATCCTTTATAGTTAATTTGGGTATTTATATACTCTAAATGACTCATTCACTCAAAGTTGTTCTTAAAGCAATATTGCTGTAACTGTATACAGTGTTGTCTTGGTTCTGCTTATTTTACTCTTCATTATTTTATGCAAGTCTTTCCATTTTTTTCTAAAAATCATTGAGCTCATCCTTTCTTATAGCACAGTAGTATTCCATCACAATTGTCACAATTTGTTCAATCATTCCCCAAGTGATAGGCATCACTGTAATTTCCAGTTCTTTGCTACCATATAAATATTTTAGAACATATAGATTCTTTTCCTTTTTATCTAATCATCTTTGGCAATAGACCTAGTAGTGGTATTGCTGGGTCAAATATATGCATTTCTAAAGCATATGCTTGATCTAATATGGTAGTATCAGCATTGCCCTTCTTAGATGTCTCTGGCTTAAATTCCTTCTACTTTCAGTCATATTTTTTAATGTTTCACTCACACTGTTCTCTTTTTTCTTTTTGAAGTCACTTTTTCTCTCTCACCCATCACACTGAAATAAATGTATTAAATATTTTGATTCTCTTCACTTTTCTCTGCATCAGTTTATGGAAGTCCTTGCAATTTTCTCAGAATCCATCCCTTTTGTCAGTTCTTATTATGAAATAATAACACATCATATTCATTCATTCATTCATTCATTCATTCATTCATTCATTCATTCATTCATCTGCTCTGTTTGGTTTCTAGGGAACTCAGATTTTCCAGCTACCTCTTCATCACTTTCCAATTCCTTATCTTGGTTACAATTCCACTGACATCATGCCCTTTGTTCTGGGTCCTCCCTTGTGCCCCCTTTTTTCTTTTCATTTTCCTTGTGTGTGTGTGTGTGTGTGTGTGTGTTTTCTTCCCCCATAAAATTGTAAGCTTCCTAAGAGCAGGTACCATCCTTTTTCTTATTTGGATTCTCAGCACTTAGCACAATGCTTGACACACAGTAGGCACTTGATGGATTTTGACCGGATTCTATTCATCATAATTGGTTTTGCCATTCCCCAGTTGATGGGCCCTCCCATTGTTTCCAATTATTTCCTATAAAATAAACAAAAAAACACTACTGTAAATATTTTCATGCATGTATTCATACATATCTTTTTCTCTGCTGTTGATCTTTTTGGGGTATGTTATATGCCTATCTATAATTATATTTTCTATAAAATATTTCATTTTTTTGTTTTGTTTTCTAGGTTACTGTGTTTTTCCAGTGACTACCTCACCCTTTCTTTAAAACAAAGAGCAACACTGGCTCTCTCTGAGAACGTGCCTCATCCCACACTTATGCTACATGGCCTCTCCAACCAAAGGTGTGCAGTATGATCCATAGCCCTCTGAAGTTGGGACTGGTCACAGCATTGGATCTCAGAAGTCTTTCTATCTTGTTTAGCTTTTCTTTATTGTGGTCATTGTGTTAGTGGTTCTCCTGGTTCTGATAACTTTGTGGAACTCCATTAGATCATGGAAGTTATTCCAAATGCTCCCGAATTTTGTGTATATGTGTCATTTTTATGACAATACTATTGTTTTACATCTCTCTAGAATTACACACTCATCAGCTCCCCAGTCAATGGGTGCCCCTTTCTTCCCAGTTTTTGCATATCTCAAAGTCCACTTCCATGGATATTTTACAATTATGTTTTCTTTACCTTATTTTTTACTCTAAATCTGCATGTTGCACATAGACAGCCTCTCAGATATGCATCCAGGCCTCAGTATCTTGACTAAGTGCATCACTTTCCACCAATGGGATCTGTGTGCTATTTATTGTGTGTAACTAGCCTGGATTTGATGTCAAGCACCAATGGATAAAACAGTCACTGCTCAAATAATTTGGGCCATCAAAAGCTATTTACTATTCTGGTGAAGGGATCTTGTGGGTTTGGAAAGAGAACTGGACCAGTTGGACTTGGTGTTTATTCAAATCTGGCTTACATTAATGAGTTGAGTAGCTCCAAACAGCCACCTGAGATATTAACTGCTGCATGGACATCTGTACCTGCTGGGACAGGCTGTCCCATGCTGGGTTTAAGTGTCTGCCTTAGAATCTCAAGATGGGAAATTAGACCTTGGATTGGTTTATGGCCAGTCAGTGCCAAGGTCGAAAAGAGGGACTTATAAATGAGAGGTAAATTAGTAGCAAAAGGAAATCCTTATCAGAGGGAACTACAACTCAAAGAACTTGCTTTGTATCTCTATCTCCTTCTTCACCTCTCTCCTCCCCTCCTTCCCTTATATTCATTCCTCCATCTCTACCTTCCTTTCTTCCCCTCTTTCTCTTCCTTTCATCTTTCCTTTCTCCTTTTCCATCCTTCTTTCCTTTTTTCCTTCCTTCCCCCATCCTTCACTTCTTTCCTTCCTTCTTACCCTCCCCCATCCCTCTTTCCTTTTTTTTTTTTTTGCATGCTTGCTAGCTCTTCATAAATCTAAAATGTCCCAAAGGTCTATTTTGCTCTTGTTAACTTAAAGCTTTAAACTCGGGTCATTGGGTGACCAGGAACAGATGTTCAATTAAATAAATGGTAAAGAACCATCTGGTTTCTACATTTCTGATCAATGGCACAAGAGAAGAAAATGACCCTTAAGTGTAAAACTCTTTGCCTTATACTAAATGATTTTCATAAAGTTTCCAGTCAGAAACTCTGAAGTGGTCAGAGAACATCAGCGTAGAAAAGGGCTTTCAAAATCATGAACTTGACCTTCTCTCCCATGTCTCTTGTTTCCAGTCCCCCCTTCACCATCTTCCTATTGGATGATTTCTACAGGAAATCAATGTGTTTAAAAGAAAATTTGTTGTATTTGCCCATCCATTAGCTGTCCCCCAGTAAAATATACCACCCCAAGAGGTCTTCTGGAAGAAGGTACATGAATGATCACTTATCAGGTAGGTGAATGCCTTTGCAGAGTGGTTGGGACTGGATGTCTAAGGTTCTTTCCAGTTGCCAAGTTCTGCAATGCTATGATTCAGCTCAAAGTCAGCCCACTCCCTCACTTCCTTGCTTCTGCCAGGGCATCCTTTCAATGATCCAGGTTAGCCACCTTTGAGTCATTCTCAACCCCTCCCTGCCCTCCAATCTCCATATCTCCTCAGTCTGACTTTTATTCTTTCTGCTGTTCATATTCTCTCTTCCATCCTTCCCCTTTTCTCTTTCTACTCACACAGTGGCCAACTTAGTTTAAGCCTTTGTCCCTTTCTGCCTGAAATACTGCAATGGTCTTCTGATTGTTCTATGACATGAAGGTCAGGCACTGTTTCCTCACTCATTTTGAACCATCCCTTCTTGCCTCAGATCCCTGACTTCCTTCATGACTACCTTCTCCTAAAGGATATTGTTTCCCTTATTCCCTGAATTGTCAGGGAGTCTTTTCCCCAAATTCTACTGTATTGGTTTATCTGTATCCCTCAGCAAAGGTGAAGCCCTTCAAGGCAGGAACCATCTTCCTTTTAATACTTAGAGCTTTGAACTTAGTGAAAAGCTCTTGAAAAGAGTCCAAGGACCTGATTTTGAATCCCTTAAAACCTGTGTCACCATGGACAGTCACTGAACATCTTGGATCCTCAATTCTTCCTCTGTAAAATGGAACTGTTGGGCAATACAACTTCTAAGAATTCTTTCAGCACTAAGCCAAGGGTGGGGAACCCATGGCCTTGAGACCACATGTGGCCCTCTACGTCCTCAGGTGCAGTCGTTTGACTAAATTAAAATTTCACAAACAAATCCCCTTAATAAAAGGATTTATTCTATAAAACTTGGACTCAGTCAAACTATCATATCCAAGGAGCTAGAAGGCCACATGTGGCCTCAAGGTTGCAGGTTCCCCATCCTTGCTGTAAGCTCTTACATGCTTACCTTACTGCATAAGTAAGTGGAAACAAGGAAAGAAGGAAGGAGAGAGGGAGGAAAGGAAGGAAGGAAGGAAGGAAGGAAGGAAGGAAGGAAGGAAGGAAGGAAGGAAGGAAGGAAGGAAGGAAGGAAGGAAGGAAGGAAGGAAGGAAGGAAGGAAAGAATTGTCTGAACGCTGGGTCCTCAAATGCCTTCAGCAAAATTGGAGGTTTTATGAATAGTACTAAGGGGAGCGTTCATGAAGCGATAAGTAAGGAAAGTGGCGATCTTAAAGTGGAAGAATGGAAGACTGGAGGGCTTTGTTACAGGGGAAAGAAGCTTGGCTCTGGAGTCCAAGGTCTTGGGTTTGAATCGCAGTCTGGATGCTTACTGCCTGTGTGATTGAGGACAAGTCCCTTTATACCTGGGTATGAGTTCAAGTAGCCTTCCTCAGCTGGACATTTTAACCTCTGCACTCATTCCTGCTCCAACTCCTGCATCCTACTATTCCCCTAGGGCACCCTCCCAGGGACAATCATCACATAACAACAATAGACCATTGCTGCCTTTCTGATGCCTCATTGGCATTACCCTCCCAAGCTGAGGACTATTTACTGATACTTGTTGACTGAAACATGATGCCCAAGGCCTTTAGACAAAAGCAACACTGTGCCCCTTCCTGAAAGGCTTCGGTTTGCGTTGTCCAAACAAAGCTGCAGCCTGACTTCCTCCAATTGGTCTGCAGGTATGTGAGGAGGGCAGTCCCCTGCTCAGGCAAGAAGGCCACCAATTGCTACCTAACACCAAGCAATTGATTGGACTTCTCTTCTCTGCCTGAGGTTCCCAGTGCCTTAGCAGGATGCCTGAACTCCTCCTATAATAATGAACAGCAAAGAAATAAAGAATCATGACAAACCAAAAAATCCAAAGTGAATGTGACAAAATTGTAAAGATCCTCCAAGGAAGAGAGATGAGCAGACTGCCCAGCCCAGCCTGTGTCCACACAGGTTGGGGGTCCACAGACGCTCATGATTTTAGCCTCTTTCAGTGTTTCAAGTGGTTGTGCTGACTTGTTTTACTTCTTTAAAAAATGTTATCTGTTATATGGACTGACCCTCGTGGATGGGGAGGGGAAAGGACACCAGAGATCAGTAAGAGAAGCCATCAAGAAAATGTTTACTTTTTTAAGTGTTTGTTATTGTATTTACTTATTTATTTTTAGTTTTTTAACATTCACTTCCATAAGTTTTAAATTTTCTCCCCCTCCTTCCCCTCCTCAAGATGGCATGTAATCCAATATGGGTTCTACACATACACTCCTACTAAATACATTTTCACATAAACACATTTTCACTAAACACATGTTGCACAGAAGAATTATAACAAATGGGACAAACTATGAGGCAGAAAAAGAAAAACAAAAAGAAAAATAGTCTGCTTCCTTTTGCATTCCAACTCCATAGTTCTTTCTTCAGAGGTGAATGGCATTTTCCATCATGAGTCCTTTGGAATTGTTTTAGGTCCTTACATTGCTGAAAAGGTCTAAGTCTATCAGTCAGTTGTCCCACTGTGTGGCTGTTATTATGTACAATGTTCTCTTGGTTCTCCTCACTTCACTCAGCATTTGTTCATATAAGTCTTTCCAGAAAACTTTTACTTGTCAAAATACCCCAGAAAGCCTACTGTGGGCAAAGTAGAAAGAAGGGGGATGGACACACATGACCTCACAGTCTTACTTTGGGAGACACTTCATGGTCAGAAAAGGGAGGTGGGCAGTATCCCTTTCTGTCTAAACTGAGCATCAGTAACCTAGGGGATCTCAGGCTCATCTATCTTCTTTCATGGCATAAGGCAGAACTTCCTTCTTCTAATTTAAAACTCAGAAGATTGCAGGTGGTCAGTGCTCTCCTCCCCTAAATTATTTTATATTTATTTTGTGTAATATTAATATTTTACCTGTCTGCATGCCCTTCATTGCGCAGTAGGATGCAAGCTCTCTGAGAGAAGAAACTCTTACTTGTGTCTAATAATCATCTAGGTGACTCAGTAAATACATTATTGGACCTGGAGTCAGAAAGATCTGAGTTCAGACTCTGCCTCCAATGATTAATCGCTCTCTGACTCTTGGCAAGTTACTTAAACTCTCCCAGCCTCAGTTTCCTCATCAATAAATAAATAAATAAGATGCCAATGGCAGAGAATTGTTATGAGGATCAACTGAGGGAACAGGTATAGATGATTTGCAAAGATAAAGCACTATATCAACGCTAGCTACCATTTTCCCCTGTGCCTGGCAGATGCCAAGCTCATGGTGTCAGAGGTCATCAAGGCTGATGTGGGAGAAGGGATTCTTTCATGAGAGAAGCAGGGACATGTCTAGTCTAGGGCCATTTGTCATTAAGAAAAGGCAGAACCCTAAATAAGGAAAACTTATGTAAAGGACTAGCTTGGTGTATTGTGGGAAGGTGAGCCCAGGCTAGGACTTGAGCGTGGAGGAATATTGAAAGGGAAAGGCAACACTCTGCATCTCTCAGGGTGTGGGTCATCCAGGTTCTGGCAAGTTTCGAGCAGAAGAAGGACAAGACCAGAAGGTCCATTCAAAAGGAAGAGTAATCTGGCAATATGTAAAGAGGGATAGAAGACAGAAGGGGAGGGAAAGCAGAGGCAGGGTACACTCTTCAGGGAACATTACAATAGTCCAGGGAGTAGGGATGAGGGCTCATACTGGGACAGTGGTCTTTGGAAGAGAGAAGAGACACAAAAGACATTGCAGAGTATAGGAGCACAAGCCCTTAAAATGTTGGAGGATACCACTGGTGGGGGCACTTCTTTCTGTGTGTGATATCCAATGCCATCTTTTAGTGATTTCTTGTAATTCCATTGACAAAACAAGCAAGAGGCTGAATGAGGTGGGAAAACACCTGAGTAATGTAGTGCAAGGCCACAGGTAGGGCAAGGTCATAGGGAGGACTGCTAGCTAGTGCTATCCTAAGGAAGCCACAAAGTATGTAACAGGATGAGTACAGCTCTTAGCAATGAGACCAAGTCACTTCACTTTGGTCCTCAGTGACTTCCACGTTATTGTTGGTGGAGGTGTTAAGTCATTTCAGTCGTGTTTGACTCTTTGTGACCCCATTTAGGGTTTTCTTGGCAAAGGCACTGGAGTGACTTGTCATTTTCTTCTCTAGCACATTTTATAGATGAAGAAACTGAGGCAAACAGGGTGAAGTTTCTTGGCCAGAGTCACACAGCTAGGAAATGTCTTCCTGATTCCAAGCCCTGTACTCTAGCCACTGCACCACTTAACTATCCTGGCTTCTACACAGGAGGCACTAAGTAAATATATACTACTTCCTCCTGCCAGCAGAATGAAAGCTCCCTGGGCTGAGATGGTTTTTCATTTTTGTCTTTGTAAACTAGATACCCATCCCTGTACTTGGAACATGCAAAGTGCCTAATAAGCACTTATTTGGTGAATTGAGATCCATTGATTTAGAAGGGATTCCAGCTGATGTTCCTGTTGGACATCTAAAGTCTTTCTCCTTTGGGTTTCTGATTCTGTGAAGCCCCTTCCCCCAATCGTCTCCCAGGGCTCCTGTGTTGTAACCATAAAGCATTCTATGCAGGATGACTGCTGGTCCCTCCCCTATAGCCTTTTCTGGTGGGCACTTGAACACTGCACCCAATGAATGGTAAACTTCAACAAGCTGGTCCTACCTAGCTGGAAAGTCATCCAAATGTCACTCCTTCAGGAGATGGTGATCTGCCTGGCTAAGTGCAGAGAGGCTCAGCCCCAGGGGAGAGAGTTTTGAACTACAGCTGCTGAGTCACAGAAGCATCAAATTCCGCATTACTGGAGGGGCTGCCAAACAGGAAATCACACTTTTTTTGAGTATTGAAAAATTATTACAGAGTCAAGTGCTTTGTAGTCTTCCATATTCAAGGGACACTTTGTCTCTCTGAGTCTTTGCACTCACCAGTCTCTAGACAATCAATAAATCAG
The DNA here is from genome assembly GCA_023548195.1 of Bettongia penicillata ogilbyi. Lineage (NCBI taxonomy): Eukaryota > Metazoa > Chordata > Mammalia > Diprotodontia > Potoroidae > Bettongia > Bettongia penicillata. Next base: position 7,046,627 of record JAJHZJ010000324.1, read on the forward strand.
CAAGCGTTGATTTAACACTTACTATGTGTAACCAGGTTTCTAACTAAGGCTGGTGTGTTTTGCATACACAGAAAAGGAAATGATTTCTATAACTACGTAAGGGGCAGAGCGGGTCCCAGAGCTTCTTGGGAGAGAAATCCTGGACAGAGAACACTTTTCAGGAGAGTAAAAGGGAGAGGGGTGGGAGGGAGATGGGAAACTGCAAAGGTGTAGAGGAAGGTGATTCTTCCACTTGTTTCTAATTTCCTGCTTCCCTCCCTGGAGACTTTGGAGAGGATACTACTCCTTGGGTGAATTGTCTCTGTTGAGCTGAGATTTCATCTCACTCCCATCTAAAGATATCATCCTTATATATTTCCTGGCACATCCTAATCTGTGTAACTCCTCCAGTTTCTGTTTGTGGGTTTACTTAAGATTTATTCCTTGTGACGGTCTTTCGTGCAGTCGATATTTGGCAAAAAGGAACTTGCTCTTTGCCCACCTCAGCAGGATTAGAGGGCCAAGACGTCAGAGTATCAGGACTAGAGCAGAACTTGGTCCTCAAAGTTCTCTGGATAGATCGATAGAGTGGGCTTGCACTTAGGAAAACCTGAGTCTAAATCTCATTTCAGGCATTTACTAGTCATGTGACTTCTGCTTGCCAGCCTCCTTTACTGTGAAATAGGGATCTGGATAGCACCAACCTCTCAAGGTTGTTGTGATCATCAAATGAGGTAATACTTATGTAAATAGAGTAATATAATATGATAATAAAATAATACTATGTAAATGCTTGTTATTATGATGATGATTATTGTCTAGAAAATTTGCCAGGTCAAATACTGATAATACAAGAATGTAAAGATATACAATACAATACAAATAAGACAAGAATACAAAAATATAAGAAAAAATAAAATTTAATTTAAAGAAAAGAATGATCAGGGAAATATCTTGTTGTAAACCAAATCACAGTCGAAATCCATCAATACTGGGGATGGGTTGGGGATAGAGCTAAATTTAGCTTAATTCCTTTCTTGGAGACAGGAAAGGTAAGAAGCAGGCATCCAGTCACAGTCCTTTGGTGGAAATCAGTTTCCTTTAGAACAAGGCAGTCCAAATCCCAGGGATTTCTATCCACAACTCCTGTTAGCCAGACATATATACATTTAGACAAGCTATGTGGACGTGTGTATCTTCCATGTGCCCCTACATAGGTCCAGCCCTGTTCTAGGGAGTGAGATGACAAGGACAAAAATGAGACAGTCCCTTCTAGTAAATGAACACTGAAAAGACCAACCAACAAAGCTGCCTCACTTTTTCCCACCACCTGCCCCATGTTACAGAAGTAATGGAGTCCCAGACAGGGGATGCGGCTTAGGGAGTCAAATTTTCAGTCAAGTTGTCATGGAGTCAACGCTGCAAATGATGCCTTGTCTCCACTAGACAGCTGAGGATTTGAACCAACTTCTCTGCCCTCCATTGACTCCTTTCTTGCTCCTTTCTTGGTTTTCCCCCTGGCCTTCCTTCCCCCTCTTTTTCCTGTGCTCTGTCTGTGGCACTAGCTTGAAACATTTCACAAGCTTAAGGTTGGGTCTTCATGATGAGCAGTGAGAAAGGAGCTTTCTCTCTAGGTTCAAGTGTACATTGTGAAATGATCCTTGTCCCCATGGGGGACCAGGTTTACCTGTAGGTATCAAATGAAGAAGAGAGGGAAGAGACTGAGCCAGTTCAGCCTTGCTCATCCAAGCCTCTTCATTGGCACAAAGCTCACCAGCTCTCAACTTCTGGGCAATGGACCTGCCTGCTTTGACCTGTGATATCTTCCTAGTCCCCAATGCCTTCCGTTGCTTCCATGGACTGGTCCCTTTTCTTGTTTATGACAGTTATCAACCCTGTTGAATCCTTGCCTATACACTTAAATGGCTAGAAGATCCTAAAATTCAATCCTTGGGATTTAAGATGAGCACATCATTGCCAATTAAACACTGGTAAGATTTATGATTTAGAGCTGGGAAGGGGAGAGACACCTTACAGATTATCTGCTCCATTTTATGGAGGAAGAAAGTGAGGTTTGTAGAGGGGGAAATAACTTTCTTAAGGTAACACAAGTATTAGCTGTCAGAATCAGGATTTGAACCTGGGTCCTCTGATGATAAATTCAGTGTTCTCCTTCTGTCATATCATGCCACCTTATTTCTGTACAATGCTGAATGTTAACCCTATAATAACTAACCCTAATCTGTAGATGTTACCTCAGGTGAGTCACGACCTCTGGTGTTCAGTTTGCTTTTATGTAAAATGGAGGGTGATCCTTCCAAAGTAAGACCTAGGCTCCTTCAACCTCCAAATCCCCTTCCAAGCCTTAGTCTGACCTTACGATTTTCTGACCTCTACTGTCCCTGCCAGGACACCAACAACAGAGAAGAGATCTGCCTCTAAGTTGTTTAGCCAGAGTAGACATGCACAAATGGAAGCAAAACAAAAAGAAAGCCTAAAAAATGATGAGAATAAATGCAGTGCACCTGTGCATGCTCTGTTGCTTTTTCCTCTTCCTGGCTAGAAAGAAGCATTGTTCTACAGACGATTGCTTCTCGTTCCCGTCTTGGCTACAGTGTGATCCAGGGGAAACAAACAGCTTTCCTTTCATTTCCTGTCTAAGCACAGAAATGCCACAGATTCTAAGGATGCTCCAGGGGTCTATCAACGGCAGCTTTTTATCAGCTAGGACAAGTTGGGGAGTCCCATTGGGCCAGTCCAAAACTCAAAGTCATTGGTACTATGGTTGGATGGCATACTGGTTTGCAAAGTCTTGACAGGGGCAAAAATAGTTTGGTACAATGGACAAAGCCCTGGAATTGCAGTCAGATGTGGCTTCATATCACAGCTCTCCCACTGATGAACTGGGTGATATTGGGCAAGTCCTACTTCTCTGAACATCAGTTTCTTCATCTGAAAAATGACCTATGAGGTCCCTTCCAGCTCTAGATCATTTCATCACCTGATAAGGAAATTGGCCATCAGCTCAGTGAAAAGAACATTGGATCTGAGCTTGTTCTCTAGTTCTGAACTTCCTTCCTGACCCTAGATGAGTCTGTCCACCTCTCTGAGCTTCAGTTTCCTCATCTGTAAAATGAGAGGGTTGGGATCCTCAAGGTCTCTTCTAGATTGAAATACTTGGGAGCTACACTTTGTTGGGTAAAGCACATAATGAATTATTAATAAATGCTCAATGTGTGTGTGTTCATCCTTCACTGCCAAAGAAAACCATGCCATCAGAGAAATAATGACATGACTTGCACTTGACTTTGTTTTGAGTGAGGGAGGGTTGCGCAGGTCACCTGCCTTACTTCTCCTCCAGGGCCATGTGAATCCAGTGACCAGATATTCATCAGGATGACTAGAGGTGATCCAGGATGAGGCAATTGAGGTTAAGTGACTTGCCCAAGGTCACACAGCTAGTGAGTGTCAAGTGTCCGAGGTGAGATTTGAATTCAGGTCCTCCTGACTCCTGCACTGGTACTCTATCCACTGCACCACCTAGCTGCCCCACTCAATAAATGAATGCTTGGGTGGATGCATGAAGACATGGGGACAGGCTCATGGTTTTCTTGAATAACTGAGTCTTTTTTCAACAAGAATGGCCAGGAGTAGTCATTTCTCCCTGACTTGCCATCTCATTGCTATCCATCTATGAGCCATTTTGTTAATAACCTCTTTTTTTCATCTGGAAGAACAAAAGGTCCAGAATATCAAGGACATTAATGAAAATAAATGCTAGGGAATGTATCTTAAATTGTATTATAAAGCAGCAATCATCAAAACCACTTGGTACTGGCTAAGAAATAGAGGGGTAGACCAGTGGAATAAGTTAGGTACTCAAGACATAGCAGTCAATGAATAAAGCAATCTATTCCTTGCTAAATGCAAGGACCCCAGCTTCTGGGACAAGAACTCATTATTTAACAAAAATCATTGGGAAAACTGGAAAATAACATGGCAGAAACTGGGAATAGACCAACATCTTACAATGTATATCAAGATAAGGTCAAAATGGGTACGTGATTTAGACATAAAGGGCAAGACTATAAGCAAATTAGGAGAGCATGGAACAATTTAACTGTCAAATCTATGAAGAATGGAAGAATTTACGACCAAACAAGAGATAGAGAATATTATGAAATGCAAAATGAATAATTTTGATTCCATTAAATTTAAAAGGTGTTTTTCTTTCCAAACAACTTTATTTATTTATTTATTTATTCATTTATTTTAGTTTTAGTTTTCAACAATGACTTCCATAAATTTAAAATTTTCTCCCCTTCTCTCCCCAAGATGCCATGCGATTTTATATGGGCTCTTCACATATATTCCTATGAAACACATTTTGATTTTAGTAATGTTGCATAGAAGACTTATAACAAAATGGAGAAACCATGAGAAAGCAAACAAAACAAGATGAAACAATAAAGAAAATAGCCTGCTTTGCTCTGCATTCCAACCTCATAGTTCTCTCTCTGGGTATGGATGGCATTTTCTATCATGAGTCCTTTGGAATTGTTTTAGTTCCTTGCATTGATGAGAAGGGCTAAGTCTATCAAAATCATTCATTGCACACTGTGGCTGTTTGTTTGTTTTAATTAAGAAGTTTTTTGCACAAAATTATTACAGCCAAGATTAGGAGGGAAGTAGAAAGCTGGGGAAAAATTTTACAGCCAATGTCTCTGATAAAGACCTCATTTCTAAAATATATAGAGAACTGAATCAAATTTATAAGAATACACATTATAGTCAAAAGATATGGACAGGCAGTTTTCAGATGAAGAAATTAAATCTATCTATAGTCATATGAAAAAATGCTTTAAATCACTATTGATTAGAGAAATGCAAATTAAAACAACTCTGAGGTATCACATCACACCTAGCAGATTAACTAACATGCCAAAACAAGAAAATGATAAATGTTGGAGAAGATGTGGAAAATTAGAACTGTAATGCATTGTTGATGGAGTTGTGAACTGATCCAACAATTCCAGAGAGTAATTTGGATTACTGTGCATACCCTTTGACCCAGCAATGCTGCTTTAGGGCTGTATCCCCAAAAGATCATAAAAATGGGAAAAGGACCCAAATGTACTAAAATATTTATAGCAGCTCTTTCTGTGGTGACCAAGAGTTGGAAATTAAGGAGATGCCTGTCAGTTGGGGAATGGCAGAACAAGTTGTAGTATGTGAATGTAATGGAATATTATTGTGCTATAAGAAATGGTGAATAGGAGGGCCAGAAAAACCTGGAAAGACTTATATAAACTGATGCTGAGTGAGGGGAGCAGAACCAGGAGAACATTGTACATAGTAACAACTACATTGTGTGATGACTGACTTTGATAGGCTTAGCTCTTCTCTGCACTGCAAGAATCAACTCCAAAAGACTCACGAAGAAAATGCTATCCATGTCCAGAGAAAGAACTGCAGAGTCTGAATGTAGATTGAAGCACACCATTTGCTCTTTTTTTCTTTCTTGTGTTTTATTTCCTTTGGTTCTGATTCTTCTTTACAACATGACTAATGTGGAAATAGGTTTCATATGATTGTGGATATATAGCTTACATCAGATTGCACACCATCTTGGGGGGGAGGGAAAGGAGGGGGAAAATTTAGAACTCAAAATCTTATAAAAGTGAATGTTGAAAATAAAAAAAAAGAAAAAGAATAACCAATATTTTTAAAGACATTTATCTATGAAGAGGTAACTATTACTTAATAATAATTGTAACAAGAACTTATAAAATTCTTTGAGACTTGGCAAAGAACTATCCATCTGTTATCTCATTTGATCCACACAACAACCCTGAGAGGAAGGTAGCATTAATAACTCCATTATGTGAATGCGAAAACTGAGTTTCAGAGAGGTCGAGAGACTCCCCCAGGGTCACCCAGTCAGGAAATATCTGAGACCAGATCCAGCCTCAAGCCTTCCTGGCGCTAAGCCCAGGGGCTTAACACTAACACTCTGATTCATAGTTCTTTAATAGATAGACAGCCTCCGAGTTAAGAAGATCTGGATTCAAATTCTCACCCTGGTGGTTTGACCTTTGGGTCCATCACTTACATCTATAGGCCTCCAGAAACTATAAAACCATATGTTGAGGAGCAGGAACTCATCTGCATTCATAGAGAATTTATTTTTCCTTTCCAAGGAAAGGTCCTTCTAGCTCTATATCAATTGATTACTTGATAAGGAAACTGATGAGTGATGTAGTAAGATCGTAGGTCTGCTTCAAGTTAAAGCAGAGAACTTTATGTACATTATCTGATATGACCCTCACAACAGTCCTGTATGGGAAGTACCATGGATCTTATTATTCTCATTTTATAGATGAGAAAACTGAGGCTCAGAGTGATTAAAGAACTTGCCTACAGTGGCACAACTATCATCATTGGTGGCCTCTGGAACCAGATTTCCTTGACTCAGGTCCTGAATCTTTTATGTGGCAATCTTTCGTCTCTCCTTTAAGATAGAGTTCCGAAGCCACTTGTCCTTCTGCCTCAGGGATGAAAGTTGTATGAGCTCCTTAAGAAGCATTAGGTGGCCACACTGTCTGGGATGTCCCTCTCCACCTCCATCCACAGTAAAGTCATGCTGGAGCCATTCAAAGGAACATGAGGTCTTTCCGGTGAAGCAAAGGTCTCCTGACAGGTAGGTGGACTTTCACTGGTTGCCATGGAAATTCTATCATCTGCTGCTCCTGCCTCCCAGATCCACACTCATCCATTACTAGGTTTCCAAGGGAGAGACAGAACACATTGCCACCCCTAGGTGGAGGTTGTGGGTGGAGGGAAGTGACAGATTTAGGGTAGTCAGGGACAGATGTTGAGGAGGGGGTCACTGTCATTTTATTTCTTAATTAAAATGCTTCTCCAAAGGTTGAAGCCTGTTTCAGGCATGTGAATTAATGTTGTTTTTTTCAAACAACCCTCAAGGCCCCCCCTCTCAGTGATCAGTATCCTGTCTCCCTGCACACCCCAGTCCCGGGATGTCTGAAGATGTCAGTGGTTTATCTGAAGCTTGGATGACCCTCATCAAATATGTAGGCCAATTTCCTTTCTGAATGTTTTTGGAGCAGATATGAATCAACACAGAATGATTTACAGTAAACATTCATTTGACAAGTGTCAGAACCAGAAGGAGACACACCTGCCTGCCAACCTCCACCTTCTCCCAGCTGCGACAACTCCGCTTGGTGTTGACTGTCAATAGCTTCAACCATGAACTGGGTGCCTGGGGCTGTCCAAGGTCACATCTGCTCTCTGTCATCCAGACTGGAGCTACCAGAAGGCCAGAGGACTGGAGAGGTTGGAACAGAGACCCCTGAAGGCTATAGGGATGGAGTTATTCTTCATGAACCAAAAGAATAGGATCATCTTCCTTCATGGTGCCATTAGAAATAAGAAAGAAGACAGATCAGAGATGGGAAGGGTTCTTGGAAATCTCTAATCCAACATTCTCATTTTATAGAGGAAGAAAATGAGTCTCCAGAGGTTAAATGATTTGCCCAAAGTAATGTAGGTGTTATTATTATTATTATAAAAAAGAAGTTAGCCTTATTATACAGTGATTTAAGGTTTGCAAAGTTCTTTCTATATTTTATCTCATTAATCATCAGAACAACCCATTAAGTAAGTACTGTAATTATTCTCTTTTTACACATGGGAAAACAGAACTTGAGAGAAGCTAAATGACAAGCCCAACACCAAGCCTGATAAGAACCTGAGACAGAATTTGAATTCCAGCCTTCTTGATTCCTTAGTCTACATTCTCCACTAGGCCATCTGGGAGGAGGGGGAGAAAGGAGGTGAATCCTGCTGCTCTGACTCCCAATCCAGGTGTAGGGAAAACAGGAAAGATGGTAGAAAGGAAATCAAAAAGGAAGGAAGAAAGGAAGGGAGGGAAGAAAGAAGGAAGGAAAGAAGCATGAAAAGAAAGAAGGAAGGAAGGAAGGAAGGAAGGAAGGAAGGAAGGAAGGAAGGAAGGAAGGAAGGAAGGAAGGAAGGAAGGAGGAAGGAAGGAAGGAAGGAAGGAAGGAAGGAAGGAAGGAAGGAAGGAAGGAAGGAAGGAAGGAAGGAAGGAAGGAAGGAAGGAAGGAAAGAAGGATGAAAGGAAGGAAGGAAGGAAGAAGGAAGAAAGGAAGGAAAAAAGGAAGAAGGTGAAAGGAGACAAGGATGGATAGAGGGAGGAAGGAAAAGAGAGAGAAAAAGGAAGAAGGCAAAATCTTAGACAGTCTGGCATTACCCCAGGAGGCCTTTGTAATCCCCAGCTGGGAGACCTGAAAGTGAAGTACTGAATGCCATAGCTGCCATCTCTCTGTGCATCTGAATGTTAATAAGTGTGGCCTGATTAGGGAAGAATCCATTCATTCTAAATGCCAGCAGCAAATTCCCTTGCAAGCCAATCAGAATGATCACAGGATGCTTGAGCTATAATAGACCCTCAAGGACATCCAGTCCCTCCCTATCTCATTTTACATGTGGGGTAACTAAGAAGCAGAGGAAAGGCCTGGCCCAAGGTCCCACTGGCAGGATGCAGCTCTCCACCCCGAGGAAGGGGCTGAGCCTGGAACCTGGGGCACCTAATCCCCGAGCTCCAGGGGCATTTCTGAGCATCACCCCTTTGTGTGCCAGGAAAAATGAGCAGAAGGAGCTGGGAAAAGCAGTACAAAGATGGGTGACTTTGGGATGAGGAGAGCCTGGACTATGTGACCACAGGCTGGCTATTGAGCCTTCAAAAGTCTGGACTTCCTCACTTTCAAAATCAGGTCATGCTTGTACCGCCTGCCCATATCACAGGAGTATGTTGAGGGTCTCCTGTGACGATGAATATAAAGTACTTTGGAAGGGATTGATGATGATGATAATGATGATAAATAGTGAGCATTTATATAGCACCTACTATGTGTCAGGCACAGTGCTAAGAGCTTTCAAGCATTATTTCATTTACTCCTCACAACAACCCTGGGAAGTAGGTGCTGTAATTATACACATTTTACAGGTGAGGGAGGCAAATGCAGGTGACATGACTTGCCCAATGTCACATAACTAGTTATTGTCTGAGACTGGATTTGAACTTGGGTCTTCCTGCCATTCTATACACTGTGGCATCACCTAACCCCCCCTCAGTAGATAACATCATAGGATCTTGATGTTGGAAGGGACCTTAGAGGTCATCTAGTCTGAAGGACCCAAGATTCCACTCCTCCCTCTTTACAGAGAAGGGAGTCCCAGGGAGGAAGAAAAAACCATTACTTCTAGAGACAACCACTAAAAGTTGCCTAATATTAAGCCAGAGGTTCTTGACCTTTTTTATGTCATGGATCCCTTGGCGGTTGGGTGTGGCCTCTGGGTCCCTTCTCAGAACAATGTATCTAAATAATTGATAGAAATGCCAAATTTCAGTTACAGGGAAGAGAGAACAAAAATGTAATTTTTTTCCCCATCCAAGATCATGATCCCCCTGAAGTCTATCTGCCACTCTTTGGGGAGGGGGTCTAATCACACCTTTAAGACCCGCGCATTAAGTCTAATTTGGCTACTTTACAACCTCAATGCCAGCTTCTGGATCAAGCAGATAGGTCCAATCCTTCCTTCCATGCTGTTCTGGCATACGCTCTTGAGCTGCTTTGTCAATTTTCTTTTAAGTTGGCCCACTGGGTCACCAGAGTGGCTGGTCCCTACTCTCATCAGAGACTAGGAGTGACTTCAAGGGATAGTGTTTTTTCTAGTGTGATTCCTGACAAGCCTCTACCAGTATGCTTCCTATTTGTTATCTGCCAAATTTAATCAACTTTTAGAAAGGGTATTTACCAAAAAAAATATAGCAAGTACCGTTGTTACCAAAACTATCTCCCCATTCCACCAAAATCTGGGATACATTCTCTCTTTGAATACTCAAGGTCCCTGGAAAAAGAAGGTCCATACTTTAGATACTTAAAGACAGCTAAGCTGCACCCCCTGAATCTTTTTTTTTTTTGCCATGCTAAATATCCCTAGTGCTATACATCAGCCCATTATCATAGACAATTATCTTAAGATTCTCCACTCTCTTGTTTGTTCTCCTCTACTATTCTACAGAAGCTTTACACTATCCTTCCTAAAATGTGGTGCACAGAACTGAGAACTCTATTGCAGACTTTACCACCTAGGGTAGGAAAAAGCAGTATTATCACTTCTTTCATCTTAGGTACTATTTTTTCTTTAATACAGCCTCAAGTGGCTTTAATTTTCTTAGCTCCACATCACAAGATATCTCAGAATGAGTTTGTGGTCCACTAAAACCCCCAAGTCTTTTTCATCTTAACTTCTGTCTCTCCACATTTCCCTGATCTTGTCCTTAGGAAGTTGAATTTTGTTTTAAATCTTCACATTTATCCTCATTGAATTTCCATTTGTTAGATTTGGTCCAGTATTACGGACTGCCCAAATATTTTTTTGCATCTCAACTATCCTCCAGGGTGTTAGCTGCCACTCTCAGGCTTTATAGTATCTGCAAACTGACAAACACGCCATTTAAGTCTTTATCTAAGCCATTAAAAAGTTCCCAACAGTGATCTCTCCCTGGTGAGTTTTCTTTCTCTCCTTAAATTATTTTGTATTTATTTAACTGGGTTGTATCCCAGTAGCAGAACCTTGAGGGCATGGTGTTTTTGTTTTAGTCTTTCTATCTTCATGGCCTGGCCCATGGAGTATTTGATGTTTTTCAGTTGTTTCAGTCATATATGACTTTTCATGACCCCATTTGGGATTTTCTTGGCAAGGATACTGGAGCAGTTTGACATTTAACATCTCACACTGACAGTATTCTGGCCCAGAGTTTAAAAAATACCCAATATATATAATCAGAACAGAAACTTGCAGCTCTCTAGAGGCCTGGGCACAGATGCAGCTTGTAGTGTTGGGAAATAGTGTTTTGCTCCTGTCATCGCCCACTCAAAGATCAATACTGGCATGTTCAGCTATTACAAGTACGCAGAGAGTGCGAGGGGCCGGGTGGGGAAAGAGAATGCTGTGACTTCTCTGGGAGGTGGATTAGCAGGACTGGAAGCAGGAGGGGGGCCCCCCATTTTAAGGGCAGCCATCATTGGTACCTGCCTCATGTGACTGTTATGTGTATCAGATAAGATTATGCAAGTAATATACTCAAAAAAAACATAGACCACCATGTGGGCAGCAGCTACTGTCAACTGTCCATCCACTTGTTCCACATTTACTGAGCTGCTTGGTGGGTCAAGTTAATTCTAACAGGAGCATATGTTCAGAGAGTGTGTGACTGAAATGTTAACAACATTCGAGATGGGGGGCTAGCCTTAGCTGGGAAATGGAAGAGTCAGTGGATGATGAGGATTCCAATGTTCATCTCTGGACTTCTTTTCCATCTACCTCCTATTCTGTCTCAGATTTTATCTCCAGGCCACACTAAAAAATAAGAAACCAGATAAACCAGATTACATTATAGTTTTTAGTTCTCTGGGGATCCATGAAAGACCTTAACAAGTGGTTAAATAACTCACACATTTGACGTTTTACTAACACAGGTCAGCCTCTTGTTCCATACTTGTTGCCCTACCTGGTCCAGCGCTTTGTGCCTTGAACATTTCCTTCTGCTCAGATGTTATCTTTGTCACTTTGGTCCAGCATCCATAAATTGGGGGGATAGAGTGATTGGACCAGAGATGGGCTGATTGCCACATATGTGGGACCTGTGTGGGACCTACATTGACCTGGCCTTTCTGGGCCCTTTTCTTTGTACATGCAAACACAGCTCTATAGGATGGGTCCCTTGTATACGCAGGCCTTTTACAGTAAGGTTCAGGAACATTTCAAACCAAACATTTGTAATTACAAAATAGTCTTTTTGGAATGGACAGACATTTCTGTGTGGACCTGGGCACCAAATGGGCTCCTTGGTATTACATTATCTAGTCAAATCTCCAAATTGACTTACCAGTCACTCCTGCGAGCTCTCCCTCTGCCCCAGGTCCAATGGGACTCAAAAAATAAGAAGACAAACCAGAAGACTGACTCCCTGAGATGTCTGAACCAGACTTTCAGCTGCTTGTCATTGGGGATCCCAAAGTGTGACAGACTCTGGGACGAACAGCTAATCTGTGAAAAGTGATGGGCATCCTAGGTCATTGAGAGAAGACTTTGACTTCCTTAACCTCCCAAAAGAAACTAGTGAGTCCCCTCTCCTTCCCTGAAGAAGATTGGTCATGTCAGCTTGCTGGGATTTAGAGAGAGCAATCCTTTCCGGGATGGGGGGACTTTCAACCTCATGTTCAGCTGGGGCACAGGCTGCCTCCTGATCCCTAAAGGGACCACTGAAAGGGTTCTCTTGGTAGGCCAGCAGAGGTCTGGGGGCTTCTCTCACCCAACATTTTGCCTGGAATATTTGAATATTCTAAAATAGTCTGGATTGTCCATGGGAGAGACACCTACAGATACCTTCGAGGAAGTCAGCGGGGCTCCTGGCAGGTGCCCTCCTTGGCCAGAATGATTGAATGGAGTATTGATCTCAACTGGGCCTGCCTCCTGCCTGGATGGGCTCAGGGGTCAGTCTCAAAGGCTTTCTTAGCACAAAACTCCCTCACAAGCTTTTTCTCTGGGTCTTTTCTCTGAGTTAGAGAGCTGGGTCTAATCTTTAAAGAATGATCTAATTACAACGGAGTCAACCAAGTGCTGCAGTGTGTTAGTGTGTGTGTGTGTGTGTGTGTGTGTGTGTGTGTGTGTGTATACTGTATCCACTCTCAGATATGTGCTATGTTTTCAGAGTTAAGTGACTTGCCCAGGGTCACACAACTATTAAGAAAAAAGAAAAACCTTCAGAAAGGCCTCAAAAAATCACTGAAGATTGGCCCAGTCCTTGCAGAACCTTCTTTTTAAGGCAAGTATTCAGGCTGGCTGGGCTTCCTGCTCCTAATTCTCTACCACACCACCTTCACCACTGTCCTCCTCCATCCCTCCCTCATCACCCCAGCCCTCTGTCTCTAGACTTGGGGCATGCTCCCTGGCTGCCCCTCAACCTTGGAGAGCTCTCCCCCTCCCTGCCTCCGACCTGGCTTCCTTCACGTCTCAGCTAAAATCCTGCTTCACACAAGAAGCCTCCCCTCCATGTCAGAGCCTTCCTTTGCTGATGACCTCCATGTCATTTGCATGAACATGTTTGCATGTTGTCTCCCTAGCCAGAACAGGAGCTTCTTAGGGGCAGGGATTGGTATCCCTAGTGCTTGCCATAGTGCTTGACACATAGTAGGCCCTTAACAAATATTAAGTGGTTGGCCACTCAGCCAGCTATAGGGGCCAGCATGGGAGCCAAGCTCCAAATATCATTCATCCATAAAAGTCAAGATATGCCAGCCCCAATGCCAATCCCAGACCACCAGACCATCTGCTGTACCTGAAGAGCCTCGGATGGCCAACTCCATGGTTCTGGGACCCTCTGCCAAACCTTGGTCATTTTTTTGGGAGCATCACTATGGACCTTTCTTGATGTGGCAGGAAATTTACATCAAGAGAGAAATTGACTTTTCTTGTCTGGGTAGAGAGAGTTGGCATCCTTCAGAAGGGAAAGTCTGACCTCTTCTGGGAGACACCAGGCAGTGATCAAGGCCCCAGATTGAAATATGAAGATATTTTTCTCCATGTTGCCTTCTATGGCAACAAAGAGGGCTAGGATGATGCAACAGAGTATCTTCAGACCCTGTACTTCCTGAAGTCGGCTCCCCTTGTTTTGAGGCTCTTTGGGCCCCACTGCAGGAGATGAGGCAGCTTCCATCAGGGTACAAAATCAAGTCTTTGGTCAGTTAATGATCCTCTCTGCCAATGGCTGATATTTTTCAAGTAAAACTCTGGGAAATGTGATTTTTTTCAGCGACTCTCCTGTAATGCTAGGATTATTCTACATGGTCTCACAGACATAGAAAAAGAAAATCCCTACTCAGTATTCCTGGCAAGTCCATGTTTTCTGATAGAAATGCATCTCATAATGTTCCCCAGAAATACTACCTCTCCAAACTCTCAGAGGCCTCGGGCATGCAAAGCCAAGTCAAACATTATCTCTAACTCAGGGCAGACTTGATGGCATCACACATTTTGCCTCCATCCTGGTTTCTGATGGTGATACAAAGAGACTGACTGAGAGTACACATTGTCACTGTGGCTGTTGTTATTAAGAGCTTGTTAGTATTGAAATTCTGCCTCTGACATACCCTAGCTCTCTCCTAGGCAGCAAGATTAATCATCCGACACTGATCAAATGTGTGACCCTGAGCAAGTCACTTGACCTTTGCCTCAGTTTCCTTAATTGTAAAATGGGGGTAATAATAGCAACTACTTTTCAGGATTGTTACAAGGATCAAAGGAAGATTGGACCAGACAGTACAAGACTCAGTGCTAAACAGAGGGTTTCACTTTGGATCCTACAGGTAAAAGGGAGCCTGTGTAATTTGTTAAGCAAGGAAGTGACATGTACAGTCCCAGGCTTCAAGAACAATTGCTTCAGCAGCTACTTCATGACTATTTCAATAGAATTGGTTTCTTTTGCGATTCTATGTATTTTATTTTATTCATTGAAAAAGATGATTCTGAGAAGGAGTCCTTGGCCTGATAAAGAAGTCTGGGCCATTGGTCTAGACCAGAATTCAACCCTTGCACTTGGGAGAAACCTTTCTGACTTGGCTGCCCAAACTCACCCCACAGATACATCCCCATGTGCCTGGGCCCTGCCCCCCAGACCTCAGGACCAGCATCAGGCATGGGCTTAAGCCTCCTCTAGGAAGGTCAATCTGGTCATGGACATTCATTCTGGGCCTGCAGGAGAATGAGTCACCCCTCTCTAGCAACAGGGTCCCAGGGTTCCAGAATCCCCAAGGGAACCCTAGACGTAGGCTCTGTGGACCTGCCAGGCTGCCTAAGGGCAGGCCACCCTCCCATCAGCTTCAAACTGAGGCAATGAAAGCCCTGACAAGTAAAATTTAAGGAGTGTGGCAGC
This sequence comes from Bettongia penicillata ogilbyi, assembly GCA_023548195.1. Taxonomy (NCBI): domain Eukaryota; kingdom Metazoa; phylum Chordata; class Mammalia; order Diprotodontia; family Potoroidae; genus Bettongia; species Bettongia penicillata. The sequence continues at coordinate 7,061,649 of JAJHZJ010000324.1, forward strand.
ATTTGACATACAAATGATTCTCTTGCATTTTCCATCTTAAAAATTCTTTATTGAGACTGTAAAATCTGTAACGGAGGTTGTAAATTAGTTGTACTTAGTGATTACACAGACTTAACTAAGGACCTTGACTCTTACCTTCTCCCCACACGCCACATCCTGCCATCGTGCCATCTAGCTGCCACCACCTCATGCTTCCCTTCAGACCAGGGGAGCCAGTGCGAATCAACTCATCCTTGTGAGAATCTTCGTGAAGAAGGGTCAGACTGGGCCACAGAGACAAGTAGCTCTCCAGCACGGACAAGCGCTGAAGCCAGCTGCCTGAGGAGACCACCACTTTCCACTCCGCCTGGAGGTAGCCTGTGGAATCAGGGTGAAGCAATGTTTTCTCTTTGGGAGATTAGCCCTCTTCACCCTACTTCACAGAGCCATATGGGGCTTAAATAAATTACAATAGAATCAACTATGATGGCTATGTGATTAAAAAACCACATTTATAGAGCAATTTAAGGTTTACAAAGTGCTTTACAAAGATCTGCTCCTCACAACAGGTGCTATTATTAACATTTTCTCTATTTTACTGATGGAGAAACTGAGGCAGGCATAAGTATAATGACTTGCCCAAGGTTATATAGCAAACATCTGAGGCCAGATTTGCACTCAGGTTTTCCTGATTTGAGAGTCAGAGTTCTATCTCCTGTAGCTGAAGCCTAGACCTGAAGGGCTGGTTCAGAGGATTTGGAGGTTGGCATTTCTAGGTGTCTTTTTCTTTCATTATTAGGCTGATCCTCTTGTGGAGAAAAGGTGTGGGGGATTTTCTTGTGTGCCTGCTCATGTCATTGAGCTCAGGGTGTACTCTGCATTACTATAGGGTTCTCTGTAATACTTCTGTAGCTTGGAGTCAAATGCATTCCTACCTGAATATCATACTCTGAAGGGATCCCAGGGGCCATCTCCTTCAACCCAGAACCGTGCAGGCACCTGTTTTATAGACTTGCTAAGTCACCATCCATCCTCCTTTTGAAGACCTTGGAAGAAGGAAACTTCTCTGCTGGACACTTGGCTCCTAAGTACCACCTGCTGCACTCGAACCTAGACGTACGGGCTCCATTCCACCACATTGACTCTTATATCAATAAATTCTGTCATCTACAGACTGTGGGAAGCTAGGAAGAAGCAGTGTTGGCCTACATATATGTGTATATATGTATACATATATATACATATATATTTATATACACACACGTAGACCCTGCACACTACCCTATATGTAGACATGTGTGTATAATAATAATAGTTGACATTTATATACTGCTCTGAGGTTTCCAAAGCACCTGCTATATATCAACTCATTTTATGTATGAATATATACAAAAATATGTATAGATATACATCTCTCTATATACATATATCTACAGTTACATCTATGTAGATATGTATATGTCCATATCTATCTATAGATAGCTACAATCTCTGTCTGTCTCTGTCTCCTTCTCATTACTGGAACATTTCTCACTAGATAAGTTAATGAATCTGAAGTCTTTCATTGTGTCTGAGGGACCACTTAGAAGAAAGAGGGAGGTATCCTTTACCCCAGGTAGTTAGGTGCTCAGGGGAGGCCCTATTCTCTAAGCAGACAGGAATGATTACGGACAATGATCTATTCTCTTCCTTATGTGATCTTATGCCTCAGATAATCCTTGGGAGATAGATCATTATCTATCCCCACTTTTCCATTCCAGAAACTGAGACACAGACAAGTGAAATGACTTCCTTGCCCAACGTCATTCTGTTACAAAGTGTTAGAGCTGAGATTCAACCCAAGCTTGGTCCCAGTCCCCTGCCCCAGCTCCCAATCATGGGTCCTTCAGGCTCTCTGGGCCAGAGCAGGACTCCTGAGTCTCTGGCAGCTCCACTAGCCAGGAGATGGAGATTGAGGAGCTGGAGATAGGCTGTGGTAGACAAGCCTGGAGCCCCCATAACTGAGACCAGCTGGAGGCCTGTGTGCCCAGCACTCTGAAGTGCTGCTGCTGATTTAATGTTCCCACCTATCTGTCCCAGTGTTTTCTAATTCTCTTCCTCTTTAACAAACACAGAACAAAATTGACTTTTCACAACATGCTCTTTTTGGAAACTGAGGTGTACAATGTCAATGTCTCAGAGTATCTCCAAAAGTGGGGGCTTCAGCTGATGGCTGCCATTCAGAGATGTTCTGGCCTTACAGATCCCACTTACCCATTTGAAAACTGAAGCTGCTCTTGCAAGATGAGTAAAATTTGGATGTTTAATATAATAACTTGAGACAAAGTCAACAGCCAAATGAAGGTTCTGACATCAGAAATGGATCCCCATTGGGACAGGCAGGCCTCCATGTTTCCCCCACCCCAGAGCCAATAAGGCGCAGCACCATGCAGATGAGAGCAGCAATTAAATTCTGCCTAATTGCAAAATTGATCACCAAAATAGCTTTGTCTCTTCAGAGCACCCATCAAAAATGTTTGTTTACAGAGACACTGGGCTCCTAATTATTTCTTGACACCCTGGAACTGCACTCATTCATTTCAGGCACTCTCCTTGACAGCCGCAAAATGTATGCTTGTCGGCATCACTTGCCAAGTAGCAATTTCTTTCTGTTAGACCGCTGACCCCTCTCCTCTCCGAGTGACAGAGATCAGACATTTCTTCATTGCTGGCAACCCAAGGCTCAAACGACCTAATCCACTTTTTGTGGTAATAGCATCAACTAATGAACCCTTGCTCATTGGCCCATGTTTCCATATAATTGGGGTGGGGGTGATTGTACATCACATAGAGTCTTTGGCAGCTCATCATGATGGAGATGGGGGGGTGAGAAACCCCATAGAGGCTCTAGAGAGACAGACAAGAAGGCAGTCATGAATTTCAGGCTCCCTTTGCCTCCACCCAGCCTGCTTCCATCAGTCTATTAAGGGGTCTTAAGGAGTTCCCTTCAGTGTAGACAACCTCCTGGCCACTACTGGATCTGCCAGCAAATGTCCTGTGGTAAATATCATTGGCACTGGTAAACCACTCTATCTCCACTGCCTAATTTGACCCTCACAGAGACCCTGTGAGGGAAGTACTCTAGCTATGATTATCCCCATTTTATGAATCAAGATACTGAGGTTTAAAGAGGTTGTATTACTTAGGATCACTAGGGCTAGAAGAGCCCACTGTACTCATTTTACAGATGAGGAAATTAAAGAGGTTACATGACTTGCCCAGGGTAGTACAACTAAAGTATTGAACCTCAGTCTGCCTGACTCCAAGTCCAGTGCCCTGAGCACTACTCCATCCTACCATTCAATATAGGCTAGACTAGAGGACTTTCAGGGTCATTGAACACAACCCCTTCATTTCACAAATAAGGAAACTGGGGTTGAATAAACCACTTTTCCCAAGATCATACACTTAGTGTCAAGGGTTGGATTCAAATTAAGGTCTCTCTTGACTCCAAGTTCAGAGTTCTTTCCACTATGCCATACTTCACCAAAAATGAAGAAAGTAGAGAAAAAGGGAGAAAGGTCAATTATTTTCTATTGGCTTAGAAATCCTACCAAATTTTTTACTTATATAGATCCAAGCCTGAATCTACAGAAAGAAAAAGGGAGACTGAGAAGGGCAGGAATGACAAGCACATCCCATCCCACAATATTCACAGCTTAAGAGCTGGAAAGAATCTCGAAAGATATCAAGTCTGGCCCACCCATTTTACAGATGAGGAAACTAAAGACTAAGGTACTAAAGTAACTTGCCAAGGTCACACAAGTAGTAGACCCGGGGTGTGAAACCAGGTCTTCCAATGCCACAGCCTGTCTCTCAACATGAAACCATCTAGGCACTTTTCTATCCACAATGCCTGATCACTCACAACGAATTCAACAATCGTGTGCTTGGAGATCACTGAAGGCATGCTGCTAGTTCAAGGTATAACAATATTTATGTGCCCAGTTCTCCTAACATAGGAAAGCCCCCATAGGTAAAGTCCTATAATTGCATGGGGCAAAAGGAGCATGAGGACCCTCCAGCACCATCTTGTTTTTCCTATAATAACCTCTAGATAAAAATTTACACTCTAGCATGAGAGAATTCTCAGTTACTCTCTGATATCACAGCCAGAACTGAGAAAGGGTAGGTAACTGGAGCTTAGCCCTGGGATGCCAAAATTTAGAAAAGGCTCATAATATTTTCAGTTCTTCAGCAGTATGGAAACAATTGAACTTAATTCTTAGTTAGCAAGGATAATTAATGAAAATAGGAGACTACAGGGGGCTTTCTTTCTCCTTTAAGTGGCCACAGGTGAGCTCTCCCTGACCCCAGCCCTGTCTTGCCTCAGTCACGATGCAGTGATGTTAGAGTGCCCCAGGATCTTTTAAATGAGGTCATGTTTCATAATACACTTTGGGTCATTTGCTCCAGGTGGAAAGGATCATGATCCTATGTGATATTGATATAAGCCCTAGGGAAAGCACAATGCTTCACCCAGAACTCCAGATGAGGGGAGGGAGGGAGCTGAACATGAGGGAGTCATAAGTCCGCTAGTCCATCACTTTCTGATGTTTTGGTGCCCTAAGTTGGACTTTACTGACAGAAAGGCCACTCAGTTTCCATCCATTCAGTTCATGATTTCTCAACGCAGATATCGGTGAGGAGAGAGAGAGAGAGAATGATGGTGAAATAGTACATGGAGCCAGCTGGATTAGTCCCTGGACTGGAAGTTAGAAGGATTTGGGTTCAAATTCAGCCTCAGATACTTAATAATAGCTAGTAGACACCACTTACATAGCATTTTAAGGTATGTAAGTTGCTTAACAAATATCTTATTTTATCCTCACAACAACCCTGTGAGGTAGGTATTATTACCATCACCATTTTGGAAAGGAGAAAACTGAATCAGACAAAGTTTAAATGACTTGCCAGGGTCAAGCTAGAAAGTGTCTAGATTGGATGTGAATTCAGGTCTTTCTGATTCTAAATCTAGGACTTGATCATCTATCCACTGTGACACTTGGCTCTATGACCCTGAACAAAACACTTAATTGCCCTGTGACTCAGTTTGCTCCTTTGTAAAATGAGAGGGTGCATTCGGTGGCCTCCAAGGTCCTTTCTGGTTCTAAATCTGTGATTCTATGGGGTGAACTCTGAGAGGTGCAGGGCTGATGGCTCCTTCCCATCATCTGGTGGTGCTATCTGTGATAGCATAACTTTGGCTTGTCCTAATGGATGGCACCTCATTGCCCAGTCTGGCCCCAGGTGGGGGCTTCTTCTTCCTGGCCTCTGCTTCCATTGAAAGCCAAGCTATTACACCAGCTTTTGGAGATGGTCTCTGAGAAGCATCTGTGTCCCTGAGGCTCAGTTTTCTTTCTCCCGCATGCCAAGGGATGTCCTTCCATAATCAGAATTATACTTTTCATGCTCCTGGGGAGGTAACCCTCAGACCTTCTGGTTGAAATGGAGGAGGTACAGTACACACAGCTGTTAGGGGAAGCCCTGATGGAAAGGCATCTTTGACAAAATGACAAGACTCTCTGAGGAGATAGCCATGGTACAAGGAGCCTGAATAGCCACCCTGGTTCTGGGTAAGGATTTCACTCTCCATAGATAGTCTTGCTTGCTTTTTGGAGTGATAGATACTTGAGTGATCATTTCTTCATTGGGCACCAGAATGAAGCAATGGGGCATCCCAGGAGAGAGAACTGGAAGGAATCCTCTGATACGACACTTTGATTTTGCAGAAAGGTAAACTGAGACCCAGGGAGGGGAAGGAAATGGGACAAGGTCCCACAGAGAGCCAGGGTCAGAATTCAACCACAGGTCTTGTGACTCCTGATTCACTGTATCATGACTGCTCATGAAAAATGCACACAAGAGAGCAATGGAATGACAGCAAGAGTCAGCCAAAGGACCTGTATTCAAATCCTGGCTGCCAGTTATGACTCAAGCAACTTTGGTTAAAGGACATGGATAGCCTGGGCCTCAGTTTCCTCCTCTATAAAACAAGGAAGTTCATTGAGCTGACCTGTAAATTACCTTGTAGTTATAAATCTAGGAGCCAATGATTCTCTTTGGCATCTACTTGAGGTATTTGTCCCTACCCAGCAATTTCCTCCATTACACCCCTTTGTTTGAGGTCCTCCAATGATGGGGAGCTCACCACCTCCCAAGCTGACCCATTCCATTTTTGCTTTCCTTTGTTAGGAATTTTTTCTCATCATCAAAACTAAACCTGCACCAGTTTACAGAGTACTGAACGTGAACGCAGGAAGGCCTGAGGTCAGATTCAGCCTCAGATATTGAGTAGCTGTGTGACCCTAGGCAACTCAATTTATTTTGCTCTGCCTCAGTCTCTTTGTCTGTAAAATGGGGATAATAATAGCACCTATTTCCCAGGGTTGCTCTGAAAATAAACAACAGAGGGTATAATGAAGATAAACACCCTGTACAGCATCTTGTTAATTCTTAAAGCTATGCATAAATGGTAGCTATGATGATAATGATGATGATAATGTTGGTGGTGGTGGTGATGATGATGATGAACTAAAGGGCCTTCTCCATTGTGGCTTTCTTCCTCCTCATGCTCTCCAACTTTATGTCCATCCTTAATTGTGGCCCCCGGAACTAAACACAGTCCTCCATATGTGACCTGACCAAAGGCAGAGAGGACAGCAGAACCATCATCCTCTACCCATTATCATCCTTTATCAGCACTCTTCACAAACTGTTTCCTCCAGATCCTTGGAGACTACATCAGGTATAATGTAGTCTGACAAGGGCAGGGGTCCCCTGTCTCAGCCCGGGATCACGGCATTGGTCATAGCTAAGCCAAGTTCTTCTCAAGCTCACACAGAAGCATCAGCTCCCAAGTAGAATGGAATCATGGAAACCATCTGATCCAATCCTGTCATCTTTACAGATGAGGAAACTCATCCTTACTGCCTCCATGAGAACATGGATCAAGTCTCATCTAAATTTTGTCTCTTTCCTCAAAACTTATCACAAAGTGCTCTGTGTCTAGTACAGCACTTAATAAACATTGAATAATTGAAGGTGCCATCTTTATTGAACTATAAGGTATTCAAATGCTTTATGTACACTATTAATTAATCAAAAAGTATTTATTGAGCACCTACCATGTTCCAGGCATGTGCTAAGTGTTGGAAATACAGAGAGGAAAAATTAATCCCTGCCCTCAGAGATTATGCTTTAGTGGAAAAGACTTGTAAATAATTAGGCACATATAAATTAGAGACATATAAATAATTAGGCCAAACACCCACAGAGTGGACCCAAGTCACTGGCAGCTGGGAAGGCAGAGACCATACAAGACCATATATAGGCAGATTCTCATCTGAACTTTACAAATTGCCTTGTGAGACAGGTACACATGAAAGCAGATGGTACTTAAGTGACTTGCCCAGGATCACACAGCAAGTAAGCATCAGAGGTAGGATCCGAACACAGATCTCCCTCACACTGAGTCTAACATTATGGCCACTGGGCTGAATGTATAAAGTGCCTGATTTTGGGTCTTTCTGTCTTTCCTCAGTATCTTCCACAAGGTTGATCCATGTTGATTGGATAGGAGATAACCAAATTCCTTCAGCATTCCCTGACTAGTGAGTTGAGTCTAGGCTACGTCTCCCAACCCTACAGCCCTGATGTTCAAGAGTCTTCTTCTGATTTGAGACAGACCCCCTTCTCCCATGCCTCCCAAATTCACAGGCCAAAGCTTGTCTTGAGGCTCCCATGACCCCTCCTGCCTATATCCTCTACCTTTCCTTTCCTTTCCTTCCCTTTCCTCTCCTCTCCTCTCTTCTTTTTTTTTCATTTTAGGGATCCTACTGACCTCTGTGTCCCTTTTCATCTCCCAAGCACTCTACCTGGTAAGTATTACTAAGGCTGAGAATAGAGAAGGAAGAAAGAGATTTTCTGCCCTGCCAGCTCCCTGGGGCTATCCTCAATTACTGCAGTTCAGCCTTCATTCCCAGAGGCTTTGGACTCCAAGTGCCGGGTCCCCAGTCATAATTTCAGTGAACATAAAAGCAATCATTGCTGCTCCTATGGCAGTTATGCTCCACAAAACACTCCCTTCATTGAAACTTTGAAACGCAAGCAGACCTAGTATTACCATACCCATTTGACAGATGAGGAAACTGAGACTCAGGTTTCTTTCAAGATCACCAGGATTGCAAGTGCCAGGGTTAGGACTAGAAGCCATATCCAGGTGTCCTGATTCTGAATCTGAGACCTCAGAGGTGGGAACTTGGAGAAAATAGGAACAAGGAAGTGACTTGAAAATATACTTCCTTCCTTTTAGAGGTGAGGAAACTGAAGCCCAGAGAGATTACATGAATCATCCCCCAGATAGTAAGGGAGAGAGTCTAGATTTAGACCCTGGGTTTCTGACACCAAAGTCTTTTCTAGCACTAAAATCTTAGGAATATATTTTTCTTGCCTCAAACTCAATTTCTGTGTGTAGGCGTAGCATAGGGATAGGGGCTGCACCTGTGATTTAATTGGCATTCGGGACACTTAGTTAAAAAAATCCTCTTATCAAAATGAGATGGCAACTTAGCTTCAACCCAGTCTTAGAGAATTGTCTGGGGGATCCGGAAGAGGTTTTCACTTGGCCAAGGTGGTGAGGCAGCCAACCTGGTGGACCCAGATATTCTTAATGGCAAGGCCAGGTTGGAGGATGGTCCTGTGTATCAAAAAGTCCAAGAGATAGAGTTTCTGTCTACTTAATATGAGGAAACAAAAGAGAGGGCCTTTGGGTCCTGTATGTAACATGGATGACCAGTATAATAAGAAAATAATCATTTGTTCTCACCATCAGACTGAAGAAATGCCTATTCCATGGAGGTCTCCATCCTCATCTTGGAGGGACTCAGCCTAGGACAGTCATGAATCTTCCCCACCTATTTCATACCCAGGTAAGATATTCTTAGCACCAAGTGACCAAGAAACCAGACCTTAATAACTTCCTAATGCCCCTCTCTTTGGTTGCTGTGGCAGAAGTCTCTTAGGGAAGCCCAGGGAAACCTACCTTTCAGAATCACTCCTGGATTGAGTTAGGGTCCTGGGGACCCTGTCCAGGTCTGAGATTTATGTAATTCAGGTGATTAAAAAAAGGCAAAAGGTCATCCCTGCCTTCAAAGAGCTCATAGTCTGATGGAGGAGACAACATACAGACAAATATATACAAAACAAGCCTCTATCTAGGATAAATAAGAGATAATTAACAGAGGGAAGTCATTGGAATTAAGAGGAATTGGGGAAGGCTTCCTGTAGAAGGTGGGGTTTTAGTTGGCGCTTAAAGGAAGCCAGGGAGGTTAGTAGTCAGAGCAGAGGAGGGAGGGCAAAGAAAGCCTTCCAATCCTGGGAGCCAGTCCTGAGATGAGGGATGGAAAGGCTTGTTTGTGGAACAGCTAGGGGACCAGCATCACTGGATCAAAGAGCGTGTGCCAAGGAATAAGGTGTAAGAAGACTGGAAAGGTAGGAGGGGGCCAAGTAAGGAGGGGCTTTTGATAACAGAGTGCTTTGCTGTCCCTTATTCTGATTTCCCCAATGTTTCTCGGTGTTATCATATGTGTGCTAGTCTGTACAAACAGCAGATTTCTGGTGAGACATGAGACTAGTTGACCTTGGTGATTCAAGTTACACATGCAGAAGACTGGCACACTTTCTGGGTCTTCTGGGAGTGCTTATTTTCAGTTTCAAGGAAAATAGAGTCTATATTCACTTAGAGATCCTTAGTTTCTCTACATGACTATAATAAAATTGTTATTATGTGGCATATGATAATATATAATATAATATAATTATATAATAATTATCATCATTATTATTATAGACCCGTGGAGTTCTGGAGACCTATTCTCAGCACCTTCAAAAAGGGGGTGGTAGTGCTGTTGTCCTCCCCGTGTCTAAACATGAGGAAGGAGAAGTTGGTAGGGGCTCCCATGGCATCATAGCAAGAACATTGCATTGGGATGTGGGAGCCCTGTCCATCCCTGCTCTGCCACCAACACTCTGGGATAACTGGCTCAGGACCCCCTTCTCAGCCACAGTTTAAGAATTTTTAAGGGGGGATGATAGCCACAGCCCCATTGCTTCACCCCATGGGAGGGTTTGGTTTCCTGGATCAATACATGGGAAAGTGTTTTGTTTGTCTATTGCCCAGTGTAAGAATCATCGAGTCATTATTTACTGGCTATTTGCTGAAAAAAAAAAAAGCCTAACAAGTTCTTGTTGGCTGTTAGACCCCTTCTGCTCTCTCCCTTCTCTGTATTGTTCTAAGTTTTGTGGTTTCTCAGGGTTTTTAAACATCCTTGTTCTCCCTTTTCTGAGTCTGCTTCCTTCTCTTTGCATCACTTCACATAAGCCTGCCCGTATTTCTTTTTATGCCTCATATTCATCACTTCTAATGGGGTAATAATATTCTGTTACAGTCCTAGACCACAATTTATCGTTTCATGTACAATCATTTTTTCTTTGTCTTTGTATTTCCCTGTTGGTTTTTGTTGACAGTCTCTGGGTTCAGAATAAGAGAGGAGGAGAAAAAGGATCAATGACAAGATTTGTTGTCATTGCACACTTAGAACAGGCTGAGACTATGGAGAACTTCCCTCTCAATCCCCTCATTTGACAGAGAAGATGCTTGAAGCCCTTCAAGGCTTCAAGGGTCCCATGTGCCAGATCACCCAGATAGAATGGGGCCACGGTAGGGCTCAATCCCAGATCTTCTGCCTCCAATGACAGATCTCTTACCTCTCACATCACTCATGAGAGCCTACATCATCTACTGAATTCCTGGCTTGGAAGCTTGGGATGACCACTATGGTCTTGGGAGCTATCTGAGCCCCTCACAGACTGTATATCCTTGGAAAAGTGACTCTCTGTCTCATGTCATGGGCTCAGGACCTTAAAGCTGGACAGGACCTCTGAGGTCTCTTGTCCAATCTGTGCCTGAACACATCCTTCTTGCTACATCACCAACAAAACACCATCCAACTTCTGTTGGAAGACCTTACATGAGAGGGAACCCAATACCCAGTATATACCTTGGGTCAACTTTAAATATAGGAGAGTTTTTTTACATCAAGCTGAAATCTATCCTTTCATAAATTCTACCCATAAACCTCAGGGGCCACACTGAGCAAGCCAAACCTCTCTTGTCCTTGACGACCCTTTGATTATTCCATTGGGGAAGTTACCATGGCTTTAACTGCCAAATTTTCTATCTTATAATAACACATTTGCTATATAAATGGAAGTACATTAAAATCTGACAAAGGAAGTCTGATATCTGTCATACAAAATTTCACCAAATGCCCTGTCCAGACAAACACAAAGGGGGATGCTGGCCTACCCCTTAAGCAGCAGAAACCCTGAGCTCTTATTCCTCCTGGACTGAAATCTCCCTGAAAATAAGATGTCGCTGATTCCTGGAGGCCTGGGCTCGGACTTTTAGAATGCATTTTTCCTCCAGGTTCTAGTGAGACATTAACATAAATCCAATATAAATGAGCGGGAGCGCTAGGTCTAGAATCAGGAAGACTTGAGTTCAAATCCAATCTCAGACACATACTAGTTGTGTGACTCTGAGCAAGTCACTTCGCCCTGTTTACCTCTGTTTCCTCATCTATAACATGAGTTGGAAAAGGAAATGCAAACCACTCTAGCATCTCTGCCAAGAAAACCCCAAATGGAGTCATGAGGAGTCAGCTGAAACTAAATAAGAATAATAAAATATATCTTCTCTCTGAGCTTAGTTTTCCCCTCTATAAAATGAAGACTTGAACCAGACCAACCCAAAGGTCCCTGGCAACTCTTGATGGTCTAAGAATCTGTGATTAACATTTGCTCCCTTTAGGAGCTGAGGGCTAGAATCATCAGGTCCCTGAGACCTCAGCTTGCTTTTCTGACAATGACAAATGGAGGGCCATTATGTCCCGGGTTTGCAAAATAAGCTCAAGCTGCCATTTCTCTGCAGAAAAGTCCAAGAGCAAAAGAATGTGGAGGAAGTTAGCTTCCCTTAGGTGAATTCTCAGGCATTGATCAGTGAAGGAATTGACCTGGGGAAAGGCCAGACCACCTGAGGAGCCAAAGGAAACCAGTTTGGTGGGTTTCCACAGGCCTATAAGGTGCCATCATGGGGCCCTGGGAACAGAGGAGCCAAGTGAGCTTGTATAGATTCTGAAATGAACACTTTCCTTGACCCTCAGCAGAGAGGTATCTGACTGAGGCGGGACCTCAGAACATGGAGGGCACCAATGAGCAGCTTCTCCTTAAACACTCTTAATGACTTTCCTCTAAGGCTGCTCATCTGCCGTATTTAATTGGGTCAAGGGAAGAACCGACAGTTCCTAATGGGAACCAGACATTGTCCCAAAGGGTAGCAGTAACGGACTGATAGGACCTCTACAGGTTCACAGTCTACCCTGGAGTGCCAGGCTGGAGGGATGAAGGTGTTGGGCAGGCTCCTTGCTCATGGAGAATATCCAGCTGCTGGGCCCATTATAACATATGTACCCACACTGGCAGGCAGTGCCTGGGTCCTAGCTAAATGTTATGTCTCCTGGGGCTTAGCATAGTGCTCTCTCCACCTAATAATGCATGCTTGTTCAACAAAGCACACAGTTTTGGTTGTCGTTTAGCATAACCCTGATCTGGAAAAAGAATCCTCTGTAGAACACATATGATGGATGAACATCCAGCTTCTCCCCAAGATCTCTCATGAGAGGGGACCCGTCACCTCTGAAGCCCACTCCACTTTGGGGTCATGCCAATCCTTAGATGTTCTGGTTATACAGAGCTCAACTTTGGTTTCTGTCACTTCTACTCATTCACTTCTGGTTCTGCTCTCTGAGGTTAAAGAGAATAAGGAAATCATTCCTCTGTGTGCTGACTGTAAAAGACCTGAAAATAGATGCTCTGTCTTCTGTTTTCCAACATCCCTTCAGTATACCCTCAAGTGGACCCAAAGCCCTTCCTTGCTCCGGCTCTTAGCAGGCATTTAACAAATGCTGATCGACCACTAGATAGATTAACCAGTTCTACTCTCATTGTTCTCCACCTTACCTGGACCTTTCCTAAATAGTGGTTCCCCTATATTCCAGTATTACAGAGAGAATGAACAAATGAATGTATAACGAACCAACATCTGAATGAATAGTGGAGCTACCCAGGGAGCTCTAACTATTTACATGTTCCTGTGAACTCATAGATTTGGGATCTCTCTCCGGTGATGCCTGTCCTTCCACGTACAGTCTTTGGCCCTGCCCTCCAGTAAGTTCCCCACCAGGGATCCACTCAAAAAGCACTGAAGGCCTTTCTCAATTTCTCCTGGCCTCAGGCAGGCACCACCTCTGTCCTCTGACCAGCCTTTATTCTTGTCAGCCCATCTTTTCTTCCAACTGTAAAATTCCTTGACTTTTGAAAAATAATGACAAGAGCCAGTGCTTCATAGCATTCTCAGGTGTGCAGAGCTCTTCATGAAACATGAGTTTCCTCATTTTATCCTCCCAACAACCATGATAGGTAGGTGCTGTTCTAATTCCCATTTTACCGGTGAGGAAACTGAAGCTAAGTGGTGTTAAGTGACTTGCCCAAGATAACCCACAGCTAGTGTTTGAGGTCAAATTTGAACTCGATCTTACTGACTTCAAGTCTGGTGATCTATTCACCATGCCATTTAGTGGCCAGAACTGTTCCTCCAAGTTCCTTATTACACATAGGTAATACATCTTCACACATGCCATAGCCCTCTCCACTTACTGCCCTCTGTGTAATCCTTGTTCTTAGTCCTTCAGAGGCAACTGTGTATCAGTACAATGAGAAATAGTGACTCCACTAAAATGTTATTGTCAACTGTCTGATCCAGATATACAATCTAATGAACATACTCTGTAGGGTCCCCATCCAAGTTCAAGTTAAAATTGGGATAATTCATTCACCTTTTCTGTATGGATGGTTAACCCACCATTACAGATGGAGGGATTAAAGTTCTCTTCAAGGAGGCTGCACAATATTCTGGGGATTGATGCAATCAACAGGATATCATCATCCAATGGAAACATCTAGATGCCCTCACTTCCCATATCGATTCCTTCTTAAACCTGAGCTCTCCTCCATCCCGCTGGTGAATACTTTTGGTGAACATCTATCTCCACCTTTTTTGTCTCACATGAAGGTAGATATCAGAGGGTCATTAAACCCAATTATTTTGTTATTTCATGTTCCAGGGAATTTGGAATGACTTGGATACACAGGTAGGAGATTCTTTGTCATAAAAGAGCCAGAACTTTTCTCTTCCAAGTCAAGCACTTTTGAATAACAACAAACAGTAAGCACAGGGGGATCTGGTATTCTCTACATCTTTCAGTGGCTTATGAAAAGTCAAGATGTGGTCTATTGTGGAAAATCACTTACAAGACCCTGCTTGTTTCCTGCTCTGACTTCCATTGAGGATGTCCTTAGTTCATACACAGATGACTCTTAGAAAGCTTGTGTAGAGATGTGTAGGTGAATAGAGCAGCAGTTACTGATGTTTAGATATTTTTTTGATCCTAATAAGCCCTAAGATTTTTCTTCCCACCATTAGAGTCTTCCTCCACTTAAGGTTATCTTCTCCGTTGGTCCCTCAATGTTTTCTTTCCCAGCATCCATCCCCTCTACCTGTCCTCGATCCAGTTCTGTTCCCCATCTTTTTTGCCTTTGGTGCCATTTCTACCACCTCAATTAGCACCTCTAGAACTACATTAAGGTCCAAATGGGATGTTTGCACTGTCCTTGTTGGATAAAACAATGTTATAATGATTTGTAAACATCTTTTCCATTTTTCTTTTGTCTGCTGTCTTGTTTCCATTTTCATCCTTGAATGCCTTCAGGATGGCTTTGTGTAACTGGGTACTTTGCCAAGCTTTCTTTCAACTAGTTTTAACCTCCTTTACTTCCCTCTGATTTATGAGATGACACAACTCCCAGTCGTCCATCATGTACCTTCATCAGATTACACAGATGAGTCTATGGTTTAGCTCAGTTTTGTTATTGGCAGCTGTCTCTATCAAAGGAGGGAGATATTTGCTGAGTAAGACATTTTCTCAGTTCTTCTGTTTACCTTGTTATGGCAATTAATGCATATTGAATAAAGTTCTGGATAAAGTTAGTATACTTGGTGTCAGTGTCTTTTCTGCTCTCCAGTTTCCATTCTTAATTTTCAATTAGCTGATTAAATCATCCAGGGCCAAGTTTCAATTATGCGCTGTTTTTTCTGCATTATTAGTCTTTCAGTTTTAAAATTATTTTTTTTTACTACTTTTGATAATAGCCCTGAGGAGTTGATGATGTAATTGTGCCCAGAAAGGTGCCTCACATCAAGTCTTTCCCAGGTTATTAATATCTAATCTATTTTTCTCTTTTCATTCTTCCTACTTAAAGATGCTTTGTTCTTGAGGAGGTTGGAATTCTGAACCAGCTTTTGGAGATAAGCAGCAAACAGATATTGAAAACTTGTAGTTCTCTGCCATTAGCAGAGGCTTACACACACACACACACACACACACACACACACACACACACACACACGCCCGCTAAGGCCTGAGAGCTCCTCATTAGGGATAGCTGCGTGAACTAAAGCATCCACCCTCCTTCATTCATCTTGTGGAGCTGCCTCCCTCTCCCTGCCTCCCCATCAGCCTCCAGATAATTGCTGTTTCCAGATAATAGCAAGCCAGTCTCTTTACTTAGCACCTGTAGGCCAAGGTGACTGACTGGGAGCACGGGCAGCGGATTCCAAAATCTCATCTACATGCACTATTAAAAGACTGTCAGTGATGACAGGAGCTCCAAACATTTCAGCAAGATGGTTAAGGTGGGTGTTGAATTTCCTTTACTCCCATTCAATAAGTGCAAAGAATTCCTTTTCCTTTTGTAGTGTGGTCAGCTACTGGCAGTTCACCCAGTATGGGTAATGACCCCAATACAAAATAGATGGAGAAGTCCAGGCCATAAAAATGTGGCTTGGCTTGTAGAGTGATTGCTCTGCTCATTTAGCTTTTTATGTAATCAGCAAGGCAGCTAAATGGTGAAGTGGATAGAGCACAGGGACAAAGTTAGGAGGGCCTGAGTTCAAATCTGGCCTCAGACACTTACTAGCTCTGTGACCGTGGGCATCACTTATCCCTGCTTGCCTCAATTTCCTCATTTATAAAAATGAGCCAGAGAAGGAAATGGCAAACCACTCCAGTATCTCTGTCAAGAAAACCCCAGATGGGATCACAGAGAGTCATGCATGACTGAAACAGCTGAACATTACCATCTAATTAGCATTCAGGTGAATCAACCTGGGGGTCCCTGATGACTTCCCCCAAGAAGGCAAAGAACTAGGAGCTTTCATGTTGAGAATTTCTCTCCTTTCAGTGGAAGAGTTTCTTCCTTCAGTAGAATGGGAACTCGTTGGGTGTCAGGTCTGCTTAGAATTCTGTCTTTATTTCTAGTGCTGGGTACAACTCTTAGTTCCATTTGCACAGTTACACAATCAGTTCAGGCCCTGCTGGCCTCTCAGAGAAGTGATGGTAGCTGCTCCCCATCCTCCCTTGGCCCACTTTCTTGCCACTCCAGCTGGGCCTCCACACTACTGTCAATATGATCTTCCTGAAGCACAGATCTGTCCAGGGCATTCCTCTGCTCATGTATCTGCAGGGCCTTCATATGACCCAAATATCCAAGCCCCCTTTTCAGCCTCATTGATATTAGTTCCCTTTCTCAACTCTATGACCCAGATCAACTGGCCTTTCTGTCCCTCCCACATGCCCCCCAGCTCCCACATCCAAGCCTTGGCACTGGCACACTCAGTGCCTGGAATGCACTCCTTCCTTGCCTGCCTAGCACAGACTCCTGCTCTTCCTTCAAGGCTCAGCCCAAGTACTACCTTCCATGGTAAACTTTCCTGAGCGAGCCCTTTTGCTGCAAGATGCTCCCAATGTAAATGCTTTGTACTTATTCCCCTCAGTCATATTTTGTAAATGGATTTAAGCAGTAGAGCCTTTAGAATGGGATCTCCTTGAGGAGAGGAGTCCTTTCATTCCGAGCTTCCTCTGCTCAACCCCAACTCAGGTGTCACTTAATCAAAGTGTGTTGCTCAGTCAGATAGATGAGAGCAAAGCCAGAAGGGGAAGCCAGGCCCACTGACTCTGGCTGTGGCAACTCACAGAAATATGTAGGTGATGAACCTTCCCACCTTCTAATTGAAGAGATGAATATGCTTCAGTGTCTTGTGTAAAGGCTGAACATCCAAAATGGAAAAGGTGGGTGTGGAAATTCAACTTTTCCTCTTTCCTTGGGTCTGACTGTGGGAATTATGGAGTCCAGAGAGTGACAAGGAGTCCATTGGAGCCCACCACAGGATGAGAATTGCTTTCTGTTTCTGGAGAGAGAGCAAAAATAGGCCCTGAAATTTCTTCTTTGTCTCCTTTTGCATCTGCTAACATCCATCAAGAAATGCTGATTAAGTTGTCATGCTGAAATTATGTGTTGAGCAGAACCTTGGGCACCAGCCAACAGGATACAGGGGAAGAAAATGAGCCCATTCCCTTTCTGGAGAGTGGGCCTGGAGGAGAGGTGCTGCTGGGGAGATGGGTTCAGATTCTTGACATCTTTGAGTCATCTGTGACAACAGGCAATGAAATGGTGAGTGGCATCCTACAGGCGGGAGGACAGCCCTCAGAGCCGCTGTCTGAGATGAAGCTGGAGAGTACAGGTCCAAGGGCAGGGACCCTTATGCTACTGGGCCATGATTAGAAGGAGAAGATCAGACAGTGTGTTCATGTGAATGTGTGGGCAAGCATATAAGAGCAAATGTGTGTATATGTGTGAGGTTGTACATGTACATGTGGGCAGTAATCATGGCACACCTTGTAAGATGGTCTTGCAGCCCTCAGGATGCATGGATTGCATCTGGTTATTATTACTATGCCTTGGAGAGCTCAAGGTGCTGCTGACCATTTTTTTTATTACAACCTTGGACAAACTATCTGAGACAGTGCAGTAGTGTGAGGGGTGAGGGTCTTAGAGCCAGACAAACCTGGTGTCACATCTGCCTCTGCATTTCCAAGCTGTGTCTCCCTAGGTAAGTCACTTAACTTCTCAGCCTCAATCTCCTCATCTGTAGTATGGGAATAACTAGCCTTGACCTCACAGAGGTGTGGTGATACAGCTAAAGTGCTTGGGGACCCACACAGTGGGTTAGGATCATAGACCTTAGCATCTTTCTGGTCCAACTCTTCCATTTTATAGATGAGGAAAAGGAGACCCTGAGATAGGGATGAAGGCTGGACCATTTCACTAATAGAGGGAACTCCCAACTGGGGAAGCTCCTTCTGCCAGAGCAAGTTGGCACCTTCTTATCTTTTATCTTTGAGAGCTGTCCAAAGTACTGAGAAGTTGAGGTTTGCCCAGGGTAAGATGTAGGCCTAGAACCCAGTCCTCAGCACATCAAGAGCCTCCCCATACCCTGTTGCCTCCTTGCTATGGACAAAGGTTCAGGGTTGAGAATCCTGGTTCTGAAACAAGTGATCTATGTGAACTTGGGGACAGAAACAGGCTGGGGCAGTGGTAAGGGCACTGGCCCTCCAGGTGGAGGACCTGGGCTTAAATCTACCTCTGATACTTATTAGCCATTTGACAAGTCACTGAACCTCCCTGGATTTCAGTTTCCTCAACTGTAAAATGGTTCTGAGGTCCCTTCCTTCCCTACTCCTGCGTTGTGTGTATTTGCATGTGTGCTTTTTCTATTTCTGCTGTGTAGACTTTGATTGTCTCTGTCTCCTGTTAAGAGGAAGCCTTTTGAAAGTAGGGATTGTTTCATTCATTGCATTTCCATCCCCAGAAGCTAGCCTAGTACCTGGCACATACAGATGCTTCACAAACATTTGATTGATTAAATGAGTCTAAAAGTCACTTCCCAGGACTGGACCCCAGTTTCTGTCTCCTTAACAATGAGGGGGTTAAACTAAATGGCTTCTGAGGTCCCTTACAATTGACCTTGATGCATCACTTTAGAGATTGCGGATGACATTGCGTATGTTATCTTATTTGAGCCTTCCAGGGATCTAGTGATGTAGATATTGTCCCCTTTTTATGGAGGAGGAAAATTGAGGCTCAGAGACCACAAGGGGGAAAAGGTTCATGGTTACATGGCTAGAAAGTGTCTGAGGTGAGATTTGAACCCATGCCTTCCTAACGCAAACTCTAACAGTCTCTCTACTGTGCCATGTTTCTTGTCCCAAGGTTCTCATATATTTCTCTAATTTTCACAGTTCTACTACCCGGACAACTCTTTAAGACTACAAGCCGCAGAACAGGTGATGAGCTGCATTGGTGGAGTTACCTCCTCTGGAAATTCCCCAGACTAAGAAAATCACAGGTCCAGGCCCAATGCTTATCAGTATCACTGTCTCAGTCTTCTGACATCTATCACATGCTCAATAACAGATCCTAATGCTGTGAATAAGTGTCTACCTCTCTTGGCTCTTAATGGGAAGATCAGTGGATCTTCAAGAGATTGGAAACCAGTTATGACTGCCAAGTACTGAAGGGAAAGATGCCATTTTCATTTTTCCAACTGCTAGGCAAATGCCTGAATTTCTGTTCAAAACCAAAATGGGGCAGACCCAGAAATATCCAGAGGGGATATGGAGTGATGATAGAGATTGTTATCATTGAAAATGGCTAGCATGGGGAATTGGAAATAGAAGCCTTAATGGCAGGGCCGCCCTTTGTGTTTGCTGCAGACAAATGAAGATGGATGAGGCTGAAGGGGCAGGTTCTCTCTTGTGTTGATTTAAGGAGTGGGGATGTGGCCATTGATGTGTCAGGTAGGTAAATCGCCAGGAACATTACTCTGTCATGATGTCAAAGGGATTCACTGCTCCTGAAATCCATCAACTAGTAACCTCTCAAGCTCCACAGTCCATCAACCTTCCGGCCTGGAAGTATTGAGTGGTTCAACTTTTAAGCTGACTTTCTTTTCTAAGTTCTACAATATAAATATAAGTTCACTTCTCAGAGGAATAAACTAGAATACTTTGGTTGAGCCCACCCAAGATTTGAACTTAGGCTTGGTGGAGATGCCAACACTTGGGGTCTGAAGTTCAGTTCCTACCTCGGACATGTACTAGGTGGATGGCTAAGGCACAAGCTCACCAGGTCTCAGAGTAAGAGCTGGGCATCTGGTTCAATTTATCTCATTTTACAGATAAAGACACTGAGACACTGAGAGGGGAAGTGTCCAATCCTAAGTCATACATGGAAAAATTAGCAGAGCTGGACTTTGAACCTGTGTCCTCTGGTCCCAAGTACAACCCTTTTCCCATTGTACCCTTTGACCTTGATGTGCCTAGAGTTATTCTTATCACTTTAATCATAGACGGTTTGCAATCCCCTGATGAAAGGATTGCCTACCCCTTCAAAGTCAGAGCTCTTTTACTTCCTTGTATAGCTGAAGGACACAGGATTTAGAATCAGAAGAGGCCTTAGAGGCCATCTATTATATAGTCCCTTTATTTTACAGATGAGGAAACTGAGGATGGAAGGGGTAGCAACTTGTCCAAGGTGACTCACTCGTGAATGGCAAAGCCAGGGTTGAAGTCAGCACAGGTCTTCTCAAATTTCTGTCAAGCGCTGTGAGTTACAGCTGACAAAAATGATCAGGACATACAGAGATCTCTGTCAACAAAAACTGAAGCACCTTGGACGAGCAAATTGCAACCTAGAATGGATGATCGGGAGCCTTTCTATTTGGTGCTGTTCACCTATTATTGCTTTTCTCCATGTCCCTAGCTCTTAACACAGTGCTTGACACATTGTACAGGCTTAATAAGTAGTTGTTGATTAGTGGATGATTTATTAACCTTGGTAACATGATGAAAGGGAGGAGTCTTCAGAGCAACCAAGGAAGGATTCAAGGACTGTGTACGTCTAGCTTAACCAATATGTCCCTTTCTCTAGCGTAAGAGAGATAGCATCCTGTAAATCAGCTAAGATGGAAACAGCCTAGACCAAAGTGCCTTGAGATCTGAAGACAATGAAGCATTCTTAAAGCAACTGAGACCCTCCTGGATCCCCTTTCTGAGGGTGGGGAAGAGCAGCATGGTACAGTTGACACATGGTTCAGAAGAAACTCTAGTTCAAATCTCAGCTCAGAACTTTGGAAAGAAAATTCTCCTCTCTGTTCCTCAATTACCTCATCTATTAAATGGGACAATAACACCTGCAGTGCTTACCTGGTGAAGCTCAAATGAGCGCATGGATGTGTTCTATTTTGCAAGCCCTGAACTATTCCAAAGACATCCACTCTTGGCATCTTGACCAAGGTCATTCTGTGCCACGTCAAGACTGCCTAGCTTTGTATCCAAGGACATCTCATTCACTTGTCCATTGTTAATTTCTCTTCATGAAAGTGATAACTCTGTTTTAAGGACTAACTGACTGATGGGGTATTTCAATGCAGGTCTTGCTTTCTTGTCTTTTCATCAATGTTTTATTGATGTTTTCTTCTTTTACCGTTACTTTATTTTCCCAGTGACTCCTCACTGGTCCAGCCTGAAAGAGTCCTCTTTGTACCAAAGTAGTGCAAGCAGGCAAAACAAATCAGGACTTTGGCAAATGTCTGACCATGAATGTTGCATTCTGGACCAACAGGCTACCACCTCTCTGCCAAGAGAAAAAAGGCAAACTTCACCATTGATCTTCTGACTGATCATTGCATGGAATAAAGGGCAAGAGTCTTCCTGATTATGGACTCAGAATACTGTGACCTATAGTTTTAATTCTTTTAACAGAGCAATAATATACCACTGCTTTCATAAACCACAGTTTGTCGGCCATTCCCCAGTCAATGTGATGGCTTTGTTTTTAGGTTGTTTTATTTTTCTGCCACAAAAAATACTTCTAGAAATGCCTTAGCTACTTATGGTTTCCCTCCATCTTCTCTCTCCTTGGGTGATATGCCCAGTAGTGTTCTTTCTGGGTCAAGTGAAAGTGGGACTTTCCTCTTAGCTAAACAATGGAAGTCTTAAATGGAAAATGTTTCAAGGAAACCACCATTTCCTACCAATCTGACTCTAACACTAAATGCTTGAAGGTAAATTGTCCCAGCTCAGGGGGTGAAGCATCACATGCAGCCAGCCCCAAAGGCCAGAAGTGAGATTCTTCTGGGGTTTCCCTTCCTAGCAGAACATGGCTATGAGGAGTGGTTCTTGCCCAGTAAAACCAGCTCTAATGGTCCTTCCTAAGAGGAGAGGCTCTCAAAATTGACCAAGGGCTTTCCATATACGTCCTCATTTCAGGTTCACAACAGCCATGGTAGGTATTCTCATTATCCCTATTTTACAGAAGGTGAATTGAGATGGAGAGAGGTCATCTTGGAAATTCCCTTAACCTCTTCACTCCCTTCACACTTTCACTCCCATCCATCAGTCACCAGACATCTACTGAGCACCACCTGTGTACACCACCATCACAGGAAGGCTCAGCCCAGGTTTTCTTGTTAGTTACCAAACCACTACCCAACACTTCCTGATAGTTGGAACCTCCTGTTTGTCTTCCTTCATCCAAACCGTTTGTATCAGCCAAAGAAATGAGGTGTTTGCACACCCACACTATGCTTTTGTTCTTTCTGCCTTCATTTCCAGTCAGGCCATGGAGATGAGCTCATCCGACTTAGCTATGAGCAAATTGTGCAACAACGTGGGATATACTTTCCTTGTGTGGGCTCACACTTCCTCACACATGCCATCTTCCTCCTCCTCTTCCTCCTGACAGAACCTGGACTCTGCCTCTGGGTCTCCTGGCTCTAATTCCCTCCCATGCTTTCCCAGAAGCTGGAGAGGGCCGGGGAGTCAGGAAGACCTGGGCTCCAATCCAGCCTCAGATACTTACTAGCTTTGTGACCCTGGGTCAGTCTGTTTCCTTCCATGTCCTCCACTATACTGTGGGGTGATAATAGCAACTCCTTCTCAGGATTGAATTCAGGATCAGATAAGATAATATTTGTAAAAGTGCTTAGCAAAGTGCCTGGCATACAGGAGGTGCTTAATAAATGCTTCTCCTCCTCCCTTTTCCCACTAAATATGCCATCATCTTCCCCCATAAGAAGGTGAGCTTCTTGAGGACAAGGACCGTCCTTTCTTTTGTATTTGTACAGTCAATGTCTCACACATGGAATGTCCTTAATAGAAGCTCCATCCACCTATCACCTTGAGGAACATTGTGGAATCTTTGGTCTCTGGTAGGGAGTTTTTCCTCTCACTCAGGTCTAGACACTTCCCGGACTCCTCCTCTTCCTCCTCATCACCTACATTGCACTTTGCAGCCCCTAGTGAGTCTCTCCCAGGATATTCTTGGAAGTACCCAAACACAGCTGACCGCTCAGGGCTGCCTTCTCCAGAAGCTCCCTCCTCTTCCCCTCCACTGCATCGGTCCTGATGAGAACTTTCCCTCCTCTCTGTCCAGCTCCCCTTGGTGTGTTCTCTTCCCACCTAAACCTAGGAGCTCCCAGAGACTGAGACCATATTCCTCGTTGTGTGGACATCCCCAGCACATAGTGCCTGGCACATAGTAAGTACCCAATATATATTTAGTGACTGACTGCATAGGAAGTACTTCATCAATGCTTTATCTTTCATTATGATTCAACAAACATGTTGAGTCCCATTATGAATGTGGCTAAGCTCTGGAGACACACAGAAAAAGTGATGCAGCTCCTGCCCTCAAG
This sequence comes from Bettongia penicillata ogilbyi, assembly GCA_023548195.1. Lineage (NCBI taxonomy): Eukaryota > Metazoa > Chordata > Mammalia > Diprotodontia > Potoroidae > Bettongia > Bettongia penicillata. The sequence continues at coordinate 7,085,440 of JAJHZJ010000324.1, forward strand.
GAGATCAGGAGAGCAAAGTAGATGAGTAGAATGCCAGGTAGCCTGTGGTGAGGCTGGTGAAGGGGGGTGGCAGCAAAGAAGTGGTCCAGATAAAAACCTGGAAGAAAACTGCAGAAAGGATAGAGCTCACTCAACTGGGGTGGACTGGAAGTGGAGGATTCCATCAGGCAAAGATGAAAGACAAAGACCTTCCAGGCCCAGTGGACAACCCATGACCAAAGCCTCCACTGAGAGGAGTTTGGAGAAGATCCAAGAAGTGCGTGGGACTGGCACAGAAAGCAGGGGGTGGTAGCTGAAAAGGAAGGTTGGCACTGGCTTGGGGAGGGGTTTCAATGCCCATACTCTGTATAAAGACCCCAGTGAATGTGAAGATGAAGAACATTCAGCTCTATCCTGAAGGAGCTGGTCATCTTCCTCATGTCCAAAAGTCATCAGGTAAACTTAAACTGGAAATAAATGGATACTGGGATTCAAAAACATGACTCTTTTTCTGTCCCACAAATTTCCTGAATATTCCCAGGGCTACAGGCAGAGCTGGGGTTCAGTTACAGCCCACCCCCCTATCAGCAAGTGACAGGAATCTTGGTATGTGATAAAAATGAGCCTGCCGCAGGCAGTAACTGGAGATGGAGAACAATCTATCTTCATCATCAACGCTATCAGATGGGGAGATCATTGAACATGGCGTAACCTGATGCATGAGAAATCCCTTTGGATGTAAGAGGGGCTTGTGATTCCAGACATTGTCTGGTGGCCTCAGGGTGACCAGAAGACAAAGATGGGCAGCTGGGGATCTGATGAATCGCAGTAGGAATGAGGGACCCTAAGATAACACCTTCACACCTCCTGCCCCCAATGTTGAGGTTTTCTCCACCTAGCTACTTTTCCATGCTTGGGGGATGGAGGCTATTGTGGGAGGCAGGGGGATAGAAGTGTAAAGGCTCACTAACCACAAGGAGAAAGGGGATATTTATAAGCCATAGATCACCTACTGGAATAGAGGACACAGTCAGTTCTCCTTTGTCTCTCCTTGATATTAAGAGGACTGTCTCCTAGGAGGGCTGCTTGAGCAGGCTTCAGAAGCAACTGTGGGATCAATTAGAGATCGAGGGAGAATCAAACCTGCCTCCTTTGGAATCTGGCAAAAATGACTTTTCTTTCAATTTGTATTTCACTCACATACAGATTCTGAAGCTATAGGAAGGGCTGGCAAACAGGATGTACTTAAATGGTTTACCATCCATTCATCCAATTATTCATTCAGTCAGTCATCTATCCAACCCAACCTTCCATCATCTACCTACCTACCTATCTATTGATTGATCAAATGATCTATTCCATCTATCTATCTATCTATCTATCTATCTATCTATCTATCTATCTATCTATCTATCTATCTATCTATCTACCCATCTATCTATCTATCTATCTATCATCTATCTACCCATTGTTTTACTCTATCCATTTCTCTATCTATCCAATCAATTCATCCGTACAACTGTCATCTATCTATCATCTATTTTATTAACAATCCATCATCTATCTATAAATCTGTATATTTGTCTATCATCTACCTACTTATCTAATTATGTAGCTATTAGTCATCTGATTGCATAACTATTTTCTATCTATCAAATTACCCATCTAGTTACCTATTATATACTGCTCTAATTACATAATCATCACTGATCAATTATCTGATTATCTCTCTATCTATCCATCTAATCCATCCATCTGTACTGTCTTCCCGAATTAGAATGTGAGCTTCTGTATAGGAATTATTTTGTTCTTTCCATCTGTATTCTCAGTGCTTTGCACATAACAAGTAGTTAATAACTGATTTTTTAATCCATCCCTCCATTCGTGATGAAAAAGGATGTTTTCAGGAAAGTCAGCATCAGCAAAGAGACTCAGGAGGGAAAAACACTCCTCATAGATGGTAGCTAAGGTGACAGTGAATGAAATGCTCAGCCTGGAGTCAGGAAGATCTGGGTTCAAATCTGCCCTCAGACACTTAACTTACTGCATGACCCTGGGCATCTGACCCATGTTTGCCTCAGCTGCTTCAGCTGTAAAATGGGGGTAATAACAACATCTACTTTGCAGGGTCGTTATGAGGATCACATGAGATAATGATCGTAAAGCACTTAGAAGTGTGCCTGGCACACAGTCAGCTCTGTCCAAATGCCTGCTATTATGAAGGTGGCTAGCTAGATAGGAAGGTGTTAAATAATCTGATGTGAGACAATGGAACCTTGAAACAGACAGGGCCCTGAGAAGTAAACCAAAGGCAAACACTCTCCAGGACAGTAACCACAAACATCTTTGGCCACTAAAGGGGTCTCTCCATGTGCCTAAGTGATCGCCCCTCCGATGTCACAGAAAAGTGAGTCCTTCCCATTGTTCTGAGATACTTCTAAGTTGAAATTGGAGGAATCGACTGGCCAAAACTAATATCTGGCCACGTTGGTCACCAAATGCTCGTGAAGTTAAAGGAACATGACACTTGGTTTGTTGGAGGGAACAGAGAAAAGGTGAAGGGAGAAGAGATCAATCAGTCAATTGATCAATCAAAAACCAATGAGTGCCAACCATGACCAAGGGCTTTTAAAACAAATTCATGCCAAAAGATCAAAAGGCATTTTTAGAACTGTATCTAAGCAAGACCTCAGTTTTGGTTGTTGTCCTTAGTCATGTACAATTCTTTGTGACCCTATTTAGAATTTTCTTGGCAGAGATACTGGAGCAGTTTCCAATTTCTTTCTCCAGTTCATTTTACAGATGAAGAAACTGAGGCAAACAATATTAAGTGACTTGTCCAGCTAATAAGTATCTGAGGCCAGATTTGAACTCAGGAAGATGAATCTTCCTAACTCCAGACCTGGCGCTCTAACCACTACAGCACTCAGCTCTGTAGAGATTCTTTAGCCATCGTAAATCATCACAGGTAAAGTAGATCAATACCAGCTAAAGAGTTAAAAACACATTCACTCTGAGAAGCAGTCAGGCTACTTGCCCATTCTCCATGACCACAGGGCACAGGAAGGTATCCAATGTTGGTATTGTTGTCTCAAGTCATTCTGAGATGAAAAGAATGCCTGGACTGTCCAGGAATCTTAGTGCTATAGCAATTCACTGTGTGACCCTGAGCAAATTCACACAATTCAGTCTAATGCAACAAACCAAAGCCCCCCTAAATCTCATACATTGTTGGTAGGGCTCCAGTCTGGCACAAACAGAGAGCAATCTGGTAGTATTCAATGTCAATAAGACTGGTCATCCCTTTCAACCCAGCCTTTCTAGGGCTAGGACTTGACTGTAGAGTCAGAAAAGGAGAAGAAGACTTATTTATACTGATAAAATAGTCAGGGCTCTTGCAAAAAAAAATTGTAAACAGCTTGTCTGATCAACCATTAGAGAATGGTTGAGTAAATTATAACATTAATGCAATGAATATTATGGTAGGAAGGAAGGAGGGAAGGAAGGAAGGAAGGAAGGAAGGAAGGAAGGAAGGAAGGAAGGAAGGAAGGAAGGAAGGAAGGAAGGAAGGAAGGAAGGAAGGAAGGAAGGAAGGAAGGAGGGAAGGAAGGAGGGAGGGAGGGAAGAAGGGAAGGGGAAAGGAGGGAAGGAAGGAAGACAAGGAACAGTAGAAGAGAGAGATGGAGGGATGGAGGGAGAAAGTGGGGACAGTCAGAGATACAAGAATTTCAGGCAAACCTGGGAAAGGAGCAAAAACTTTGTTTCTGTTGATCTTATTACTGTTACTTTGCTTGTTTGCCGCTTGTTAATTCATTTGACCCTAGCAGTTGGAAAAGACTTTAGCAAGGTCATGAAGTCCTTTCCCTAAAGATAAATTGAAGGCAGATTATAGAGAGCCTTGAATGCACATACCATAGTCTCCCCTGGCCTTAGTTTTCTCCTTTGTAATATGGTTGAACCACACAATCTCTAAGGTACCCTCTAATTCCAAGTATGGACCACATCAACCAAAAAATTGTGTAGAATTTACTGGCATTTTATTCATTTATTCAATGAGCATTTATCAAATACTTACTGCCAACAGAGTGCTGTGCTGGGGCAGGGTGGAGGGGGGGCAAAGGACAGGTCACTTCAGCTCTGGTGCCTGGCCTGCTCTCCTGGAGCTCCTGGTCCAGATGGGTTTATATTTATCACATACTAGACACACAGGCCAAGTCAAGTGGAGTCAACAAGCTACTAGGTGTCGGGCACTGTGCTGAGCACGGAGGATGCAGAGAAAGGCCCAAGACTGCTCTTAAACTCATATTCTGATTAGGAAAAGAACATGCAAACAGTTCTCTAGAGGCGAAGAGAAGTGAATAAGTGTTTGTATAACACCTACTGTGTACCAGACTCAGCATTAAGAACTTGACAAACATCATCTCCTTTGACCCTCACAGTCACCCTGAAAGGAAGGTACTATTATTCCCATTTTATAGTTGAGGAAATTCAGGCAACAGAAGTAAAGTGACTTGCCCAGGGTCACATAGCTAGTCAGTGTCTGAAGTGGACTCTTATCTTCCCGATTCCAGGCATACTACTCTATGCATTCTGATACTCCTTTTCTGGCTACAAACAAGATGGAAACTGGATAAGTTGGGGGTAGTCTCAGAGAGAAGACACTAGCATTAAGGTCTATGATTCTTCCTCCCCAATACTGTCCCAGTGAGGAATACTCAGAAGATTCCCAATCCACAAGCTCAGCCCTATGAGCTTTGTCTATGGGCAGCAGAATGGTATTCCAGACCCTTTGCCAAATTCCATTCCATCTCCCTCACCTTCTGGTCTCCTTCTTTTTCCAATCCCCTTTAGTGCTGCAAGTTTATAGAAATAGATGCTTAGAATCCTTCAGAGAGTCACCCAGAAAAATTCCTTAGGGTCCTCCCCATTCCCTCCTGCTGCCCTAACAAAAAAAAAAAAAAGGATTCCAGTCTCCTGGACTTTCTTCTTTACAAAGCTTTATAAGCACTAATTCTTGCTGATGGCATTTAAAGTCAGATAATGTGTGGATGAGTGGATGGATGGATGGATGGATGGATGGATGGATGGATGGATGGATGGATGGATGTGTGGATGGGTGAGTAGACAATGGACAGACAGACAAATGGATGCATGGAGATGTGAGTGAGTGGATGGATGGATGGGTGGATGGGTGGATGAGTGAGTGAATGAATGAATGAATGAATGAATGAATGAATGAATGAATGAATGAATGACTACTCACTCATCAGCCCAGAGGATCAAGACTTGGAGATCTAACTCAAGCCTCTCCACAAAGCATTTTCTGAAGCCTCCATTTCTTCAAGCAGCTTTCAAAGCAGAGGATCTCTGGGGCCCCCTTAATCCTTGTTATCTCCTGTTTAAATGAAGGGGCTAAAAGAGGAAGAGATTAAGGGGCTATTTGAATCCCCTTGGTTTTTTGCTTACAGGGTAAACAAGGAGAGATTTCTATCACTGTCCTGGGTCTTCATTAATTCCTTGCCGCTTTTCACAACATATTTATTGAAACTAATCTGGAGAGAAGAATTCAATGGGTAGTGATAGTCCTTTACCTCTGTGGTCAGGGCTCAAGGTGCTGCAAGGAAAAGCTCAACGAGGAAGCCCCAGACAAAGGATTTCAGAGTGACCCATCCCCTCCCCCATTTTGTTTAATGATCCTTTGGTTATTTCCTTAGACCCTAGAATGCTGGCTTTAGGACCAGAAGGATGTCAGAGGCCATGGAGGCCAAAATCTACCTTTATATAGGAGAAGATGGGTTCTCCGGAGGAGGCTGAGCAGCCAGGGAATGTCTCTATGACATTGGGCCTGGACTCACAGAGTCAGCAACCCACTGCAGCCTCCCCATTTAAGGCATGGCGCCACACAGGACCACAGTGTTGATGCTTAATTGAGCTCTGAACTTGCAGTACTGAGCATGGAGTTCTAATCCTACCCTGCCTCTTATTACCTGTGTGACCTGGGACTGTTGGGTTATCTTCTCTGGGCCTCAGATATCTCCTCTATCCATCTCCATGACCTCCAATTTCCATTCTTTCTGGAATTTGATCAATTATTTTATAAGAGAAGAAATCAAGACCCAGATAGGTCAATAGACTTGCTCAAGGTTTCCCAATGAGTGTCAGAGTCATGATTTGAACCCAGGTCCCTAACTCCAGATATGGCCCTCTCTCTACTAGCCCACAGTACTTCCCTCATTGATTTCTGAGTGGATGCCAATGACATCATTCGCCCAAGAAAATGATACCTGGAGAGTGTCAGTGCTTGAAGAAAGCTTTTGAGGAGCCATGAGCTGAGGTGGCCTTGAGTGTCACATAATAGGCCCTCTATTCTCTGATGTGGACCTTGGATGGATAGGGCTCTTTTGGCTCACTGGCTGTGCTGTTTGTATCATGGATAGTAATTGTAACTCTGGTGTCTATGGTTCTTCAAGTTTGTCCCACCAACCAAGAAAAAGTGGGTACGGTAAAGGTTAATGTCTGCATTTTACAAAAGAGGAAACTGAGGCACAGAGAAGGAAAGGTTTTACCCAGGACACACACTAGTAAAAGTCACTTTGAGATGAAATCTCTAGGCCCACTGTCCTTCCCCCCATTCTCCAGGCTGCTTCTTTCCAAGAGGGAAAGAGAAAACTCCTCAGGACTGAGAGAGTACTTTGGGCTACTCCCCTAATCACACAATCATGCCTTTAGAACTGAAAAAATTGTAAAGGCCATCAAGTCCAGCTCCATCATTTTATAGATAAAGACATTATGACATGGAAAAGCTCAGTGACTTGCTCAGTCCTAGAACTATTAGCATCTAAGGTTGCTTTAGGCTAAGGCTCCTAAGCACCACCCACTACACCACTCCTCCTTATAACAAACATCCTGAAGGAACTGGCACAACATTATAAATCTTGTGTTGTAACAGGGGTTAGAACCCATGTCCTCTGGCTCCAAGTCCAATGACCTTCTTCAGTACCTCTGTTGTTGTGGTTCAGTTGTATCTGACTCTTTGTGACCCCCTTTGAGGTTCTTTTGGCAAAGATATTGGAGTGGTTTGCCATTTCCTTCTCCAGCTCACTTTTACAGATGACGAAACTGAGACAAATAGGGTTAAGTGTGCTCAGGATCACACAGCTCGTAAGTGTCTGAGGTTAGATTTGAGCTCACGACGATTATGAGTTTTCTTGACTCTAAACCAGGCACTCTGCACTCAGGCACCATCTACTGTCCTCTTCAATGTCTTAGAACATGGTAACCAACAACGGCACCAATATCTACAAAGTACTTTATAGACATGACTTTGTTTGATCCTCAGAACAACCTTGTTCAGGTAGATGCTTTTATTATTTCCATTCTGCACTTGAGGAAGTTGAGGCATGGAGAGGTTAAATGACTTGCCTAGGGTGTCAGTGTCTGACACAGACTTTGAACCTCAATCTACTTGCCACATAGTTGCCACATGTTTAAAGCTGTGTGACCTTGGTTGAGTCCCTTCCTGCCTCAGTTTCCTCTTCTGTAAAATGAGGGGGTTGAGTTGGATGAGTTCTAAGAACCTTTCCAATCCACATCCTTCACGAATCTCTGTGTGAATTGAACTGGGCTCTTCCCAGTTGTATACTTTATGGAGTAAGACAACATTGGCCCATCAAGGGCCAGAGAGAAGAGAAGTCTTCCTCTCCTAGCAGACATTTAGTTAATTTAGTTAAAAGAAGGCTCTCATGTTATTGATTGAAAAACAGTGTCCAAAGGACCATTAATCCTGCATGAGAATTAACCTGTATGTAAAGAGGGAATGACTGTTGGTGGGAGGCAAATCCAGGATTCTAGAGGACAATAACCAAGGGGAGAGGCAGTGTAGCCAGGAGAAAGTGAGCCAAATTTAGAGTTCAAATCCCAACCCAATCACTTATTAACTGAGAAACTTGGTGCAATCATCCATCTTCTCTGAGCCTCAGTTCCTCATCTGTAAAATGAGAGGATTGGACCAAATGGTCTCTAAAGTTTAAGATCTTGAGGAATTTGAAGTTTCTGACCCTCTACTTAGGGGTAGTAAATGACAGAGTTGAGATCTGAACTCAAGTTCTTTGACTCCAAAGCCTAATGATGCCATATCTTCCTTGCTGGGGTTTTCCTTCCTATGATCATTCTATAAGAGGATTGATTGAAAGGAGCTGGGGATGTTTGAGTTTAGCCTAGAAAAAGAGAGCAATAGGAAAGAAGACAGGACCAATGCCCTCAAGGATCTGAAGTTCCATCACACAGGAGGAAATTAGTCTTGTCCTGCTTGACCTCAGAAAGTAGAATTAGGAGCACTTAAGAGAGCAGGAATTCTTCTTAGTCATTCCAGCTGACCCAAAGTGAAATGGTGGTAGCAAGTTCTGGTCCACTAGAATTTGTATAACCACTGGTCATGGATTCTGTAGACAAGATTCTTGGTCAAATAAGGATTGGACTAGATGACAACTGGACCCCTGAAGTCATTTAAGTTTTGAGAGTCTGTTATTCTCTTTTCCTTGGGGATGAAGAAGGAAATACACTGGAGTCGTTTCTTTGCTCAGTTTTGTATGAAAAGGCTGTTGTATGTAGATTTCTGACTGAATCCCTTCTGTGAAGAATCTAATTTGAAAAAGAAAAATTTCAGGTTTTGAAGAATCATTTTTTTAACCTTCTCGGCTTCAGATCCCAGGACACAAACCAACCTGTCTCCCAGTTCAAAATCCAAAACTATTTCCAACTGTTGTAATCCCATCAAAGTGGGAAAAAAGGTGGGAAAGGTTTCTAGTAATCCCTCAAAGTCCTGGGAAGGGAAGTTGTTGGGTCTAAATGCAAACAAATTTCCACCCCAGGGAGGATTAGACAAAGATGCGTTCCTTAATCCGCTTCACTCACCAGGAGAGAACTGCCCTGGGTGCTGAATTTTGGAGACCTGCATCACTTGGATTTTTTAAATTAGATGTTGGATTTAAAACAACATTGAGCGCTGATACAACCAACTAGTCTTGTTTAAGATTCCTATTGAAATGAATTAATTTGTAATATCTTTCAGTATATGAAATCAGGGGGAATCCCCTTTTCCATAGTCGTTCTCCTTTTTATTTTGTTTTGATTTTACCAACAACTGGGAGAACAATAACCCTGGAGTATACCCGCAGTGTACTGACCCCACCCTCACCCTTTCAGCCCCATTGCGGCAGTAGCCTGCTTTGAGGGCCCCCTAGAGCCTTTTCTGATCAACTACAGGTTAAAATCCATTATAAAAAAGAAATGAGAAAACAGTCATCCCCAAACACTGGCGTTTTTTCCCCTTAGTTCAAAAACACAATTAACTTATACACCTCAACTTAGAATTGCCAGAGGCCAGAGGGCTGATTTCTCCTATTGATACTGACTGGTTTCAAGGCCGGAGATAGCTCAGAGAAGAATTAGCTGAGGGAAGAGAGGGGAAAAGGAGCCTTTTCTATTCAGAAAATAGTGAAATTGGAGAAGCTACCGAAGGGTGAAGGCTCAGCAGTCTCTCTTAGAGACAGACTGCCCTATTCAGGTGGTTTTTCCTAACACATTTCTCCTCATAAAGACCATCTCAGGAAGAAAAAATAAATCAACCAGAAACCAGGGTTTAAGTGGTACCATTGCCACTCTGGGAGGGAAAGGGGGAGAGAGGTTTAGAGAATTTAATTATTGGAAAGAGTTGCTTAGCAGCTACACGCTGGATTGGAGTTGGAGAAACCTGAGTTCAAACCTGTCCTAGTTATAGATAGAGTGCTGAATTTTAGATACTTAACCAGTCTGTAAAATGGACCAAATGTATCTACCTTAGAGGTTTATTGTGAGAATCAGTTGAAATAATGTATATATAAAGTGATTCACAGACTTAAAGTTATAAGAATGTGAATTAAGATTATGGTTATTAATTTTCTTCCACTCATTAATGAAGGAGAGAGAAGGTGTATAGCAGAGTAGAAAAAGATGCTGGACTTTAGATCAAGAAGGACTCAGTTCAAATTCTACCTCTGATCCTTACTAGGGAAATCTCAGGTTTCAGTTTCTTCTTCTACAAATTGGGGATAATATCAACTGGAGTACCTATCTCACAAAATTTGTCAAAAAGATCAAATAAGATAGTATATGTAAAATGCTTTGACAGCCCTTAAAGTGCTATATAAATATTGGCTATTTTATTATTATTATAGGTTCCACATTCTCCTAACCCTCTCAGTCTATTTCCTGTCCATCAGACTCTTGGCTCTTTAAAGGAAAGGGTGACTCTTTCAGATCCTCTCTCCTTTGTGTAAATAAACCTTTGGGTCTTAGAGTAGAATTATATTGGTTTATTTCCTACGAAATAGAATGGGGAAGAGACCCTGGCTCCACTTTTAAATGATTACCTATGAAGTTTTTGTGAAGAGATAAGATGGTATGGATTTTTGTGTATAGATTTACTTCTAGATACATAAGCAAAAGAAATATAGGAGCCTTCCCTTTTCCTTTACTGAACCCTCATAAATTCCCATTCCATTCCTATGTTTCTGGGGAAGACTCTAAACTGAAATTGTCAGGGATGAAAAACCCATCAAGGAAGATATGGAATCATCAAGCCCCAGGCTTTGGAGTCAAAGGATCTGAGTTCAAATCCCATCTTTGTCACTCACAATCTGTAAGACGCTGGACAAGCCCTTATCCTCTCTACTCCTCGTTTCCTCATCTATAAAATAAGGGAGTTGGACGATATTTCCTCCAAAGTTCCCTTGAGGCTTAAATCTATGATCCTAATATTGAAAAAACAAAAAGTAGCCAGAATAACATTAACAACTCTCAATCTACATTCCTACTTCCCCACATATATGAATGTATATAAGAAACAGTTACCTACAGACTGAAGGTATCTGCAATGTGGGTATCAGAATAGGATTATCAGGTTTTCTCAAATGATAATAGTCCAGAGTAAACTACACCTGTTCCATCCCACAATTGATTAAAAGATGTGGAAAATTTAAGATTAAAATGTGTTTTTTTTTATTAACTGTGAAAAATCATTTAAATTTCATAAAACAAGCTTACCCTTCAAGTCTACCAAAAAGATGAAGCAGAAGACAGGGAGACACTTTTGAAAGTTCATATGAGACTGGATGCTTTCTGAAGTCTTGGTCATTGCCATAGAGGAGACACAGCACAGAATCCAAGTTGAAGGAAGATTTCCTGCAGACTCACAAGTCAATGGGCCAGACCCAAATGACTTCTTTCTGGGTTAAAGAGATTTAAGAAATATAGGTTATTAATACTGATTATTAACAAACTTATGACAAACTCCTAAGTCCCCAAGTCATAAATTCCTCTGTATCCCAACTCCTGACTAAAAACTGGGATTTCTGCCCTATCTTAATTTCTGTGTAAATTTCAGTTAACATGGTGTATCTCGCTGGCCCCCTTTCTCTGTTCCAATGAGATGCAGATATTCAGTACATAGAACTCATGGTCAACCACAGGAGTTTTATGTCTAGAGAAACAGAGTCAAAATAAAAGAACAACACAAAACATAATAAGAAAACAAATCACAAATGGAATTCTAATAAAGAACAACTCTGTGGAGGGGAGATGGAGAGGAAAATGTCTTATTGACCTTCTTCAGTTCCTCAGATAGGAAGAGTTCAGTTCATCCACCTTCCCTGCAAAAGGATTTCCTCATGATCAGAACATCAAGCCACAAAGTGTGCATCTGCAATTGAGGGCAGGCTTTTTATCTTTCTAGTCACCTTTGCAGACTTCCTTTATCTTTTCCCTAAGTGCAGGAGTGGATTCTGCAGCCCCCCAAACTTTGCCATTGCCCCTCTCTCTCTTCAGATCAGCCCCCACAGGGCTTGATCACTCCATCCTTTCCAGTAGCCTCAAATTCAACATTTCCACCCAGGACCTTTCTTCAGAGATGATGTTCCATCTGTATATACCATATAAAGTACATAGTTATACTGGATGTATGTGTGTATATATATATGTACATGTATGCACGTATATATGTATGTGTGGATGGATGAATGGATGGTTGGATAGTTTTCCCCCTCAGTGGAATGGGAGCTCCCTGAGGGCAGGAACTGCTTTAACCTTTCTTTGTATGTCCAGTGCTTAGCACAATGCCTAGCACTTAGTAGGTGCTTAATAAAGTGGCCAGCCAGTCCAACTAATGCACCAAAAGAGCCTCACTGTAACATACTCCGTGAATGGTCTTCTCACTTCTGCTTAAGGATCCACTACCTCTCAGTGAAATTTAACAAGGAGAAATAGACATCTCTGCACTTGGACGAAGGGACAAACAAACATCTAAGATTGGGAAAACTACTGAATTCATTTTACAATGGTCTCAGGGTTTTAAGTGGCCCTGAGGTTGACAGGACCCAACGGTGTGATCCACCCACCACTGTGTCAAAGATCTGTGATTTCTTCCACATGGTAACTCCTTCCACTTTCTAACTTGGTAGATCTCTAACTTGGTAGATGCATCTTTGAAAGTGTTCCAAAGCTCAGAGATGGTAAGTGATTTGCCCATGATCACACAGCATCAATGGTAGCATTCAAACTCATATCTTTTTTGACTCCAGTTTGGTGTTCTACCTGTCATGATTATAGGGTATAGCAAAGGCTGATAGTGCTCTGGGAGGAGCAGCAATGGGTCTTCATTTCACCACCACAGATCAGAAACCTTGATAGATAGGCTTTGACAATTGCTGTGGTAACCCTGGGGCCACCTTGATTCTAGGCCCAGCGCTCTATCTACGTAGTTATCTAGCTTCGCAGTATCTCCCCAGTAGAGGGGATTCTCCTTGGAGGTAGACTATGTTTTCTGTCTTAGCATTCCCAGTGCCTAGTACATAGTAGGTGCTTAATATCTCCTGGTTGGATTGGATTCAAAGGAGAAAGCCAAGGCCAGAGAGATGAAAGGACTGGTTGGTTGTCACCAGATAGACCAGTTTTCTAGGACCCTTCTTATTCTAAAGACAAAGGATCTCATTCTATTCAGGAGGAAATCATGCTCCAGAGAGAACTTACTACCTTGAGGTCATCTGGGAGGTGGGTCAGCCAAACAGCATATATTTAACATGTTAAAGAAGAGACTTGAAAAGACAGAAGAGTCATCATCATAGCCTGGAAATGAAGACCTTAGGATTGGACAATCTCTGCTGTCTTTTCTAGCTTCCAATCTTGTGGCCCTGTAAGCCTCTACCCCTCTCTGACTTGAGGATGCCTGAGAGCCCTTCTAGCTGTGACTCATCCACCATTCTGATCCCTTTTTCTGGGCTTCAGTTTCTCCTCTCTTTAAAAGAATGGACTCTAAAAATCTGCCCTTGGGTCCCCCCACCTTCTTTCTCATCATATCAATAACCCAAGCTGTAATTACAGTTAAATTCTAATTTGATGATGAAATAGTGGCAGCTTGTTGAGAGAATGGTGAGAGATGGTATTCTTTGATTGTATTCCCTCCCTCCCTCCCTCTCCCACTGTCTGCCCTAAGTTTTGCTAAGGGTGGGAAAGTAGCACTTTATAAGCCCACTAAAAGTATCACAGGATGGAAGAAACCATAGGGATCATCTACTCCAACACTCTCCTCAGGTCAGAAAGGTTGGGAGACCCTATCCAAAGTCATCCAGTGACAGAGCCAGGATCCAAGTCCTGCCTTCAGATGGAGGGGTCTTTCTACCACATAATGTTATTAGCCTCATTGAGCAGAGGGAGAAACTGAGGCCCAGAGATACAGGTATAGTACAACAACAAGAGCTCTGGCTCTGGGGTCAGAAGACCTGGAGGGAAATCCTGCCGCTAGTGTGTACTAGCTGAGTGGACTTTGACCTTCACTTCCCTGAACCCCAGTCTCCCTATCTGTCCCATGAGGAGGCAGGAGAGATATCAGCTCCAGACTAGGATGCCATGATGCCACCAGCAGAGGTAATCAGCTGGTTGAATGTCAGGGATTCCCAAACCTTGGCAAGCCCCAGAGCCCATCTTGGTTACCTGCCCCTGCCCTCTGGTGCCCTATGATTCCTGTAGCCCAGGGGCTACTGGAGCCAGACTGAGTCAAGGACCTTCTCCCAGGCACTGAGACTTTTTTTTTTCTGGACTCAGGTGGGGCTATCCTAATCCTACCATCAATGAATCGTGACTGATGCTTCAGGCTCAGGAGAGCAATTCAAGCAACGGGTCTTTGCTGCCCTCTCGTGTCTCTTGGAAGAACTTCTCCCCCTGAACATCTCAGGCTAGCTGCCTTTGGCAGGGGCTGAGATGGAATTCTCTTGGGACAGAGAATGGGGAGGTCAATGCTAGAGTCATCCTGCTGTCCCTGAGTCCCAGATGCAAAGTGTCAGCCAGTCTACACCTCGAGTGTCATGGGAAGATAATAGAACAAGAGTCAGGAATCCTCATTCAGAGCTACTCACCTGGGAGTTTCCTGCCCTCCATGAACCCTCAGCTCCTCATCAATGAAAGTGGAACGATTCTATTTGTTTTGTTGGGTCTGTTCTGAGAAAAAGACTCTGCAACCTGGAGGCTTAAAGACACAGGCTCCAGCTGAGTCCTTCACAAGGAACCTGGTCTGCTTATGCCAGCCAGAGACTGGGTGAGCTCCCCCAGCAGAGGCTGCATGATGGGCTTTGGGTGCTGAGTTCCAAGGCTCTGTCCTCAACTCAAGGGGATGATTCAGAGTGGACATCTACTCCAATGACCTTC